>OZ020525.1:10099186-10474186 GCA_963971425.1 Bryoerythrophyllum caledonicum | reverse complement strand
GTTGAGTAGTAGTGTACGGGTTCGCATTTAGTGTCCACTACACTAAATGCCATCTTTAGTGTAGTGTCCAACAGTTTTTCCTTTCAGCAGAAGGCCATGCTGACGCTTTTACAGACGTCGACGAATATTAGTCACACTACGTTAGTTGCATTAGTTCAGACTTCAGGAGCTAGCGTCCTGCAAGTCTACGGACTCTCTTGTCCGGTACACCTTTGCATCGACGGTGGGGTACAAGAACCACTGGTGGAGTTTATGAGCCTGTTTTGGACCCTTTCCCCAGTGATTGATAATCAAACGCGCATGACTAACCCTGTTACAAGATTTTGCATCAATATTCAAACACCGCAAGGCTGACGATGACAATGAGTGGGACTTCGACGCGACTGCAGGTAATGCCTCTGTAGGCTGTCCAGCAACGTCCGTAACACCGAAGTGGCCAATGTAACCTCTGCTAATGGGATCATTTGGGTTGAGATACAGGTAAGGGAAATATTCTCTTTCCTTCAGTGTGGCCGAATCCACTCTCATCCGCTCACCATACTCAGGGGCCACCTTCCCAGCAAACTTATGAATGTAATCCCGAAACACGGCGCTCGAATATTTTCTGAGTTCATCTGTAGCAGGTGGTATGCAGCCGAAGAGATATTTGAAAGGTTTCGCAATGGCTTCATCGACGGTTCGGCAGATGCTGCGACCCACGGAATTTGCCACTCCAAAGAGACTAACGTAGGGCAGATTGAAGAGGTGAGGGCAGAGCACCAAAGGCGAAGGGTTCTCAAGCGCAAGTTCACGAGTAGCTTGGAGGGCGATCATGGCGCCCAGGGAGTGCCCAACTATCCAAACACGACCAACGCAAGCTCCATCCGGCCTACAAATAGCCTTCACCAAACGACGAACAGGTTCATACAAGTCTCTCGCTGCATGCAGGGTCTCGAGAAGAACTTTTGAGTCGGCGTAGATGTCTTCGAGGTTGACCGTCTTCTTCCCCTTCTTCGTTCTTCGAAGTATGGTACCTCGAATAGCCACCACGTACTGTGGCGGGTGATCAATCTTCTCCGGATATTCTCCGGCGTCAATCAAAGGCTACAACGAACAGTATCATTTTAGTTCGCATGAGACTTTTGGGACAATAATGTAAGTACAAGAAGTTGTGGAAGTTGTGAGATCGTAAGTTTAGCTAGCGAGTGTCTCTCCCAGAGAGAGACGGGAAAACTTGAGATCAAATAAGAAAGGCATTTCTAGTTAATCTGGAGCAAAGCTAAATTGTGTTTTGGACACACAAGTGTGTAAATATATCACTAACACCACAACACGAATGTAGGGAAAACTGAAACACTCTCATTCAATGTCATGAAGTTTGAAGGTACCTCATTATCCCGGCCTTCGCATCTTCGGAAGAGCACCAAGCGGGCTACAGAGCTAACATCGCCCGTAGTGGGTCTCGGCACGTCCGCGATCCTTTTGAGGTCTTTCTCAAACTGATCACGATCATAATTAGCACCGGTCAGATTGAGAGTCTTCAAATCAACAAGTTGGTAACCAACGCTCGTCCAAAATTGAGGAGCTGAGCTCTGAAGATCTTCTTTGTCCACCGCGTACACCCCTCTGATCAAACACGATAGAACCTCATGTACCTTCTTCAGTTCAATGAGCTTTGTGGGAGTTGCGTTCTTCACCATCACAGCATCCTCACGATCTTTCGACAGTTTGTCTGCAACATGGCATCCAAACGCCGCGAGACACACCTCCGTAAACATGATGTGAAGCAGATACTAGATCGACTTCTTCACAATCCTACTGCACCAATGACAAGACTGTCGGATTGCGGAGTGAAGCATAAGCCTTGATATACACCAGGGTCAGACCCTGTTCGCAGACACAAAAGTCAATAAGTGGTAAACAAGTACAATAATTGTGGTTGTTTTGTCAACAAGAGAAACTAGTAACGACAAACAGAGATGGAATTAAATAAAAATTAGGACGTCTTTCATTGTAGATCGCGCAATTGATTAATGCAATTCCAGACAATCTGCTACCAGTTGTGGAGAAATTCCTGTTGTGGAGATTCCCGTGTCTTCAGATGATGACACGAAATTCCATCTGAAACCGGATCCAATGCCACATGTACAGTATCTACATTACACACCGAAATTCCCAAGACTTGACTACACTACCGTACTGTATATTGTACAGTAGGGGGACCAAAAGTTTGGCGTTTTTGTCTGCACTCTTTTAAAATGCACCGAAGCCACAATTATGCACGTGGCCAAGTGCGCTAATGGGCACTCAAGAACCAGAAGATTTTTCCCCCAATTTTTTTTTTTTAAATGCTAAAATCTTACTAACTCTTTTGTATATTTTGTGTTTGTTGTGTTACATGTTGCGTTACATGTTGCGCTACATATTGCATTAAATATGTGTACGTACGTTCATGTACTTAAAATCTATACATATACATTTCGTTTTATAATACAGGTTTAAAGTATCATACTACAAATACAATTATAAATACTATTAATAATATGCAAAAACATACATAATTTAGGTTTATATAACCACATATAGAAAATACTATACTGAAACATTCCATACCTAAATCCAACATATCAATTCTACTATACTAGCCTATCTTACCACCCTAAACATCATCTCTGTTATAGTACGGTATCATTTTAAGGCACTTATCACCCTCTAGTAAAGCAGCTCCTAATAAGTGTTTCATGACATAATTGACCATATGAGCCAACTTCTCTTTCTATTTAGGACGATTTCCAAGACTATCTGATGAACAGTGGACATATATATAACCGTCAAGTTCACCGTGTCGTGTGTGCCTTATGCCATTACAATTATAGTAGAACTCATCTTTAAATGACATCATTGATGAAAAGGCCCCTCGAAATGTGACAACATCCTCTGGTTTGCTACATCTTGAAACATAAGACAATATTAGTCGTGTATCACTTCCAATACTTTGGTGATTCATTGTTCTCTTACGTGTATGTACTATCATATAATGAAATACCATACTTTGATGTGAGTGCAACAAACCATTTGTGAAACGAAGCATTAGTGTAAAGATACAACTTCCAAGCCTTGAACATCACCAAGGCTAATAGAAGCCGGTTGGAGGTAGTTGAGCAACCTTGAGGTTAAGTGGGATGGTAAAGGAAAAGGACTTGGATGGGTGACCAAGGGAATTAGGTAGAAATTTCTTAGATCTTCTTGGCTTTGCCTCGCGAAGCCCACAAATTTACTACAATTTTTTTTACAAATTCTTGTTAGATCCAACAATCGCAAGAGACACTAATTACGTAGCATTTGCTGGAGGAGACATCGCTGGCCATCAACGGCTGGATCCCGCGGCACTTGCTGTCCTACTACGTGCCATTTCGCCGAGGTCTTTTCCCCGCCTACAGTGCGGCTTTTTGCCACCAAGCTCTACCTCATCCCCGCTCCACCAGGGCATCTCCCGGTCCGGCATGGCCAGGATGGCGTCAGGGGTGGAGATGCTCTTAGGGCCTGTTTACACCAAAGAAGTTTGGATTGGAGCCTGAAGAGGTAGAGGGCTTTAATTGGAAGGTAGCCATGGTACCTTGCTTTTGGGTTCACACCAAATCAAACTTTGGTTGCAGCCCAAATTTTCTTTCAATGGATAAAAATCTTTGCTGGAATCTTACATGGCTAAAGTGGATAGTGACTTCCTGGACCTAAGTGTAGTATTTGTTGGAAAGGTCTCGGAGGTACCCAATCCCGAAGTCCTGGAGGAAATTCATGGAGACATTTTTCAGCCAATCATTTATATTAGTTTATTGCATGTTTCAAGCATGGTACTCTACTTACAATAGTATCATCCCTCGAACAAAGTACCACTTCTGTTCATGGGTTGGAGCCCAAGCTTTTTGGTGTAAACAGGCCCTTGGTCATAGCATCCCTTGTAGTACACAGTGAAAGGTCACTATGACGGACGTTTACAAGGTCTTTTAATAGTTGGCGGGAGACTAGTTACGGTGGGCACTCCATCAGCGGGCGAATCATTCCGCCCTGGAAACTCAAAACGACTTTGACGCACTTTCTTGGAAAGCCGCTTGGCGATTACTTTTACTTTGTCCGCATATATAGAAAGGAATGGTGCAAAGCTCTAAGCATGGAGCAAAAAGGGTGATGCGTTTCCGCACATGCAAACAAAAGGCCACAACTTTTAGAATGACCGAGGGCGAGAGAGAGAGGGCACTGGAAGAAAGTCCTTCGTTTTTGTACAACTCTAACTTTCTAAGGAGCCATTAGAAATTTTTTCTAGCGTGAGTTTGTTGGTGACTGGGTTGTTTGGACGGACGGGATGGACAGGACGTCCATCTGGGAGCTCCACGGGACGTCTGTATCTTAGAGAATTTTTTTAAACCTTTTTAACCAAGATGTGACTAATGCTCACTGACACTACCCACAAATCACGGGGCCATGTATATAATTAACCCGATAATGTAGTTGACCATGGCCCTACTTTCTTTCAATTCATCTATTCATTAGAGTTTTCCTGGAAGTGCTTTCCAAAGAGGCAAGCCAAGAGGAATATGGTGCCAGACCGTATGAGATTTAAAAACGGAACGAAAGAGAGCATGAGGAAGTTCATATCCCTATTTTTCCTGCTCCAATGAAATGCTTGGCAATCAATCCTCTTGAGCCCTACCCCATGCAAGCTAAAGCTCCCCCAAAATACCCTAAATTCTCAATGCGTTGCCCAAAGTTTCCCACACCTTTCCCTAAGCCAAGTCACCATGTGCATGTGGTCCCAGTTACTAACATAAGACCCTAAGATTAGGGGTGACTATCTAGTGTATTTTGTTGACTTTCAGGATAACTCTATTTGCGGGGTATAAGATGACAGTCAGGGTCACCATGCTGTGTACTTTCCACAGGAAAACTCTATAAGAAAACAATAGATTCTGCAACAACACAATACATATATGGTACAGACATCTTGAAATAGATGTCTGTACAGATACGGACTGCGTAGCGGGCTGGGCGAGCCCCGCTACGGCGAGTAGCGGGCAAGGTGGTACCTACCTACAGAGCGCGGTAGCGCGAGGTAGGTAGGTACCACCGAGCCCGGTACAAGCCGGAGCGGGGCTTGCCCAGCCCGCTACGCAACGTAGCGGTCTGCCAACTGGCGAGGCCACAACCCTTGATCTGCTCTGAGTAGACCGCTTGATTAGGGAGTTGGCAGCTTGATCACACAGTACAATAGTACCAAACATTGGTATCACCCTGTTATAAATCTCCCGGGTATCATCATTTGGCGTCACCTTCACTCAATTGCTCTTCATGCATTCGCATTTTTGGCATCACTTGTGTGTGTTGTGTGTTTCTACACTGTAGCCACCCTTCGAGAGGTGGGCACTGGGAGCCTCGGGAGGCGTTGAGTTTTGACATCAATCTGAAGCGGAGCTTGAGACCTAATCCTCTCTCCTCCACACTTCAACTTTCGTCACTTCAACTCCGTCACTCACAATTGTGACATCGCATGTGCGCGTCTCCTGGAGTGGCAGAATACATGTAACTAACTACGGCACAAAATGCCAAAGTTCGAACATGTTTTGGCAGATTTCATGTTGGTTTGTTGCCAAGTCTACAACTCATCTACTTTTCTTTCTAATGTTTCTAATTTTCTGTTGTTTGATTTCGCAAGCAACACGCAATCTTGGATCGACAACGTGTGCTACGAACCTCATCAGGTGAAGGATATGGGCTATGGCGGAGTGCAAAAAGAAGCTCCATAGCGGCTGCCATCGTCTCTGAAATTGGTTTTGCTCATATTCTCAAGAGATAAGTTCAGAAACTTTGCATTGGATTGTCTACGGTTTTGGTGTGGAATCATGTCATTGCTGGAAATGTTTGTGACACGTGTTACAGGGACGGCTGAGATTGAGAGAAGCGCGATCTACCTTTTGGTTGGACGGTGTAGATCTAGGGTTACGAGGTATATATATATATGTCTGTTTACTTGAGTGTGTATGTGCTTTCTTGAGCGTGTCTGTGCTTTCTTGAGCGTGTTTACTTGAGCGTGTCTGTAGATAGTATGATTACTGGAGCGTGTTTGTGTTCACTTGAGATCTGTATTGTGTGTCAATTCTTGTTAGCTTAGGTGATGGATCTTGAAGTTTGCCTTTCTTTGCATGGTATACGGTATCTGTGAGACGTTTTTTGGTGTGTTTGTTTCAATTAGGTTTATTAGGTTCGTTGCGTTTGTTTTGATTAGATTTCTGATGTAGTTGCGGTATTCAAATTTGTGGTGATACTTTCAATTAGATTTTAGTTCATACTTTAGATTCTAGTTAGTTCATAATGGGAGGTAGACGAAAGAGTTCAAGATCTAACAAAGGTGTCGGTTCCAATGGAAAGTTTGTTTCATCGCTATTAATGAAGGAGTTGCCTAATTTTGATCTTCTCAGTGCTAGTCCAGTTAAAGTCTTTAAAAAGAAGAGAAATGTATCAAGACGAGGTCCTGGTAGTGGGAGTTCATATGTTCCTGTTAATGAGTCTATTGTGGTTGATTCGTCTATTCTTGGTAAACACTCCGAAGTTGTTTTTATAAATACAGTTCAAGGTCAGGTTTCCGATGATCTGGATACAATTGAAGGTCAGGTTTCTGATGAGCTAGAGACAGCTGACGTTCTTGTTGACGTTCAGGTTCCTCTTGACGTTCACGTTCCTATTGACGTTCAACTTCCTGTTGACGTTCAAGTTCCTATTGACGTTCAGGTTCCTGTTGATATTGGTGTTGACAACACCACTATTAATTCGGCTGTTCAAAATGCTCAATGCGAAGAAACAGAAGACTTCTTGGACGTTGACGATGAATTACTAAATCGAGTTTTGAATGAGGATCGGAATCCGTCTGAAAGAAACGAAACCTGGTGCCGTAATCGATTCAATTCTTGGCGAAAACGTAAACATATGGATTGCAGCAAACAAATTGAAGAGTATGACTTGCGTGAACTTGGCCAGATTCTTACCAGGTAATTTGTTATTTACTTGATTTATTTTTCTTTTTAACTTTTGGTTTCTTCTTGGATTCCCTCGGTGATACACAATATTTGTAGGAGTTTCTAGAAATCGACTGAGTATGAGCTCTCTGTTGATCTTTCTGAGTTTTTGAATTTAGAATTCTCTCTTGCTTGAAAATGACTCATTGAGTGTCTCTAGCTGCTTCGTGAGAATAAGGTTTCGTGTTACATATCAGGAAGCTGAATTTTGATCCGCAAATTACTAAGGACGATGGCAAATTTAGGATGTATACTGGTGCATGTTTACCGCTCAACATGCCACGGATTTTTGGCATAAAATCCACTTCGGTTGGATATCTTTCACCACGGATTTTGGGAGCGTAAGGTTTCAGTCATGCATGCATGCAACTGTAGCATGCAGATTGCAATTTAATGAGTATACTGAATATCATGTGTATTAACTATTTTTTTGTTTTTTGATGTAGATATTTTTTGGAAACCTGCAAGAAGAATGGTGAAAGATATCCAACCGAATCACTCATGAACATGTATAATTCGTTCCAAAGAATTCTACAACGTGCACAGAAGAAGCGGATTGAAGCAACAAACTTGATGGAGCCAATTTTCATCATTACGGAGCATCCTTTCTTCATGTCAGTGAACAGAGCGGTTAACGAAGCCATGCTTCTGTCTCGAAACGCAGGTGCTAACAAAGGAAGACGAAAGGTCAACTGCTTGACTTTTGAAGACGAAAGAAAAATTCTTAATCATCCTAAGCATCAGATTGATACTCCTAGAGGTTTACAAAAACGTGTAGTTTATTATTGCACGGTCGTATTTCTGATCAGAGGGAACAATGAGATGTGGGGATTGATGTATCAAGATTTTACTGTTGGGATTGACAACGCAGGCTACACTTTTGTCAAGTGAGTGTCTCTATCTTTTTTGTTTTACCTGCTTTATCCATGTTTGTGCTTTCTTTTTTGTTTGTTGTTCTCATTGTGTTTTCTATTTCGTCTCTTAGTCTCGCATGGCTCATGTTTATTATTTTTCTTTTGTTTATCTTCTATGTAGATATGATGAAAGGACAAGTAAAAACTATCAAGTGAACATTCATCGATTTCAAGAAGAGATGTTTCGGCCGGCTGTTACAAGTTATGATGAAGATGTGGTTAGAACATGGATGGCATTGGACAAGCATATGCCAGATGACTTTAAAAGCGGCCACTTGCTTCGTGCTCCCCTTGATCGTCACACATCTGATGAGTGGTATAAAAATCAGAATGTTGGGCTCAGCACCATACGAAGGCTTTTGAAAGTGATGGCCGCCACTGCAGGAGTATCAGGTGAGTCACAAATAAACATGTTCAGGATGTGTGCATAGTGATAATATTTTTATGTCTGAGGTTTGTTGCTAGGGTTCTTTATGCATCTACTTTGTAATTGTAACGTTGTGAACATTCTCTGTTGTGAACATCCTCTGATCTTAACTACAACTACTTTTGTTGTGTTGTGATTCTTATTATAGTACTCATGTTGTTTATCAGGTGATGTCACAAACAAATCTGGACGAGTTACAGCTATTACAAGAATGTCAATGTCCGGCGTTCCCAAATCGACAATGGCGCATATAACAGGTCATCGAAGTTTGTCTTCATTAGAGAAGTACGACAGAACTATTGAGATAGACGCCCAAGCTGCGCAATTTACTTCAAGGAATCCCTACATTGTTGGTGACAATTCTCAGCCTCAACATGTCAAGTTCGACACAGTGAAAGATCGTATATCTCAGAGATATCATATTGATCAGATGTCTTTAGAAGAAGATATCCCAACACAGGTAAAAAATCTTGTAAGTTCATTCATATTGTAACATTTAGATTACATTAATTTCTTAGGGCTCTTATTTTCTATATATTAATGCATTTAATTGTGATTTCAGATTGGAGGAGAAAGCAATAAAGAGAATATTAGCAATATCACAACCACAAGTCAATGTCATGTTAATACTACATCAACTTCGTCAAAATCTGTAAGTATTTGGATCGTGACTGTAGTCATGTTATTGTTTGACATGTTATTGCAATGATTAGTTTGTTTGTATTGAACCACGTCCAGTTCATCACTAGTTCACTGGTTCCTTTCTATTTCATATTTCATTTCGTTTCTGAATCAAAGGCTGTTTGCGGCTCATTTATGCAATAGCAGCTGTACATTCGACGTCATGTTGATTGTAAACGTGTTTTATGTTTAATGCAGGATGTTATACTTGGTGAATTACGTAGGGTTGATTCAACACCTCAAGTTAATTCTTCGCGAGATGGATTTGGAAGTGGATGGAATAACAACGTTGATGGCAGACGTCACGTGGAACCTGGATCTGCTTCAAATACTACATTCAAACCTGCAGCTACCACGCTGAATCATAACGGATCAACTCCAAGGCTTCAACTCAGACCTCCTAGCGCACAATTCAACCATGGTTTTCCAAGTTTCAACAGACCTTACCAGGCTCTTGCAATGGAACGTGGACGTAAAATCTGTAATATTCAGCCTGCGACGTATTCAAGTGGACTTGGGAATGCAAGTGGACGTAGTTGTGTGCCAAATCAAGTACCTCGCTTCAACCCTGCGTTGAATTCTCCTTGGCGCCCTAATGTGCCACAACAGGTATCAAGGAATATGCAGGCTCAGTCTCCACCGCCGCAACTCATTGTTGCAACTCAGTTGGACGATTATGACAGGTATGCAGATCCGGAAATGGATAATGCATTACTAGCTCATCTTGATATTGTGGAAAGTTTATCACAACTTGACAGGAGGAACAAGGTTACGAAATCTGAAGCACAGAAGTTACCTGGAGCAACTCCAGTTATTGAAGAAGTTGTGATATCGAACACCAAACCAACAACACGTCAATCACCGGGTATGCATGTTGATCATCCGATTTCCAGATTGTCTTGTGCACAAGTGGAGTCTACTAATTCTATAGAAAGCAGCCGGGGGATTGGAGATGTTATTCCATATGCGGCACCTGAAGTGACAACGAACCGCACTGTAGCTACCACCGATGTTGACAGAGAACTAGTTACAAGAAGGCCCACACAAAGTTCTGGAGGGGTATTCAATGGTGTTCATAATGTTCACTTGAACATCATGAATATCAAAGACTTCAAAGAGTTTTGGGGCGTCCTGAACAACAATGATTCTACATGAACAACAATGATTCTACTGAAGTAAAAAATAACCTAAAAATGGTGTGCTTATGCACACTTTGGAAAAAAAATCGTTTTGAATACTTTGAAAATGTATGCACCACTTCATGTCTTTTGGAGTGTCTTCAAGGTCCACTGGAGTGAACTTTCAAAAAATCGTTTTGAATACTCTGAAAACGTATGCACCACTTCATATCGGAAAGTTCACTCCAGTGGAAAGTTCACTCCAGTGCATCAATTCATGTACATGCACTCACGATGTGCACTAGTAGTAGGTCGCTGTATTATTCAGGTCGGTTGTTGTATTTAACAGGGAGGTCGTTGTATTGGTCAAGTAGGTCGTTATATTCATCGCTGCAATGATTGAATTTTCAGGATGGTAGTTGATGTGGCTAATACCGTGGATAATCTACTAGCTCTAAGCCAATCGGAAGCGTCCGAGCCAGCTGGCAGACCGCTACAGTTAACAAGTGCCCAGCTGTAAGATTCCTTTCATCGAACAAATTTAGTATTCAATAGAACAAAGAGGAGGCCAGTTAGGACAAGCTCTGTGGACACGATATTCCCAGGAATCGTGTCGTTGCAGGGAAGCGGCTCCTCAACCGGGCCATCTTCAATGCTCATGTCTGTAATTTTCGATTCTTCATAAACGAGACTCAGCCGCAGGTGATCTTCAGCTGAGCGACAGGCCGAAGGTGATTCTGATGCCATGGCTTCAACCACCTCCACAAATTGCTAGATCTAAGTTCTTGTAAGCTGCTCTTCATTCTTCAAGTTCATGTCTGGACATGCTTCCGAAACATCGGTACTGTCCTGTTGTTTCTTTTGCAAAGTAACTAGTCACGCTTGGGTAGTTTTGTTGAGTAGCGGCAGACTTAGTGATAAGTGTAGTTGAGTCCCCGAACATGGAGTCATCCTCAAAGGAAACTAATGGGATGGTAAATGAGTCCGCGTTCATGGCGTCGTCCTCAAAGGGAACTAATGAGATGGCAACACTTACTCCCTCACCAACAGTTCCCCCTGTGGATTACGTGACCATTAACATACCGACACTCGTACCAAGACAATGTTTGCCCCGAACACCTCGACATCACCAGCGCCTGCGGCTGATCCTCCCAGCCACCACCACCAGCTGCTGGATCAGGCTCCTACTGACCAGAACCAGCAGCCGGATACTGTAGTACAGCAGCCGGGTGCTCTAGTAGGGCAGCCGGATGCTGCAGTAGGGCAGCCGGATGCTACAGTGGGGCAGCCGGATGCTGTAGTAGGGCAGCCGGATGTTGCAGTAAGGCAGCCGGATGCTGTAGTAGGGCAGCCGGATGCTGTAGTAGTGAGGCGGACATGTGAGAAACAGATAATTAACATGGTGGAAATGCAGATTGAGAAAGGGGAGAGGGGTCCTGACGTGTGGAAGAAGCGGGTGGCGCAGGAGGCGCTGCAGGGGTGGAAGGAGGCGCTGAGGGGGCTGGAGGGCAAGGTGGAGCGGCGCACCAAGCAGGCGGACAAGCTCATCTTCGAATTCTACCAGCTGGTTGGGCTGTACAGCGTCTTCGTGGGCGTGGTGTTCACGGCCGCCGTGCAGTCGCAGATCCTCCGGTGCCAGCATATCTGGAGCCCCGTGCTCCTGTGCGCCGTGGCCTGGCTCACCATCATCGTTGTCACCCAGAAGCGCTGGAGAAAATACAGAAATCTTCGCGCTACCAACAAAAGCGAGGGCACGTCTCGCGCGGTAACCCGTTTATTCATTGCAAACTGTTCAATACTAGATGTTATGATGCCTCAGTTTTTTGCTCGGTCCCTTGAATTCAGAGAACAACTGGCAAGAGCCCACCGTTGAGGTCATGTTTGGTAGCACGACAAGGTTAACACTTTCACCTGGCCTACGACTTATCGAATTTCTGAAACCTCCATTTCTTTGCAGGAGATTTACGGACAAATCAGCAAGCTGAAGGCTTATGGCTACAAGGAATTTGACTTTAATAAGGATGTAGTGGAACGGCCCCCTACTACGGAGGTCCCCACACCGTCCACGATTTGTGGTGTCATTCCCTTTGTGCTCACAGCTCTCACGTTGATTTTATTAGGATCGTTTATTCACATTCTGTGCTTCAGATAAATCACATGTCAGTTTGTGAGAATTGTAACCAAGAACTTCCTGCAATTTTACTAGAGTGAGACGATTGTTAGCGACGTTTTGTTGGTTGGTCATAGAGGATATGATTGAGACGACGGTGGTTAATGATACTGGAAACGACTACTATTTGAAGGAAGGCAATGGCGGGCAATTTCGTCTGTTGACGATCCTCAAGCAAGGAAGGAGCTGGGTTATCAAGTGCGACGTTAATGCGACTTATCGCGAGTACTGGGTGGGAACAGCGGCCGGGAATCCCAGTGTCATCATCACTTCCGATGAATGCGTCGAGAACACAGTACTTACAATCAAGGCGTCGCCGACTCCGGGTGGCAGAGATGAGCTGGTCAAAACGACACGTAGAGTGTCCGGTGGTGCTAGGAAGAAGAGATGCGCCATCATGTGAACACTGGTTATATTTTTTAGTAGGATGTACAGTAGATTCAACTTGTTGCTAGTCCCTGTGATGTTCCTTGAAGTATGAACATACTAAGCCAATTAAGGAAGGAGAACAGTCGTGTCTTGTATCTTGTACAAAATCGTGGCCCCCTTTGCCTACTCCTCGCTCTCCCTAAATTCTCCCCACCTCTCTCTTCGCATTATTGTCGACCCCAAGCGGCAACTAATAACTAAACGAAAACCAGTGTGGACATGATGTCAATCTAGCCTTGCTCAGTAACGCGTAACTTGCTTCTACTTGTGTTCTATGCGCAGAGGGTATTGAAGTATTAGCGAGTAGTAAAAGATACACTTGTTCTTGTGGACCAAAACATGGCAGTGCTATGCTTCAGATTTTTTCTCGATGTTGTACATCTACACTGAATTGAAATATACTATCATACTGTTGGTACGAAGTGTGGTCAGAAGAAGCCGATAGAGGCAATAGAAAGCAAAGCCTTCCACTAAGTTTTCAAGGAGATACCGTTTTCAACTTTTCTGGTGCAGGTGCTGGAGAAGGTGGTGGTTGCTTCTCCCTCTCCCCCTCGAGGTTCTTCTTCAGGGTGAGGCTCTTGGTGAACGCCTTGGCCGCAGCGACCGTCTCAGGCTTGGGCGGTGTAGGAATATTTTCACCGGCGCGATCAGGCTGGTAGTACCGATTCTCGCGAACAGAGTACACCAGCCCCTTATGTTTTGGTTGGAACCACGCCTCCGGCACGAACTTGTCCTCCTTGAGGTACCCCGTGCCCTTGTTCACCAGCACCAGGTCCCGCGAGGGCGGGGCGCCCCACCTGCCATAGCCATCGATCAAGTGCAGGTACACCTCGCAGTTGTGGTGGTTGCTGACGCTTCCCTTGGCGTGGTCCAGGTGGTGCGAGTCGGAGTCGTCGATCTCCAGCTCCACTCCGACGTGCGAGTACGTCCACTGCAGCCCCTCGAGGACCGAGAATCCAGGCACGCGCGGCACCTCGTCATGCTTGTTCACCACGCGCAGCACCTTGACGCCGACCTCCTGGAGACGCGCCTTGAACGCGTTGTTGCCGACTCTGGGGCCTGCGAAGGAGAACACCGTGATGGGGATCGTTTTCCCGGGTTCGATCTGGTTCAGGCCCGATTCTGCCAAGTCGTAGGCGCTGAGCGTCGCGAGCGCGGAGCCCAGGCTGTGTCCGCAGAGGGTGATGCTGAGCTCTTCATGCTTGTAGCGCTCGACTAGATCCTTGATCTCTTTGTTGAGGTAGCTCTGCGCGCTCACCTTGTTGTACCGGGAATCCTCCTTCGCAGAGGTGTACAAGCTCAGGAACCCAGCCTCCACTTTGATGTGCGTCGCCTGCCCCAGCTTGCTCTCGTCTGTCAAGCCGCATGGAACGAGATGAAACTTGAGGTTGGCGGCCCATTCTAACCCGGTCACGGTGCCCCTCCAGGCGACCAGGATGTCGCGCCGGCCCAGCCGCCTGATCTCGTCCTCGTCGGTGCACACCGCCACGTAACCGATCCAGTTCGACTTGGAGCTCCAGGCGTCCTCGCGCTCCGATCTGCGCAGCAGGTACGGCACCTCTACATCCGCTGTAGCGTATATGTACCTGATGATGCAAGACTCAGAATAAATATATATATATATATATATTTGCAGAAAAGAGATGGAAGTGTTTCGATGGAGATCGAAACATTACTACGATGGCATTTTGAGAGTTTGAGATTCAAAATATGCTCAGAAGACACGACATATCATGTTTAGTGAAGGTTTCCCAAACTGCCAAAATCAAGAGACCCTTGAGATATTCAGGAGCTAAGCGGACGTAAGAGCAGCGAGTTGACCACCAAAGCTGCTACTGTGCAGTGCCTTGAGTAAATTGTGTAATCTTACCACGATTTCAAGGGGACCTGTCAAACTCACAGCCAACGGTGATTCCTAAATTTCGAAGATTGACAGGCTTACATGGTGACGGTGTAGCCGGTGTTGTGAAGGTCCACTTCTCTGAACAGATTTTCCTTGGAATACCTGCAACTCCCGCAGTACTGCGACCACTTGTCGAAGTCGAAGGCGTCGTACGCCGCTTGTGCGAACGTGCCGTAGCGAATGAGCTCACTTCTCAAGCTCTCGTCCAGAGGCTCCAGGAGCCCCTCCCAGTCGCTCGCCCCCTGAATATCTCGCCATCTGCTTCCAGTCTGGAGGTGATTCGGTCGGAGATATGTCCGGTTGTGCGTTCCCTGGAGACCGAGCGGCGTCTCCGGCGTCTGAGGACCTCGACGTTGAGGAAGACTCACACTGTTGGCTTGTTTCGAGTGCTCCCCAACACTGGATGTGAGGTGCAAATTCATTTCTAATATTTCTACTATCCAAGCTACTACAGTGCCTTACCCAGTAATCTTGTACCGTACGTAGAAATCAAACTCACAACCGAACAAGCTGATAGTACACAACCAGTGGGATACAAAGGAAGTACATACACGCACAAGCCTAGGAAACACGAGAAACGAAGCAGATTTTGATTGATGGCAGGTTTTCCCTGGCTCCATTTGTACAGGTTCCTTCACGTGTTTTCCGACGTGTCTCAACAGCGCTTCAAAGTCAGCGCCGTGTGACAAAGAACAAGCACATGTCTCATGTTTCTGTACATCACGAGCCTAGAGATATAAAGCCAGCACCCTATGATTCCGATAGTTTTCAATATAATAGAGATAAACGTAAACGATCCAGGATGCGGATGCTGTGTTTGTCCTGTATCTAGTGAATTTTAAGATAGACGTAATTGCTTCCCATGAAAAACCGGCGCTTTAAAGTCAGGGCGGTGAATGTGGAAGGGGCTTGATTTAGAGGCGGAGAATAATACTGAAGCTTGAATTAGAGGTGCTGATTCTCTTTTCGTGATCCACGTGATCCTGCTCCACGAGAAACGAAAGCGGCGTGAAGTTTCTAACCCAACCCGTTCCCTATTCTATGCGGCTGCCATCAAACCCAGGCCTTAACTCCCAGACCCTGGAAAACTTTCCGGATTTGTAACTCACCTTGTCTATTTTTTAAGCACAGATGAGAGCACGCTAAACCTGGAGCATACCCTGGGTTCAGAGGAGATTCGGCATGGAGATGCTGAGTTTTGGTTCGTTTACGTTTGTCTCTAATGACTTCAGACTAGAACTTGAATTCCACTCTAGAGTCGCTGTTATTTATATTTTCCTGATCCGGGAAGTGAGCAGCTTGGAGAACCAACACGGTATAAGTTGTCGGTATTCTGCCACCCAACCCATTCAAGAATCACGTGTGTTCATAATTTTTTATTATTCCGATTACAATTCTTCCGGGTGTGAAGCAAAACCGACAACCTCCTTACACGTATTTTACTCTATAGAAAACAAGAAATGTATTATCGTTTAGCAAGGCTTACATTTTTGAATTGAAGATTCTTCACTAAATTCTTTCATTTGGAGGCCATTTCAATATGTGAACCTTGTTATGTTCCAACATGGCACCATACATGTAGAATACCTTCTGAGTTAAGGTAAGCCCCCCTAAAACGGACAAGTTAAGGAATGTGCATATATGGAGAGAGGAGATGATTATACTATTATTTTTAACCCATAAGGTACCAAGATAGTTTTACACCAAAAACACTTCAAAATTGTTGGATTCTAGTGCAATGAATAAAGAAGGTAACAAAAACTTTTATTTTTTAGTTCTCACTGTAGGATCTCAATAAAGGCTTGTTAAGTAATACATGCACAAAATTTCATAAACTTTGACCGCACGGATTGAAAGATTACAGTGTTTGAAGTCAAGCAAATGGTTCATTTTCTTCCCTGCGTTTAGTGGATCAGCAGACTTTGACTTCACTTGGTGTCAAAAATTTTCACTACACAAGGTCTAAATCTATTACCATCTTGTTAAGCATGATGTTAGCTCCTTACACACCAATATTTAGAGGTAGAGACGGGGTGTAGCATATTCAAAACAAGTGTGCAAGGAGTGGAGGCTCGAAATTTGTTAATTCACACTTTTTTTTTTTGAACTTAATATGTTTTTGATTGATAATCCAAATGGTTAATAAGAAGGTTTACATTACATATTGTTGTGGAAAAAATAAAAAGTGAAAAATATAAAGATACCTAGGTTTTATGTGGAAAAGAAGAAGTTTTTTTGGTACCTTGCCCGACAATGAGTGACAATGTGTGAAAATGTTTGACTTGGGTTGGTATGCTATTTTTCACTAAAGACAAAAACTTTTTTTTGACAATATGAAGGGAAATAATATTACTTGCGAGTATTGAAAACCTCACTTTCAATAGAGTGTCCTATCAAAAGTTTTTGGAGGTGCCCAAGGTGCGTGCCCTCCCCATTTAAAATTCAAAACCCTATAACTTTTTCATCAAATGTCCAATTTAGGAAAAAAAAAATTCCCGCTAAGCTCTTGGTAATGTCTTTCTGTAGTAAAAATTTCAAAAAAGAATGTTGGAAATTGACACCATAGGAACCTGACCGAACTTTCAAAAAGCCCTTTTTGGACACTTGGTCCTTTAGGGGTTAAAATACTTTTTCTAAAAATGAATGAAGATATTGACAGTACATGTTAAGGTTGGATGACCTGCAACCACCAACTTAAGCTTGATGACCTATTTATAGCATTTGCATACGTGGTAAGATATTTTTTGGGAATTCAAAATAGGATTTCATGAATATTGCAATTGTCGTGACCATTTATTTCTTCATATTGAAATTGCTACAAATTTTCAAAGTGGATAGTAAGCCGTGACCCATTCCTCGACATACAAAACTCTCTATTTCCACACTAAGTTGTACTAATAACCACTTCTGCATTGACTAAAAACCGGCAGCTTTGAACCAATCATGAACTGACACCCAATCATGTATGACTTCCTAAAATTTCGGAAATGGGGTGGGTCTGTGGTGGTTTTGGTCCACTTTAGCTTGT
Organism: Bryoerythrophyllum caledonicum; assembly: GCA_963971425.1. Classification (NCBI taxonomy): domain Eukaryota; kingdom Viridiplantae; phylum Streptophyta; class Bryopsida; order Pottiales; family Pottiaceae; genus Bryoerythrophyllum; species Bryoerythrophyllum caledonicum. Next base: position 10,456,473 of record OZ020525.1, on the reverse strand, counting down.
CCGTTCTGGGGTTCGTGGTGGTTATAGGTCATCCAACCTTAGCTACATGTCCTGCCCTTCCCTTTTCCCTTCCAATCGCTGACCAGTTCTCAGTGACTTTGGACCTTTCATTTGCACAGCTCCAATAGTACTGCGATGACCATGTAAGCATCAGAGCATTTCCTCAAGCCCATGATTCAAGCGCCCCACACTTAAGTTATGCTAGCCTGAACTGCATGCGTCGAATGAAATCCTAAAGCATCTATGCTAGATATGATGGGCCTGCACCTGAATGACGTGCAAGCAAACAACATAGATTTTGGACCTTTGCAGGGATGACCTCAAAGGTGTCGTCACCTTCCATGATGCACTCATTACCAACATGGATCCCACTCCTTTGTGATGGTAGATGACCACAGAGGTGTCGTCACCTTCAATGATGTCACTCATTACCAACATGGATCCTACTCCTTTGCCGATTTGACAGGAAACCCCCCACGCTCAGACTTACCAGGTGGAGGAGGTGGTGGGGCCAAAACCTGGCCCCTATTTTGTTTTTGGATGGGGACCTAAATTTAGCCAAAGGGGGGTCTACGAACTAAACTGGAGCCGTAGGCCCCAATTTCGTTAAAAAAAAAAGCCAAAAAAAGCCTCTGACCCCCCCAAAATGGGAGGGCCAGAAAAATGAGCCCATGCAATTAAGACGGGCCCCACTTCGGGTAAGCCCGAGCTTGGGGGGTTCCTGTCCGCGCCCTCCTTTGCAATGGTAGATGGTAGCGTAAGGTAAGCCCCCCAGAACCAACCAAAACCCACAGCCAACACCTATAAAATTGGGGTATATCCAACCCTCTTCCATCCCATTACCACCAACTCAGCTCCAAATGGAGGTTTGCTATTAGTCAAGACCCTTACTTTTGGTCGTTGGTTATGGGGGTACCTAGTGATGGCCACCCACTAAACATGGCTGCATAGTTTGAAAATTCATAACTAACTCAATTTTTATTGGAAAAATATGAAATCACTTGGGTTGGAATTGAAATTCTACTGGCTATCACTTAACCCCTAAAGGACCAAGTGTCCAAAAAGGGCTTTTTGAAAGTTCGGTCAGGTTCCTATGGTGTCAATTTCCAACATTCTTTTTTGAAATTTTTACTACAGAAAGACATTACCAAGAGCTTAGCGGGAATTTTTTTTTTTCCTAAATTGGACATTTGATGAAAAAGTTATAGGGTTTTGAATTTTAAATGGGGAGGGCACGCACCTTGGGCAACTCCAAAAACTTTTGATAGGACACTCTATTGAAAGTTCGGTCAGGTTCCTATGGTGTCAATTTCCAACATTCTTTTTTGAAATTTTTACTACAGAAAGACATTACCAAGAGCTTAGCGGGAATTTTTTTTTTCCTAAATTGGACATTTGATGAAAAAGTTATAGGGTTTTGAATTTTAAATGGGGAGGGCACGCACCTTGGGCACCTCCAAAAACTTTTGATAGGACACTCTATTGAAAGTGAGGTTTTCAATACTCGCAAGTAATATTATTTCCCTTCATATTGTCAAAAAAAAGTTTTTGTCTTTAGTGAAAAATAGCATACCAACCCAAGTCAAACATTTTCACACATTGTCACTCATTGTCGGGCAAGGTACCAAAAAAACTTCTTCTTTTCCACATAAAACCTAGGTATCTTTATATTTTTCACTTTTTATTTTTTCCACAACAATATGTAATGTAAACCTTCTTATTAACCATTTGGATTATCAATCAAAAACATATTAAGTTCAAAAAAAAAAAGTGTGAATTAACAAATTTCGAGCCTCCACTCCTTGCACACTTGTTTTGAATATGCTACACCCCGTCTCTACCTCTAAATATTGGTGTGTAAGGAGCTAACATCATGCTTAACAAGATGGTAATAGATTTAGACCTTGTGTAGTGAAAATTTTTGACACCAAGTGAAGTCAAAGTCTGCTGATCCACTAAACGCAGGGAAGAAAATGAACCATTTGCTTGACTTCAAACACTGTAATCTTTCAATCCGTGCGGTCAAAGTTTATGAAATTTTGTGCATGTATTACTTAACAAGCCTTTATTGAGATCCTACAGTGAGAACTAAAAAAATAAAAGTTTTTGTTTCCTTCTTTATTCATTGCACTAGAATCCAACAATTTTGAAGTGTTTTTGGTGTAAAACTGTCTTGGTACCTTAGGGGTTAAAGGATTTATCAACAAGTAAAATAAAATTATTCAAAATTTTGAATAACTTTATTTTACTTGTTGAAGCTTAGGGTAGAGATCAAATGTTTAACTAAAAATGGGGAAAAAAAAGTGCATAAAATATTGGTGGTTGTCCACGGAGAGTTGTGAAAATATTAGCAACCTTGTGAAGATCAAAATTCACTCACATCTTGTCTAAATTGGACCTATGAGGTGTTTTTTTGACATTTATTATAAATGTAGATGTCAAAACACACCTCATATGTCCGACTCAAATAAAATTTGTTTGTGTTACAGGCAATTAAAACGCATGTTTGTCTAAGATTCACGACAGCGCTCGCCTCCGCTTGCACGCTAGCGCTCTTCTCCGTTGTCGAGCTCAAACCTTGCATTGCTTCAAAAAGCTTGTAAATCCCCCCCTCCTTCTTCAAATCATCACCCTCGCACAAATTTCAAAATCACAACCTCAAAAAAGTTTGAGATCAAATCCTCTCTAAATCAAACTCAACCCAAATCTATTCCCTTGTGCCCTACAATCTTCAAACCTTCATATCTAGATCAAGGAATAGAAGTAAGGGCTGAAGTTGGTGGGTGCATTAATTTCTAATGACCCAAGAGTCTCCTCCGGAGATTGTAAGAGACCCCTCAGGGTTAGGGGTTGATAAAGTTGGCGGCCCATTGAAGACGTAGCACTAAATTGAACACTAATCACTAACATGTCTACAAATAGTGTATTAGGTAACTACACTATTTGTACCACTACACTAAACATAATTTTTAGTGTAATAAGGTTTGTCAACCCATTACCAACCACATTTACAATACCATCCCCTTCTCTACATAACCCTTGCTTGATTTTAAGGATGAAATTTAGGAAGGATAAGAAGTAGATGTTGTTGTACAAGTGGGTAGTAATGGAGTGACAAATCTTAGAGCATCGCCAATAGTTCCTCAAAGGTCATTGGAACTGGAAAAAACATTGTTACAACAAGCTAGAAAACCTGCTAACGGCTTCCAACCAAGCACTAAAACACTATGACACTTGCGTGAGTCCCTAGAAAAGTAGAGTGAAACACCATAGGGAGGCTTTTGTAGCATGCCCTCTCTCTCTTGCACTAGAGACATAGTTTTTTAATTGTTCATTGTCATTATGTATTGTTCATTGTCCGGATAACTATGGAGTTTAAGATGCTTAGTAGAAATCAAGAAATCAGTGGTGGAGGATATAAGAACCGAGTTGTAGTCACTTAAGCAAGAAACAAAGGCGCTTGAAAAATGTTGGAGCAATCAAACCTCCTTGTACCATAAGCTTAGGCATACCTTGTGGTACTGCCACCACCAACGTAGTCTCTGTAGATTCATCCTTCATCTCGTCATCTAAACACACTTATACTTAACCATGCACATTGCCTCATTGTGATTAAGCTTGTGAGCTTACATTGCAACATGGTATCAAAGCGTATGACAAGTGAGCCCTGCTCCTTGAAGAGAGAGATAGGTCTAGAAGGTTGAGATCTGATCTGAGAGGTAGAGATCTAGATCTAAGTTAGAGATCTAGAAGACACAAATCTAGAGGTATGGCAGAGAGTAGCAAGAATTCGAACTGTGTAGTAGAAGAGTCCAACAAACTAGTTGGGCTTCTCAACTATAGCTATTGGCAGATCAAGATGACTGCAATAATGAAGAGAGAAGGGTTATGGCCGCTAGTAGGAACTAAGGTAGTCACATCCGTATATCCAGTGACTGTCTCAAATGTAGCCTACACTAAAGCGAAGCTGATGGAGGCAAAGCAACGTGCATTGATAGATCTAAGTATGTCTGTAGGAGACAACTTACTCAGAACAGTCAGCTAATATGGAGACCCCGCTGATGCATGGAGTGTGCTCAAGTCCATGTTCTCTGCAGGAGATCAATAGTAGATCTAGATGCTCACCAACAGACTGCACGCAGTGTCAATGAGAGAAGGAGAAGACATCAACAACTACTTGACCACAACAATGGACCTGCACGACCACTCAAAGGCTACGGAAAAGACATGGAAGACAAGACCCTCATCAACCTTGTGCTCAACGGACTTCTTCACAAATATGAGATGATAATACAAGGTATTATGTATCTTACTAACCAAAAAATTGAGATTGTGATGGAAAAATTGCTTGTTGTATCACACCGCAAGAGCTTAAGAGAGCTGAAGAGAGGACACAATGAAGTACTCGTTGTCCATTTCAACAAAACCCGCGGAGGAAGAGGAAAAGCACATGGATGGAACAACGGATACGGTGGCGGTGGAGGCTAGTGGGTATGGAGACCCGGTGGCAATTCCCATGGAGGAGGCCAGAGTAGAAGTGCGGGCGCCGCAGGCATGCACCAACTGCCTCCATAGCCGGGTGGGCTCGGAGCCCTACAGCCGGGCGGCCACAGACCCCCGCTGTCAGGCGCCGCCGGCCCACCACAGCTGGGCGGTCACTAGCCCCTGCATGGTGGCCTTAGGACCCTACTAGGCAGATGTGAGCCAAATAAATCGCCCCCTAGCGGATGGCTTATCTTGAATACAAGACGCTAAACACGGATACAACCCTGTGTACAATCCCCATTGAACTAACCATACAGGCCACGCGCAGGTCATAACGGTTTAGGTTGTGGTTACTTGAGATTTTTTGTGAACAAATGGTGTTGTGATGACTGAATTCAGCCTTAGGTTGGTCCCGAACTTCAAACACACATAAGTTTTGCCCCAAGGCTCTGTTTTCAACATTTTTTGGCTTAGATGGGTTCAGCCTAGCCTTATAAAGTTGATTAGACCCTCAAAGACCAAGTTTGAACCAAATTACGACCCTGACAGCAGCTGACAGCAGACAGGCTTCCTTTCTTCATCCAGAATTTACACCCCCATTATCTCCTTGGTTATAACTTCGTTTTTGATGTTTTCTTTTTCAATCCTTATCATTTTGTCGTGCTTAATACAATTGCAATGTTCAATTACTCATCCGGATTAACCTCGGCCTCACAGCCAGCGACCAGCAGTGCAACACTCAACGTATACGTTCATTTAAAACCATGCACCATACATCACGTGCATATCATATACATTCACACAAGGAGTCCTACTCGAACATCATACCATGCATGTACCTTCAGCTGCAATTAACTTCTTGTTTTATAATAAAACCGGTTTTTTTGTTAGGTTGATGAAAAATCCTAATTCTATTGTAATTCGGGCAGCGCTTCCGCGCAATGGTTGTAGATAGCAATATTAGGGTTCCTTCCTATCACATGTACAAGGAATTGATGAACAAGTCTGAGGGAGAGGAGGGGCTCCTTGATTCCGCTCAATTCACCCTCTGCCTTTGGTCGTGTTTTTCGTGTTCTTCCTCTTATGATCGCCCTGTTCGTGATGCTCAACTCTTCCTCCCGGTCGTGATCTTCGTGTTCTTCCTCTTGTGATCGCCGTGTTCGTGATGCTCAGCTCTTCCTCCTGGTCGTGATCTTCGTGTTCTTCCTCTTGCGATCGCCCTGTTCATGATGCTCAGCTCTTCCTCCCGGTCGTGATCTTCGTATTCTTCCTTTTGTGATCGCCTTGTTCGTGATGCTCAGCTCTTCCTCCCGGTCGTGATCTTCGTGTTCTTCCTCTTGTGATCGCCATGTTCGTGATGCCCAGCTCTTCCTCCCGGTCGTGATCTTCGTGTTCTTCCTCTTGTGATCGCCCTGTTCGTGATGCTCAGCTCTTCGTCCCGGTTGTGATCTTCGTATTTTTTCTCTTGTGATCGCCCTAGTTTCTCTAGAATTCGCTACTAGCTACCCAAAATTCAGTCCTACGGCTGGGGCTTCCGGCTCCTCTCCAGTCCACTCTCCTACATTCCCAGAGTCTCCTCACCACCGTCCTTGCACGAATGAGCTTCTCTCAGGGGGTAACCCCCAAGCCCTTTGCTCCCTTTTCGTTCCCAAGGTCATTCCCTGCTGCCTTTTCCTTCCTCCATAAATGACCCTCTTCATAAAAAAACCCTTAACCTATAACTAATTAATTCTGTGCCACCCTTGCACTAACAAAAGTGGGTGTCCCACTAACCAAGAAATACTTAAATCTCATAATTTAACCTTATGCCACATGGTGTGCGCATGATCACCAATAAGTGAACGATCTAGCTAATTCAAGGATGCTAATTCTAACTACTCTACCTAGCTTAAATTCCCCTTGAGTGAGGTAATGACTAATTTACCTAGTGATTGGTGAGGGTTTTGCCCAAGTCTTTTGGACCCCTTTTTACTATTTTTTTAATGGCTTTTAAAGCCTCATTCTTTTTTCTTTCTCCTCACCATCATTCTTCTTCTTCTCCTAATTTTTTCCGTGGTTTCCTCACCGTGGCCAATTGCGGTCCCCGACTCGGTAGGAGGTAAATTCTTCTCCACTCCTTCTATTTCTAATTCCTTTCTATTGTTTTTGTTTTCCTAACCTTTTCTTTATTTTTTTTTCTATTTTTTTTTTGGTTAACTTCATAAAATTCTTGGTTTCCAGAATGTGGCTCTTATTTTAAGAATTAGTGTAAGGAAAGGCTATTTGGCCATTTTGATAAAAAATCATGAGCTAATCCAATGGGATAACCCATTTCTACTACTTGTTAACCTTAACGCACATGATGCGTGGTCCATTCGTCACCGTGAGCCGTTTTTGCGGCTCACACCAGATATGGGTTTCCACAAGGGGGACCACAACGTGGCCAATACCCGGGGGTGACCGCATGGGCATCAGGTCACAATCAACCCTATCCGAGGGACCAACTCAATATGTTCATGAGACCATATGGGCAGCAAATGTACGCACGACCAGCAAGTGGTCGTAGGAGAGGGTTAATATGTTATGATTGTAGAGAGGGTCATATAGCAAGGAATTGCCCTTATGGTTATTATGCCACCGCAAACTATGTTGAGGAAGATACTTATATGGATAGTAAGTGGGACTCCACAGAAGCTAATCTCATGGAATACTAAAATGCCACGTGGTATATGGACTCTAGGGCAAGTCATCATGTAACCAAAGCCTATGCAAACCTACACAACATAGGAGCTAGCTCTTCTGGGCACAATGTAACAATTGTTGATAGCAATGCCCACCATGTAGCAGCAGTTGGGTCTGCCAATGTTAACACTGGCAACTCCAATGGAATAAATATCGATCACGTTTTGTATGTACCGGCCTTGAAGAAGAATCTACTATAAGTAGGCTCCTTGGCTGATCAAGGTCATACCATCATTTTTACAGGCAAAGATTGTCTTGTACTTAATGAAAACAAATCTATTTTAGTAAGAGGACATCGCAATTTATCAACCAGTCTTTACCTATTCACCAACATACAAGATACAACTATGGAAAACTCGGTTGTCTCAGAATCAAATATGCACCTATGGCATAAACAATTTGGTCATATGAATTATGCTAGTCTCCAACATTGCGCCAACGCCAAGCGAGTAAATGGGCTTCCTATCTTTCCTACTATAAGGAGTATTTATGACAACTACTTGGCAGGAAAACAACACAGGGAGTGTTTTCCAAAGGAATCTATCAACGCCACAACTCATGTACTACAACTCATTCACTGAGATCTTGTAGGTCCCATTTGTACCCCGTCACTTAGCGTTTCACAATACTTTATAGTCTTTACAGATGACTACTCAAGAAAGAGCTTCATTTACTTCATGAGGAGTTAGAGTGAATCCTTTCGGAAATTCATAGAGTCTAAAGCTAGAGTTAAAAAAGAAACTGGCAATAATATTATGACACTTAGAACCGACAAAGGGGGGAATATCTATCGCATGAATTTGCAACCAGGAATGTTATGTTGTGAGCGGCGAGCGGCGAGCAATGAATTCATGACAATTTTTATCATTGTTTTTATTGTGAAATTAAAAAGAACACCTATTGCCGTGAGTGTAGGTGGATTGGCCTTCAAAAAATTAAAATTAAAACATTAATATAAGAGAATTTCTGGCCTTGCAATCGCTTTAAATTATCTTTTATTCAATAGAGGCACCTATAGCCGTGGAACTATTTTTAGACTTTTTGGGAAATTTTACATATAAAAGTAAAAGGATAAGAGATAATGAAACATATATTACAATGCAAATTTCTATTCTAAATAATAGCGATTTCATATATAATTGATGGGGGAGACATACATCTATAATCCCCTCATTTTATTATACAATAGAATAAAAAATATGGAGATGAAGTACATCTATTCAACTATCAAAATTCTTTTACTGCAAATATCTTAAAACCATGGATAAGCTATGCTTGAATAACTCTGCGATTTGTAGTAGATAAATTCTCTTGGACGTGTATTACTATTCTAATTAAGTCAGATATGTATTACTATTCTAATGATTGTTCAGGTTAATGGTAATTTGCGTCCGAAGGTTTACGGTGGTGAATGGAGAGAATGATAGTGATGCCAGACCATCTAAAAATATTAGAAACTTTGTATACTATTCATGATGTGATAATTGAATATTTGTATATTCAATGACACATTATAGAAATTGATTAAAATCCATTCGTGAGTCATAATTCTAGAGATATTAAATTATCTAACTAAAGTACAAACATTTATGTGGATGAAACAAATAATCAAATGAGACATGCAAGGGTCATATATATCCATAAATCCAAAGCCTCATATCAGGTCAGCACGGCATACAAAATAGAGGAATCACAACTCTTCACAAGTGAACTCATCGTCACTACCCTGATGGATAAATGGCATACTGCTATCAGAACCACTATCAGAATCAGTACTAGCCTCCTCAGCCTCGTCATCCACAAAAACCTTCGCTCCGGAGCCGAATCGAGTAGTCGGTGGACGTCGTTGAGGCCACGGCTGCGCTACGGATGCAATAGCAGCAGCCTCAGCATACTCAGGAAAAATATGCGGCTGCTCAGGACTGACAACCTTGCCTGCCAAGCGAGCCAACACTTCAACCTAAGGTGTTGATAGAGAAGCCATCAACGACGTCGAAAATCGTCTGCAATTGATTGACATTAGAAAATAAGGTTTGATAGAATAAAATAAAAAAACAATAAAGGAATGAAGAGAACTTACTTACAAGTTCTCTTAGGTGCAGTCTTCATCTCTCGTTCGTCATCACCAAGCTCCAAAGGACGCTTGAGAGAAGTCTACTCCATCAGCTCAACAATCGCAGAATTCACCTCCACCGTTTGTGGAATCATGGGTCGAAGCACCTCATCTATCAAGTCATTGTCTGCCTCCAAGGCAAGAATATGACGCTTGAGGGCTTTGCAAGCCTTAATAGATGCGCCTAGAAAAAGTGTGGAATACAAACAATAATAGATTAGAATCATGGTTGGATAATTGGAAAAAAAAATGTATAAATGAAATGAATATACTAGTAGAAGTGGTGAGGTCCATGACGATCTCATCTTCCTTGGTGCAAAGATCAATAAGAGCCTCCAATAGATTCTGCAACTTTTCTCTAGCTCCTCGCTATGGCATCCTAGTGGAGGCCCTCACCGTCAGTGACTCCTGGTTGATGTAGTTGGTCAGATGACCGTCAAAAGAAAGCTCAATCCCATCCGCCAAAAGCTCCACTCTGTCATTGAAGACAAATGGAATTGGAGGATCACTCTTCAGAATGAAGCACTTGACCATGAAAGTTTTATGTATGCGGCTGGGGCGACCATCAGAGAAGAGGGGAAGTCCATTGATGGCTAATCACTTCGCCTCTTCGTCGAATCCGGACCACTGAGCCCAGAAACCAGTTCATTTGAAATGAACTTGGAATCTGGATAAAACACGATGATAGCTCCTCCATCACGAAAAAACGACTCTGCCAACTCGAAGCACCTGCGAATCCGACCCTTGAAGGTCGGCACTATAGGTAATATGTTCCATGGTGGAATCACAGTACCACCCTGAATGCCTGGAACGGGCAAGTCCTCCGGGACGTCAAATATAAACATATCCGCCAAACCATCCTCAGCCAGCTCCCCGTTCATGCACCGCGTCTTGGATCTGGCATGGGCCATCAATCACTATGCTATATCCCCCTAAACTGGCGGAACGTCATCCTCAGTTGTAATTGAATCATACTCAGTAAAGATAGAGTAGGCGCTGGTATTGATTACCTCAACAACGACATTGGACTCTGTCTGCTCCACTACAAGAATAGAATAGATGGTCCGTGATGGCTTTGCAACGAATGCTCCTTGTGGGCTGCTGGCAGATGGAAAAGCGCCAAATGTTGTCAATACGGGTGCCGGCTGTGACTCACCAACCTACAATAACATTGTCAACATATACACACTACATCAACATCATACAAACCTTTGTTGGAGCAAACCATTTGGCCTAAGCCTAGTGTCAACCTCTACACCACTAGATGACCCAAAAGACCCCCCTAGCCAGGTGAGCCCTACCAACAAGATACACCCATTCTTACTCTGTCTTTCTCCCCCACCTCCCAGCGCCCTCCTACCCCGAGCCCTAAATACAACAGTTGAATGCTCTCCCCACAAGGCAACCTCAACAAATCTATCCACACACTCCGGTAACCCAAGACGAAGACAACATAAACCCAAATCCTATTGCATGACTAACACAACTCCCCCTACTTCCATATGCCACAAGAGCACGCTGACAACCAGAGACCAAACACCTACTAACAAAAAGATTCTACAGAGTAGCAAGTCAACCCCTCGCACTGCAATGACTCCAACACTCTTGAATAAAGAAAGAAGACAATCGAAACCGAGAAGAGCCTAAAGCAAGGAGATCTCCGAGACCCCACAAGTCACCCCACAGCGGCTGAAGAAGACTCATGATAGTACTTGCCGCGAACAAGCAACGCCCTTCAAAGCCAAGCCCTACAATAAGAATCGCAACAACGCACCTCAGTCCACTCCCGAACAGCAACTTAGAAGCAGCACTACACTCCGTTAATTCTTGCAAGCACAGACCTCCGCCCCGCCTCGGAAGTACCCACAACCCGCCATTAATCTATCGGAGCCCAAGGAGATATATGAGGAACACAGCTCAATTTCAGACTATAAGGCCGAAAAATTCTCCAGGTTCCATAGAACCAACAACCGCCGATCGTATGCACAAACAAAGAGAAGTGCACCAAGTCCCGCCCCTCCCTCCCCACAGAAAAATCCAATAGCCTCTCCCTGAGATTACTCTTGCACCATAACTGAACCGCCACTAGAAACTCTACATCCCACTACGGAGACGACTGTAGTTAATATGGACAAAGAAATTCTTTCTCTCACCTAGCAAACACCCCTGATTGTCTTGCTTCATCATGTTGGACTTGTGGGCATTGCAATCGTTCTTATGTCATTGGATTTCGTAGTTGAGTTTAGTGATTTATTGATACTACTATAGGTTTAGGTTTGGATGTGGCAACTCCACCTCAAGGGCGTCTTCAGCCCCGCTTCTTGGATGTTTTCCTAACTTTGTTCTATGTCATATTGATGGCACTAACTTGTATTTCATTTTGTTGCCAAATCTTCCTACCCCAATTATTGCATGTATCGCCAAGTGGAGGCCATATTTTCTATGTTATTGCTTCTTCAGAGATATGAGAAATTTTGTCAGTGCTTAATTGCACTTTGTTTACAGTCCTCAATAGCCAAAACATTATCTGAGAATTTAAAAAAATTCACTAGTCTATTCAATTTTATTTTGCTCGAAAGTGCCAATTTGCTTCCTCTCATGTAAATCCACAACCACATGTTTTCCTACTCCCTAAACCTATCAAAGCCAAAATTGCCGAAGCTGCCAATTTGCTTCCTCTCATGTAAATCCACAGCCACATGTTTTCCTACTCCCTAAACCTATCAAAGCCAAAATTGCCGAAGCTGCCCAACACAAGTAGCCAAAAAAAAAAAACCCTACTCATCATGCGCTTTCCCTAGAGGAATGACCAACAATCATGGCATAACTCCTAGAGCCCAAGTATACGTCGGGCGTACGTTTTGGATTTTGGATAGGTTCCAAATATTCAAAAAAAACCTTTTTTTTTTAAACTCTAATACAAGATTATCTCTCATAAGAGCGCCATGGAGATATTATTATAATTTTTGGATTCAAGTTTGAAAGTTAGTACCATTCTAAGTTAGAAATGGGGACTCTAGGCAGCTCCAATATTTTTCTAGAAGTCTCTATTGACATTGAGATTTTCCATGCGTGTAGAGAATATTATGTTCTTTCAAAATGCCAATTTTTTTTTCTTGACTTTAGTGTAAAAAAACATTTTAACACATTTTTACACATTTTAGGCAAGCGGAGAAAAAAACTTCATCTTTTTTACATAAAACCTAGAGATCTTTATATTTTTCACTTTTTATTTGTTCTAAAACAATGTGTGGTGTAAACCTTCTTAATGACTGTTTAGATTATCATTCTAAAACATATTAAATTCTCAAAACAAAAAATCGTGAATTGACAATTTTTGAACCTCCACTCCTTGCACACTTGTTTTGAATATGCTACACTCCTTCTCTACCTCTAAAAATTGAGGTATACGGAACTATCATCATGCTCAACACAATGGTAAGAGATTTAGACCTTGTATAGTCCAAAAATTTAATACCAAGTGAAGTCAAAGTTTGCTGATCCACTCAATGCAGGGTACAAAATGAACCATTTTCTTGACTTCAAACACTAATCTTTCAATCCGTGCGGTAAGAATTGTGAATATGTAACTTAGTAAGTCTTTATGAAGATCCTACAGTCAAAAGGATAAATATAAGGTTTTGTTTCCTTCATTACTCATTGCACTAGAATCAACAATTTTGAAGTATTTTGGTGAGGAATCGACACGGGCTTTTAGGGGATGCGATCTCGATTGGAGCAGATTTTTAGATTTATGAAAAAATCAGTGACCTGTCTGGACCACCTTCGGAATCCATTCCCCATCGCCCGGCAAACCACGCCATCCCAGCCCATTTCTCGCCCACAATGCGATCTCCCAGACCCATAATGTCATGCTTCCCACCCATGCTCCACCCCAGCCCACCCACATCACCCTTGCCCTCACCTGTAATGGCGCCATTATAGTTTAGAAAAACCCCTCTGAAATACCGAAGGTGGTCCACAGCGCTCACGGAATTTTTTAAAACTGAGGAATGTCCCTGCCTTCCAGTTTCATTTCACGTGCATTCATGTGTGATCTCTCTGCAAGAGCGGCAAGCATGCAGCGGTCTGCACCGGCGACTCCTCACGGATTCCTTGGAGCTTGACGACAGAGCGGAGGCATCTGCCATAGGTCGTCCAAAACCCAACAGGAATCTCTTGCGTAACAGGAAGAAACTTTGCTGATTTGCACACAAATGAGTTTCTAGGGCTTTCTTGTTGCTAGTTTTCAAATGAGATGAGTTTCTGAAGTCGTCTTACCATGCACGCTGTTCTTGCGCCTTCACGTCAATAGACGTTGCTTGCTGTGAGTTGCTTGAGGAATCCGGTTGAGAGAGGGAAGTTCACAGGCATTTTTGGAAGTGTTAGGCTTAGGGTGGAGTGACATCTTCACTGATGTCTGACTGCACCATTAGCTCGTCGTGGCCGTTGTTTGAGTTGTGGTGGTCTCTGGAGGAGGAGTCCAACGCGTTCGGCTTTTTTACCGGATCAGGGAGATGCACGTCTTCGTTTTGAAGAGGTTTAGGATTGTTGCCATAAGCAGACTCGAATTTTGCCTTCTTCTGTGCCAATAATTCATTCAGCTTATTTCGGATTGTTGGACCTTGGAAAATGTAGGGCTCGCCACCAGGATGCTGTCTTCCATTGCTCGCGCCTGGCGCCTTGATAGCTCTGCATCATGAGGATTTGGATCTGTCATGGTTTGCTAACGTATACACATGAATGTTTTTAATTAAAGACTCTCGGTTTTGTAATTTCGTCTGCTAAGAAGTACATCGTCATGGACTAAGTCTTCAAGGATCAGAGCTTGCTTACCGATTTGATGTCGTCGCTGTAAAACGAGCTTCGTAGAGAAGTAGGAGAGACATGTGCGCGTTGTTGATCTCCAATTGTCGTCTTGTTCAACTTCAATGTGTCCTCAGCAGACACTGGCTCGATCTTGGTGTACGGCTTTGGTTTGTTCAGTGAAAGTCTGGAATCATCAGACCGCTTCTTTAGCGTAATCTGGTAGGGAAGTTTCCTAGGATTTTTATTCCCAGGAAACATGTAAACTTCAAACTCGCATATCGCCGTTACCGCAAAAAATCACCGTGTCACCAACTACGAGGCTATGGAAAGTAGCGAAAGTTTTCCAACCGCCGGCGAATTTCACTTGCCGTACCGATGGAGATTTGTGGAAGACGGTTTTAGTCGCATTCCACGGTTTCGTGGACAGTTCAGTTTGGAGAAAAACGTTTTTCCGAAACTTGTCTCCGTGGTCTTGCACGAACCAAGCCGGCAGCGCCTGCAAAATCAAGGCGAGGACAAGTCATAAAACTTTCCTCATGTTTTTACAGAAACACGGCCAACATGGACAAGTATTCGGTGATCTCCTAAACTAATCTACCAGAGAAGATGGTCCGTGGAGGTTATCCAAGTATGCACTTGACGCTGTGAGAATCTTCTCGAGATAGATGCTCCCTCTCAGCTTGCATAGCTTGAATGCGAGCTTATCATTGAACGGCGGGATCTTCCCATTCCTTGCCATCATGGATATTGCATCACAGAAATGTTGCATAACAAAGCTACGGCTGCTTGAACTTAGAAGCTTGTTGTGAGTTCGTCAGTTTGCAGATCGAGGTAAGCGACCCAAGAAGATTGCTTGAACCAAAGACTTTGATGTTTTAACCGTAGCTTTTTAGAAATTAAAGGAATATGTAAGAGCCGCCTTCAGGTTGTTGAAGAGCCCGACATGGTCATCAATGGCATGGCTAGACATCGATCGGCAGTAGTTGTGCTATTTAATAGGTGTAGTTGAAGTGTTAATTTTTCGGAACGGTGATTAGTGCGATCATGTGAAGCCTAATTGTATCTCGAAGCCTAATTCCTGATGGATTTCATGCCACTTGAGTTCTAGCACCTCCGGGGTCCCACTTCGGGCTTCCTGTAAAGGGTTAAGTAATTGCACATATTTGAATCCCTGACCATCACATCACATTTTGAAATCCGAGAACCATCACCTGAATTCAACACCTTAGTGCGCTACTTTCACCCTCGTTTGATGTTATGTGTTGGACTAGAAGCATGTGAATTACAAGTGCAGCTTGCTAGTTGACAAATATGGGCGATTGCAAGTGACACCGACAACGACCTGCAACTCATTTCATTTGTGATTCGAGATGATCACTGTTGTAGTAACATTAGGGTCTCTCAGAAATTGCAATGTAGTAACATTAGGGTCTCTCAGAAATTGCAACAAAGTATTACTCTGTACCAATTCAAAGTTACATGTCATGTTGTAACCAAAAAAGCAGGATCTGCCTGAAGCTTCTTGGAGCTAAATTTTAGAATATTTACAAACTTCAGATGTTAGAAAACTAGTACGAGTCTCCAATGAATGTAACGAGGTACATTAAAATCCTGTGAAATCCTGTGAAGCTTGGCATTAATTTATGAGCCTTGGAGCTATTAACGTTGGAGGATGCTCCTTCCATTGAGCACCACAACAAGTGGTCAAGCGTTGCCCTTATAAATAACTACTACATAACCAAACACTATGCCATACCGTACTCAGGATTTGGATGCGTTTTCACTCTTTGCACAAAGAAGGACAAGTCCTATTTCGTCACCTTCATGGACCTCCATGGATGTTTATGCCCTAGTTTTTTTGAAGATGCAATCAGAAGCACTTGGGAAGAGGGGCAAGAAAAATATTGCAAGCAAAGATTGCAAGCATGTGTATTCAATCTTACATTACCTAGGTAAGATGAACTACAAGGAAGGAGAAGAAGAACTCCAGTCCCGGTTGGAGACCGGCGTGAATATAATGTTTGTTCATTCTCTTCACTAAGTCCATGACTGTGGACATAGGATAGTATAATGGAACTACTCCCCCTTTTGAGGGTGAACACCTTTTTACACTAAGCACCTAAGAAACAACCGACATGTCACCCTCTAAGGGCTTTTTGGGTACTTATACAACGAGGTCTTATAAAGACCCTCCACCACAATTGAGTGGACTATGGTGGTAAGCACCATAGCGGCATAGGAACTTGAACTCACAACCACCTCACCACTATGCCATGACTCAAACCACTACACCAAGGCCGTGGTGCTTGACTATAAGGACTTATTCATGCATGCTCAAGCCAAAGCTTCATCAAAGTCATGCACATTCTAAAATTTGCTAACACCCCTAAACAACTGTCACAAAGGCAACGAAGTCATAGTTCTAAAAAATATCTACGTTTCTAACTTGCTTATACGTTGCGTTGTAGAGTACCTGTTGATTCAATATTGGATTGAAGGCTATGATTAATAGTCATAAACTCAATTTATATATCTACTAATATTGTGCTAAGCAATAAATTGTCATACTCCACATACACTATCCTTCTGAGTGGTCAATTTCGTACATGATTAATTCAAAATAGAGAGACTGTCTTTTTTCTTTAAGAAATTTTGAGAAATTTCTCTAGGTGAAAAATAAATAATGCCAATTAGATATCCCTGTAATACATGGACAATATCCATGTAATACTATTGTAGTATCCATTTGACCCCTAAATTTCCAAGAGTCCCCTTGGGGGACTCTAGAAAATTCGGGCAGGTTCATGTGGTGTCAATTTATAACATTTTTCTTTGAAATTTTTATTGAATATGGACATTACCAAAATCTTTTTGTGAGTCCAATTTTTTCCTCAATCCAACATTTAATGAAAAATTTATAGGGTTTTGAAGTTCAAATGGGGAGAGCGGGCACGTCAGGCAACTCCAAAAACATTTGCTACAACACTCTATTGAATGTGAGATTTTCAGCACTAGTAAATAGTTATATTTCCTTTCATGTTGTCAAAAAAAATCTCTTGTCTTTAGTGAAAAAAAAGCATATAAATCCAAGTCAAACATTTTCACACATTATCACACATTGTCAGGCAAGGTACCAAAAAACGTCTTCTTTTTCACATAAAATTTTGGGATCTTCTTATTTTTCACTTTTCATTTTCTTGGAACATTACGTGGTGTGGACCTTGGCATTGACCGTTTGGATACTCATTCTAAAACATATTAAGTTCACAAAAAATTATAACATGAATTGACATTTTTTGAACCTCGAGTACTTGCACATTTTTTTTTAATATGCTACACCCCACCTCTACCTCTAAAAGTTGATGTACAAGGAACTAGTACCATCCTTAACATGATGGAAATGAATTTAGACCTTGTGTAGTGCAAATATTTGACACCAAGTGAAGTCAAAGTCTACTAATCTACTAAACCCAGGGAAGAAAATGAACCTTTTCTCACCTTCAAACACTACAATCTTACAATCCGTGCGGTCAAAGTTTACAAAATTGTGTGAGTATGTTATTCAGTAAGACTTCATTGAGATCTTATGGTCAAAATTAAAAATAAAAGTTTTACGTTTCTTCTTTTCTCATTGCACTGAAACTAGTAGTTTTGAAGTGTTTTTGGTGCGAAATTATCAAAGAAATTTAGGAGTTAATACCTCACGAATGCTATCTTGTGAGTGGTGAGCCTTGAGTAGCAACGACGCTAGGGTGTGAGCCATGAGCCATGAGCCATGAGCCATGAGCGAAGATTTCATGAGCGGTGATATGTGATTTACCAGAAATAGATATTTTTTCTTCTAAAAATAATATTATCCATGTAAGAATAAATTCTGATCAAAATATGTTTAGTAAATTTTAAGTGCCTATAACCGTGCAATTAGAATAGACTACAATATTTTAGGTCCAATTGCAATCAAATTCAAGTAGTGTTGGGTCTTCCTATTTCGCAAAGTTGAAGGTGTATTGAAGAGATTGTAGGCACTACGAGTTTAGGACCTAGAGAGGATTTTTATACATACGATACTCTTATTTTGTGTATACTATATACATAACGATGGTAGATAATTAAGTAGGTGAAGTATTGTAAAAGTGATGGAGACACAAGTGAAGTAGATGCGGATATGACAACGAAATCAACTACAGTATAAGAATAAAAACATCTTTCTATTTTATAACAAATAAGAGGTACATTATCCATATACTAACAACATTCAACAACAATCCATATGAGTTGGGCTATAAATAGTGTTGATTCATATAGCAATGTCCCTACTTTTGAAGCTACACATCATATAAGCTCCAAGACACCACTCTCCAGCACTTTCTTGATCTCGTTGAAGCTGAAGGTAGCAACATGGACAAAAGCATCGTCCTCGAAATCAAGCTTGCATACCACTCAAAAAATATAGTAGAGATGCTTGTAATGGTACCAAACACCTCTCTTCTTGGATTGAACCACCATGTCCTTGAAGTTGCCGCAAGTGCAATTTGGAAGAGGGCCTATAGTAAGGCAGTATTAACGTGTCTTTTGCCCCTTATTTGGCTATAGTACAATGATGCATCTAAGGGCGGAGTAGGGAAGCATTGAGATGGAATTAATGCGGACGTTGAGGTTGTCCGCTGATGCCCATCGGTTTTTTGCTTCACGGAAATCTTTGCCTAACGACGGATACGGCGGCCTTCACGCAATGTTGGATAAGAGTCGGCATCTGCAGGTGCAGGCACGGATGCAGCTTGCGCAGGCGGATTGACAGCATCTCCAAAGAGTCGCCTTGCTGACACTTCCCGTCGCTCTTCAAGTTGAAATCCTGCCTCTTCTAGCCTGAGAATCTCAGCCTTGGTAAGGTTGGTGCACTTCATCACAGGCCATATATCTGGAACAAGCGGACGGTGATTCACCCACTTCCGCTTTGTTCCCTTTACGCACCTTTCAATGTCATCCAGGCAACGGAAGAACTCGGTAACTTGGTCCTTTAAGAGTCTTCGGACATGGAGGAGCCCGGTGTATATAGGAGTAGGAGTGCTTTTCTCCAAATGCACAATCTTCTCGGTGCACGTCATACCCGTCCTGACGTGTTTAGCATGACAACACTTACCAGAAGTCTTCGAGAGCCTTATAATATGCCATTTATGTATGTCACACTTAGATTCTTGAACACTCATAACATGCTTCACTCCTATAGGTGCTTTAGATGGAGACAATAGTGGAGATACAAGCTTCACATCATCCGAAGATGAAGATGGGGAGGTTGGAGGCAACATTATTGCTAGTGAAGAATTGTCTTGGCGTCCCTTCCTGGACCTTCTAGAGGCCTTTGGACGGGAGAAATTTATTTTATCAAGGCGATGACTATCAAGGTCTGAACCAAATGGTTCATCAAGCTTTTGTTTGCTGGAGCCAATTACCTCTTCTCCTTCAAAGTGAGGTGTGCGTGTGCACCACTCCTTGGCCTCCGGTATGCTCTCCATGGCTTCAATCATCTTCTCGTGTTCACCGGTCCTTTGGGCAAGCCCCATTCGCAACTTATGCTTGGAAGGGCCAGTCCTTGATCGCCCTCTTTTTGAAAATAATAATAGTTCATGCATGATTGCATATACGCACGAACAAAGTCGTCCACCGTAGCATCGTATAGGTCATTTCCTCTATTCCCTGATTGTTGAAGCCAATGATTGTCGACTGTCTCCGCCAAATTACAGGATGGCATTTCGGCCATCTCTTCATCTGTAAGATTCTGTAACACAGATCACATGTGTTTAGACTGTATATTGAAATGAAATTATAATCAAATATGATACAACTCATACCAATTCCATAGATGTTCCCCATTGGAGATAGCGGTAATGCCAAAAGGCAAGCCATTGGTCGAGTTGTCTGAGGGCCTCATCATTTTGGGCACCACAAGATTGCCACCAAGCTCTAATGGCAAGGTAACAAATCTACGGAAAGACCCATATCATTTGAAATATTGGGTGTCTTTGTTAGACACCAGCAATGACCGTCGTATCGTTTGTCCATACCTTGCATGTTTTGAGCATTGGAAGAACTAGCATCTAACGAAGGGGGAGGCAACTCAAGTATGACGTCACCATTAAAAGTAGAGGGCAAGTATTCAACTTTTTTGTGAGGTATGACAACATAATCAATTTTTTTCAATACGTTCTTAGATCCCAGCCTAGAGGCCAGTCTCTTTAAACATGCAACAACGCTTGTTTGTTCTTGGGAGGATGGATGCAGAGGTGGCCGGGACATGGAAGAAGGAGTGCCTTGTGTAGAAGGGTGCAAGGGCGGACGGGACATGGAAGATGGTGTACCTGCTCGCACCAGAGGACTTGATGGGGAGGGTGCCGCTTTGCTAAAGGCTGGAAGAGTAGACGCAGTGATGTCTACCAAAGGGAAGTCGTCATCGTTGTCATCCAAATGAATTGTGGGAGGGGTGCTATGCCCTCCCCAAGCGTGATGAATATCCGGTCCACTCTTTGTTGGTGATTGCTTCTCAACTTTCACAGTAGAAGTGCTGGATTTTCTTGGTGTGAGTATCTTGATGGAAGCTTGCATTTGCAATTCACTGAGACATATCACTTTGTAAGTTCCCTTCCTCAAAACCAGGCCTTGTGATCATCTACAATTGAACTGAGCTATAGCATGGTGTAGCATAAAACCCCAGCAACATCTAAGACCTCCTCCTCTACATGGATAGTATCTAGATTGAAGCCAAAACGAATAGCTAGAAGTAGAGAAGTAACTCTAGCAAACCCATTAGATCCTAACAGTATTTGAATTGGGACAAGATGCCCCTCTGCTCTCAATGTTGTCATTCTCACGTTGCGCTATGAATAGAGGTAAGTAGAAAACAGATGAAGCTATAAGAGAAGGAAAAGAGCGATATGGCACCAAATCATACTGTAAATTATGAAATGAGGAAAAATTTGAAAGTAGGGGGGTTTCTAGGTTATCGTACATGGTGGAAGTAGGAATTAGGAAAACCAATGTAGCTTGACTGTTAAAGAATCTTTTGATAGAATATTTCATGAAGTTTAGATGGCGGAGGTAATTGTGGAATAGAAGTTTGGCAACTTTGGTGAAGATTGTACTATAAACTACATGACGTCATTGCAGAGCAATAAATTAGGCACCGTCACCGAGTAGAAGAAAATAGAGGACGCTTGTTTTTGTGAAGATTGTACTACTAATGAAATAGATGTTTTGTGAAGACTGTACTAGAAACTGCAGAACGACATAGCAGAGCAATAAATTAGGCACTGTCACTAGATAAAAGAAAATAGATTGAAAACTAATCTAATCTTACACAAATTGAATTAGAAATATAAAAAAACTCTTTTGTTTCAAATTCATTGTTTAAATTAGAATTAAACACTAACTATATGTCATGACATCTAAACACATGGACAAAGGTCTTCTTTGTAGTGTTGTATATATATTTCTTGCAAACTACTGCAAATGGATCGGTTTGTTCTGAGTGTTGTTAATCGTAGCATGTATACAAGATTTTACAGACGCTAGAAGAAAAAAAATCTTTACGATCGCCTATTAGATCTAAGGTGAAGAAGAAGAAGAAGAAGAAGAAGAAGAAGAAGAAGAAGAAGAAGAAGAAGAAGAAGAAGAAGAAGAAGAAGAAGAAGAAGAAGAAGAAGAAGAAGAAGAAGAAGAAGAAGAAGAAGAAGAAGAAGAAGAAGAAGAAGAAGAAGAAGAAGAAGAAGAAGAAGAAGAAGAAGAAGAAGAAGAAGAAGAAGAAGAAGAAGAAGAAGAAGAAGAAGAAGAAGAAGAAGAAGAAGAAGAAGAAGAAGAAGAAGAAGAAGAAGAAGAAGAAGAAGAAGAAGAAGAAGAAGAAGAAGAAGAAGAAGAAGAAGAAGAAGAAGAAGAAGAAGAAGAAGAAGAAGAAGAAGAAGAAGAAGAAGAAGAAGAAGAAGAAGAACGCCGGTTCCCGAAGGAGACCGGCGTGAATAAAGTGTCTGTTCGTTCCACTACTTCTCATCCTACACTACTTACGCATGTGTTGTCCTAAACATTCCAAGGTCATTTTTGAAGGTTTAGGACTCACTTTGTATAAGAAAAAAACGATTCCATGGCATATTCGAAACTATATTCAGAGATCGTCTTCAAAACTTGCGTCGTTGTTGCCTATTTTGGATGTTTGGATTACTTGGTCATGGTCCCTCAATCTGTTGTTCTCGATTGCCTTCTTACACTCACGGCTCATGTTGTTTTTCTCCTTGGATGTTAATAGATTTGATGTTTGAAGTCAATGTGTTAGTTTGCAATATTTGGAATTTTTAGATGTTGACTTTGAGGGTCTCGGGGCCGAGACACTCTTTCTCTTGAAAGCTTTTTAAGAACAATAAATTTTGACCCCTAAAGAACCATGTGTGATTTTGAAGGACAATATAGATTTTTGGCACGTTCCTAAAATTTGATTTATTTTTATTTCTAGCTTGTCCTTGAAAACAACAGTATGTGATGAGAACCTTCAGATTGGCCGTTTGGATTATTATTCTTGAGTGTATTAAGTTCACAAAAAAATATAAGGTGAAACGGTTTGTCATTTCTCCATGCACACTTGTTTCCTCCATGCTACACCCCTTCTCTACCTCAAAAAATTGGTGTATTGGGAACTAACACTATGCTCAAGATAATGGTTATAGATTTATACCTTGTGTATTGCAAAGTGAAATATAAGAATGCTAAACCTCTCAGTGCAAAGAAGAAATGAATCTATTTCTTAACTTCAAACACTATAATCTTTTTATCTCTGTCGTCGATGTTTATGAAAAATTTTGAGTACGTTATTTCAAAAGTCTTAATTGAGATCCTACGGTCATAAACGTAAACATAAGATTTTGTTTCCTTCCTAACTTATTGCACTAAAACCAACAATTTTGAAGTGTTTTTTATGTGAATTGTCACAGTCCTTTAGGGATTAATCAAATGACCAAGTATATTGATACTGATATTGGTGATCACTTCCATAGATCTTGGTGCCGAGACGTTATTTTTTGTCAGAATGTTTTAAAGAGATTGTCAGAGAATCTTGTTAGGAACCTTCTTGATTTCAGTTCTTGAATGATCATGACAAGGTGTCTTGGTGCCGAGATCATTTGATTTCTATGAATTATTTTGTGGTAGGTCCTAGTCATTTGTTGTCAATCTTGATGATTTCAAATTCTTACAGCTCAATATGAGGTATCTCGGTGCCGAGATCATTTTATTATTATGAATTATTTTGTGGTAGGTCCTAGTCAATTGTTGTCACTTTTGATGATTTCAAATTCATGGAGCTTAATATGAAGTGTCTGGGTGCCGAGACCCTAATTTTAACAAGAAATTATTGTAAACTCCATGTGCATTGGTCAGTTTTGGGAACCACATGATAAATTATTTATTTTTCCTTAGGATGTGTTACGTCCACAGTGGAAATCACCTAGGCATTGCACGGGTATCACCAAGGTATTACATAGGTATCACATATACAAATCTCGTAACTTTTGTCAAACCTTGGGGCAATAACAATAGTAAAATTCAGCTATACATAAACCAACGTTACAATACCGTGGTATACGATGATAAGTGTATAATGTAATATGGAGAGCTCATGGTATAATACGGCGGTATAATACGTATATATGAATTTTACCGCCTAGGTGATTTCCGTCCAGAGTGGAAATGACCTAGGCATTGCCGTTCAAAGTATCTCTGAATAATACTAGAGAATGATACCAGTTGTCGTCTAATAGTCATACTCTCGTCCAACCTAATAGTTCTTGTCCAGCCTTATCATGTTCATGAACCTCAGCACCTCACACTAGAATCACCGCATTCAATCTTCACAAGCTCAATGATCTCAAATTGTGCTTCCTCCGTTGCACCAGGGCTGAGCCGTGACTTTCAATCATGAATCGAAGTTGCAGACTTATGCTTACATTGTTTAGAAGGTCTCGGTTATATTGGTGACAGCCCCTTACTATCTCGGTGCCGAGGTACGTTGATACATGTGGTATCAATCTTCGTGGGTCGTCGTGACTTCGATAGTGACGATCTTCGTGGTGCCGAGGTACATTGATACAAGTAGTATCAATCTTTGTGGGTTGTCATGACTTTGTTGGTGACAATCTTCGTGGGTCGTCATGACTCGGTTGGTGACGGATCTTTACTATTTCGGTGCTGAGGTACTTTCAAAACAGGTTTTAGATAACACTAGTACAAAAGTGGAAAAAAACCGCCCTCATTTTTGGGTTTGCGGTTTTTTTGCTCATAACATCTACAGTTTTTGGAATTTTTGGGCGTGTAATATACTGTTGGTAGCGTGTTTTCAAGACCTTTCCAATGGTGTATTACACGCCCAAAAATTCCAAAAACTGAAGAAGTTATGAGCGAAAACCTGCGGCAGACCAAACCATGAACAATGTAACAGAATTCTGGCAGCGTGGTCAAAAGAACGGCAACATGAAAATGAATGCGGTTTTTTTTTCCACTTTTGTACTAGTGTAAGTGTGTATGGAGAGGTTGGATCGGAAGCGACGCAGCGCCGAGCCACATCAGTCTTCAGCACTTCGGTTGTCACCGAGATCTATAGTTTGGGTCGAGTTTGTTGCGGTGTTGTGAAGAGCACTTTTGTACTGTCTCGGTGCCGAGACCCTTGTTCAGGTCAAAACAGCCGCGTGAACTTCAAAGTTGCCTCAGCCTTGTCGATTTTTTGGCTTCTTATACATTGCTTCATTCATGTCAATGTTCAGTCGATGTCCACTTGTTGACTGTAATGTTTACTCATTCGTTTGATGATAATGAGTCTTGTAATGTGGGCCTCTGTCAAGGTCGAGTGAGCGGAACTTGGTGCAAATAAGAGACTTGATGAAGTAGGTCACGTCAGCCTTCACCAGATGAAGTAGATTGCGTCAGCCTTGCGTAGATCTGGTCGTCTTGAACTTGATCTCTTTACTTAGAGGTGGGCCAATCTGGTTGATTCCAAGACTCTTATTCCGGATGCGGATATCAAGACTTGTGAGAAATTCAAAAAGAATTCTCGCACTTAGTACACATTGACCATCAATGTGTTTATATCTTTCCTCTATCGGGTGAGTACATTTGCACTTTTCTGTATTGATTCATATTACATTTTTTAGCTAATCTTTTTTAAATAATCATTTTTTTTGCAGCGAGAGATTGTTTTTGCATTTGACGAGGCTTGCCAAGAATATAAGATAAACACGTCTATTGAGGAGCAAACTGCTAAGGGGATTTGGGAAGCAGTGGACAAGGCTGCAGAGGCATCTATCAATAGTATTCGTAGCCATGAGTTTGAAAAATTATTGGCAGTGGCAGATCCTAAAAATGGATCAGAATTCCTTTTCGAGGTATTTAATTTTGTTTAATCCATATTTTTCAACTTGTATTTATTTTTGATTTGTTATCTCATGTTGGTGATAGATTTTTGTCTATTACATCACAAGACATTGGAACAATGTTCCGAAGCCAGATATGACCCTCGAAAAATTACTGTGGGTAGCAACTGCAATGATTGATGTTGAGTTCAAAGGACGTTGGCTCAAATGGTCGAATTCATTCAAGATGACTCGAAAGTCTCTACAGTTTCCAACTTGTGATGTTAAAGAAACAATCTTTGATCAATGGCTTATTCGTGCCACATTTTGGGCTCAGGTTAGTTCCATTTTAATATTATTTTGAGTACTGTATATTTGGTTTTTTTACATCTCCAATAACAACATGATATCAAATTGACTAAACACAATATATGTTATTATATATTATTAGTTGGAGGATATTGTGGTGCATGAGTTTAAGGATATGCTGCTCGATTTTGGTCCCATTAATTGGGAGGCATAACTAGGGATTCTGAGAATTGGTGAATACGTGGAGCGTTGGAGGATTGCAGTTTGGGAGAAGGCTTTCATTCCTTTCTTTAAAGCTGAGACCTCCTTCAAAAAATCATCTAAACTTGTTGATATGGCGACTGGTATTCTAGCTATCAAGCGTGTCTTATTCAGGTAATATCATCAACTTATAAATTTGATTTCAGGTTATCTCATTTCATTAGGACTGATTATTTATTGAATTTTTTTGTGTAGATATCTACGTAGGGAGTTGGTGGCCAAGAAGGCCATACTTCTACAATCTTTACCACCGTTTTTATCATCTTGGACAGACAAGGCGTATCCCCTTTATATCTACACTCCAATGCAGATTCAAAAGTGGAGTCTTGCCCATTTACATAATGGAGCGTGGTACTTGAATTGTCCACCTGCGTTTTGTCCTGCGAAGGAGGAAGAAGAGAAGGTAGAATTTGTCCTGCTAAGGTCTCTTCAATTGTACCTGAAGATGCTGAAGTTGCTGCGGCACTAATTACAACTCAGAAAGGGAAGAGAAAGGCAACAACAACAACAACAACAACAACAACAACAACAACAACAACAACAACAACAACAACAACAACAACAACAACAACAACAACAACAACAACAACAACAACAACAACAACAACAACAACAACAACAACAACAACAACAACAACAACAACAACAACAACAACAACAACAACAACAACAACAACAACAACAACAACAACAACAACAACAACAACAACAACAACAACAACAACAACAACAACAACAACAACAACAACAACAACAACAACAACAACAACAACAACAACAACAACAACAACAACAACAACAACAACAACAACAACAACAACAACAACAACAACAACAACAACAACAACAACAACAACAACAACAACAACAACAACAACAACAACAACAACAACAACAACAACAACAACAACAACAACAACAACAACAACAACAACAACAACAACAACAACAACAACAACAACAACAACAACAACAACAACAACAACAACAACAACCACAACAACCACAACAACCACAACAACCACAACAACCACCACAACAACCACAACAACAACCACAACCACCACCACAACCACAACCACAACCACAACCACACCCACAACGACAACCACAACTACAACCACAACTACAACCACAACCACATCCACAACAACAAACAACAAACACAACTACAACACCCTAGACCCCTCTCACCAGTAACTATAAACATTACTCATTGCAAACTATTAATTATACTTTGCGGAGACAGTGAAACCAACCCCGGCCCAATGCCAAATGTCTTCCACAACCACCCAAAAATACACAAAAGATTATCAAAAATATATTTTATTCCGAACACTATAAAACTACACCCCGAATATCAACACCTAGCATCTTCCTTTGCACCACTCCTAAAAAGTAATCACATACTTCACCAAAATTACTCCACCCTCTATCCCAACATTTCCCGCTACATACATCAAAAAAACAACAACCACCCACCCGCACATATCTTATTCGCCATAATTACCACCCTTCACCCTTCAATAGACGAATGCAATAACATCACTAACCAAAATTCTACCAACACAAACCCAACACATTGGACAAATATACTACTAAACACCTTATCCGCTCTAAATAATCCCCCCGAAAGACACATAGATACACTCCACCCATACACTAAATTCCTAGAAGAAAATCAACACCTTTTCGAACACAAAACTTCTCTACACAATGACCTATACAACTTTATCCATAGCCAAACCATACCTCCTTCCACCACCGAACTACAACTAAAATTTCCCTACTTTCCACACAATCTCATCCTTGAAGCACTTAGATGCTATGAACCAATTAATGACTACACGCACCCCACCCCGACACCCGCCTACATTCCCCCCTCGCTTTGTAACCATGACAATACAAACAATAGAAATACATATATAGTTACATGGAACGCCTCAACGTTAAACACTGCCTTACCATGCATCTACAATCTAACCGCCCACACCGACACACCACCCGCCATAATTGCTATATAGGAAACTAAAATAACAGCTACAAAATCCACAAAATATATTCAAAAAACATTCCCAGATTATAAACTTATATTTAACAACACTCACTCTCTCACACATTGCATCCAACAACGAAGGCCATATACACCAGCAAGAGGAGGTCTACTCATGCTCATACACCAATCACATGCTTTCCCCGGGAATATTACTAAAATCCCTACCCCGGCCAATATATCACCATATCTCCAGATGATTGAAATTACTAACCGACCCCTCCAACCATGGCTCATTCTCCACCTATACATGCCCTCGCACATAGAAGACTCTAGGCTTATTCCGGAAATCCAAAATTCCATCACTTCACAAATAAATACACACCCTAATCATACAATAATACTGTGCGGAGACTTTAACCGACACATCGCCCTTATTGGAAGACAAAACGGAGGGATTGTCACTCCTCCACTTGACATAGACTATCAATGGCAAAACTATACAAATAACCTAGAATTACATTTAATTCCAACCGATACACAATACTCCCGACAAGGTGGTCTTAATTACACTCACACTAGCCTAATTGATGGATTTTACATTAAAACACCTAACCATACTCGATATACATATATCACTAATACCTCAACCAACCTAAACTCGGATCACTTCCCAATACAACTTAATATACCTCACAACACCCTTATAAGTAGACCCCCCACTACCATCCAATCAAATGATATTAAAATACTAAACCCCATCCCAAAAGAAAACCTTGACAACTTTAATACAATATTCTTCGAAAAAAACTCACTACAAATAGACTCCCTTACAGATACTCTCTCTAACCACCAACACCTCACACATATCCAATGGCAAGAAGCCTGCATGACTCTTGACAAACTTATTACCGAAATTTCTACTACACTAGAAATGACTTGTAAAGCGCCTCCAATACCACAACTCACACCTAGAACTTCAAAACAAGGGGGGTATCTCCCAAGAAAACTAGCCAAAAAGTGGAAACAACATCTTGCCGCATACCACACTATTCGCAAAACAATTTATATTGCCAAAACCAACCAAAATTGGCAAACCCATCCCATACTCTCCGAACTACAAAACCTCCATTATCCCCAAATCCCACAAGTACCACCACCCAACACCCCCCACGAAGACTGGCTAAAAGACATTGCAAACATTGCAAAAATTGCCAATAGAGAAGCTCGAAAAATTACTACAAAATATGCAAGGGAATGTGTCAGAAAAGCTATTTCTAAATATCGACAATTATACGAAACTAGCCCAAAAAATATTAATAGAAAAGTCTTCAAAGACAACACAAACCTACCACTAGACTGTATTTTAGACCAAAACAATAATATATTAACCAGCCCAGATGACATTGCAAACGAAGTATATCTTCAGCAATCCATAAACAATAGACCAACCATCCCCCCATGCCACCTTCAACCACAACATACACCAACATGCACATGCGGAGTTAGACAATACCCGTGGCATCATTTAGACGGATTTACTATTGATAAAAGAGGCAAACCAACAACACCTCTCCACACATATTATAACAGAGACACATACAACATCTGCCTAAAAAATCTGGGAAACAATAAAGCCCCTGGCCCGGACCATATACCTAACTCAATTCTAAAAAACATGTCCCCAAGATTCCACGATTTCCTATCATTATTTTTCCTTCATTGTTACAAAAAAAAATCCATTCCTGCATCTTGGAAAACAAGTCTAACAATCTTATTATACAAAAAAGGCAACCCATCCGTACTATCTAACCACCGACCTATTGCCTTAGCTAACACCATTTACAAATTATATACTAGTACACTCACATCAATACTATCGGCATATGGAGAAATACACCAAATATTACACGAAAGCCAAGAAGGGTTCAGAGCCGAGAGAAGTACCACATGGCAACTTCAAACCCTCATTGCCGCGCTTGAGGATGCAAAATTCACGAATAAAGACATTTACATACTCTACATTGACTTCAAAAATGCATTTGGCTCCATTGACCATCCTCGATTGTTAGCAGTTATGAGTGATCTTGGGTACCCGGAAGACGCAGTCACACTGATTGGCAATATATACTCCCAATCTACCACTACATACGTCGGAGAATATTTTGGTAAAACACGCCCTATCCCCATCCAACGTGGTACCATCCAAGGCGATACATTGAGCCCGTACCTCTTTATTATCTTTCTAGAACCTCTATTGAGATGGCTTCAAAGAGGCAATAATGGCTACACATTTGGAACCTCCAAAATTACAGTAAACTCGGCCGCATATGCCGACGATCTAGCAGCCATCTCCGGACGGCTAAAATCACTTCAAATTCAATTAGACAAAATAGACAAATTCTGTATTTGGACCGGGATGGAACTCGGAGTCCAAAAATGTGCCGTAACCGGATGCCCAAACAAATCCAAAATAAATCCGACCGCCTTCGAAGCCCTTATCCAAGCTACCAATATTCAATATCGCAACCAACTAATTCCGGTTCTCAACCAAAACCAACCCTACATATACCTTGGAATAAACCTAGTCCCATCGTTAAAATGGAAAATTCAAATTCACGCTACGACTACAAAACTTATTAAACAATGCAAGGAACTTACACTATGTCCGGCCACATTGCAACAGAAAATAAAAATGATAGATACCGTCATACGTCCGGGTATCTCATACAGCTTCTATGCGGTCCCCTATTCCATGCCCGCCATAAACAAACTTGACAAAAAAATCATAGCCATACAAAAGAAAGTATGTGGACTCCCCAATTGTACGCCCAATGTCATAACACAACTCCCCCACGAACTATTTGGATTAGAAGCCTTTTCCCTTAAAAATGCCTACCTACGTTGCATTGGAGAACAACTCCAGAATGCACTTAACAATAAAGGACGACTAGGAATAATTTACAGTGGACTCCTTCGGCACATCCTTGCCATTTATGGAGGAGCACAATACCTCCAAAGACTTAAAAAATCTGATTGTCTGAGATCTCCCATTACCCGCACACTTTTTCTACTCAAAACAGAGGGCAAAACATTTCTAAAAAGCACACTAGAAGATTTCCTACTAGGCCCCGCACCGCTCGAACAAAATTGGGCAAATGAAATACACAACCTCCCTAGACTTGACCGACAATTATTCGCCAGACTCCTACAAAAACTTTTTTCTGTAAACATTACTGATCTAAAACAAATTACACTACCAAACGGAACACACCTTATGGACGACAAGAGCTACAAAACACTCTATGGCACCCCTCATAAATTAATAAAAAGTGCATTAAATATTGCCAAACAATTATTTTCTCACCCTCCATGTCTCCCTACATGCCCCAGCCATTGCATCGATCATGCCCCACCGTATACCCTTAAAGACGCATACATCATTAATCACAATGATAACCACCCCAACATCAACCCCCCATTAATTCCTCCAAACCCGCCACATCCACGATCATATGTTCCTCCGCCACATATATTAAAAAATCCTTCCATATATCCAATAAACAACATAACCGCGCACAAACATAGAAAATACATTGACTCCAACAACATAAGCAAACAATACACGTCATACCTATGCCATTGGTTCCACAATAACGATACCTATGCCAAATGGCTCCCACAAAGAAATCTTTTTCCTTGGCACAACCCAAATACTTCCTTCCATAACACCGATATCCTCACACAATACTACCTTAGAACTCAAAATAATCATTACCTAAATATCATACAAATACACCACCCCCAAGCACAACCTCGAGATAGAAGATTTGTCACGCCTCCTCTTATTATCCCCCTCCTTAACATCTTTACAACCGAATGCAATCCAGAAACGGATATCCGAGTACAAACCAATACAATCAAAATACAACAAGACAATGCCCACATATACAAAGATAATGGTAGACATCTAATAACCATACCACTAGCTAGACTTCAATGGTTGTGGAACCAATATCACAACGCACTACAAACCCCCATTAACATTGAACCAACACCCCAAACATTTGAAACTGAAATTGTTTGGCTATACCAAAGGTATAACTACCAAACACCCAAAAATGACCCCCTCAAAAATACACACTACACATTATCCGATCCTATTTTAGACTACCTTATTACATCTCTGAATATCACACATTCATACTTCTCATCCCCCGTTACATGCTCCACAAAAATCTCAAAATTTTACTCTCCATTCGAACGAGATAAGATTTTTGGTTCTCTTGGAAAAGCTTTTGATTATAAGTGGAGTGGAATAGGCCTTGCACACCCACACAATGAAGAAGAAATACAACAAGTAATACATTGGACACGTCTAGCAGCAAAAAATGATCCCAACCACAACATCACCATTATTATTACTCCCGACACTCATTGGTACCAAAACTCTAACCCACATTTAGGCCCATTCCCGAACTCTCACATCATCGCACTATTTGAAGCGGATTCTATGACTTATGAAGAACCGACTATACCACCTCAAATTCAAGCACCCCGTCTGGAACCAGCAACTCTACGTATCTTATGTATACACCACCAAATAAGGGAGATAGGTACTCTTGAAAACCTCACTCACCTCACTTTGCTAGCAAAAAATCTAGACATTAACAAGGTATACACCGCAATTGCCCCTCCCACACCTATCTCAACCCGTGTAAACCGTAACAAAAAATGGTCTAAAATCCCCCACACAAACACATATGCACTACCAATTACCGAATTGAGCCCCCCACTCCCCAACCACCAAATGAATACCGTCCTTAAATTTGACCCCAACTTTAGCTACTACACTGACGGCTCCTTCAAAGAACCAACCGAAATAAGTCCGGGACATTGGCACCGGGAAAAAGCCGGATATGGGATATACAACTCAACCAAACAAATTAAATTAAGCAAACGACTACATGGACTTCAAAATATTCTAAGAGCCGAAATGATGGCAATACACAAAACCCTTAAGATAATCACCACTCAATACCCAAACGAACCAGCTCACATTTTTACAGACTGCATAAATGTCTTATACCTCCTTAATACACACATAAAACACCCCACTCTACACAACAGTCATCCGGACAAAACTATCCTCACATCGATGGTTGAAATGCTCCAAAATCGCACACAAATCACTACACTCCACAAAGTCCGAGCTCATGCTAACATTGACGGTAACGAACAAGCTGACAAACTAGCCAAGGAAGGAAGAGAAAAAACCCACAAAAATGCCGAACACTCATACAAACATGCCCACGCCACCCCATATTACTTTCATAGATATGAATGGCCCTCTATGGGTGAAACTCCCGATAAAGGCCCCATAAGATTTCTGGATAAATACCTCAAAAAACATGACATTATTAATAACCTGGAAAAACTCACAGAAAAATTCCCTAATATTGATAAATGGACCGGCAACCCAAACATTCACAACACATTGTCCAACAATTTTTGGAAAAACCCCATAATTACGGACCCACAAATCACATGCCTAATCAAATTCCGCACCGGACAATACATGGGCAATGCCCGCAAACAACTCTTCTTTGGAATACAAAGATTCCCTACAATAACATGCCCAATCTGCAACACCACGGACCCAGAAACATGGCTACATGTCTTACTCAAGTGCCAAAACCCCCATATACACTCACTCATTGTCAAAAGACACAACAAAGCCGTATGGGCTATCCGTAAACTACTTGTATCATCAAACAAATCCCGATGCTTCATTCTCATGAATGCCGGTACCTTTAATGACAATCCACAAGAAAATACGGTTCCTCCTTGGCTTTTACCATGCACATGCTATACTCAAAGCTGTCACTGTAATGCAAGATTCAAACCAGACCTATTATGCGTCAGAGGACTATCATACAAAGACCCTCCACCAAACCACATTGACCCTAGTCTCACTATTCAATTCATTGAATTCACATATTGCAATGATAGATTCTCACTGGACACTATTGCAAACAAAACAAATAAATACCAACCACTACTTAACGATATACAAACACTAGGATGGAAAGTAGACCCCCTCATTGTCATCACCGCGGGTGCTAGAGCCACCACCTTCATTCCCTCAATTACAACCCTTGAAGAAACATTTAAAATCCCCATCACTTCAATCAAAACCACATTTTCAAATATCAACACTATTGCAATTCAACACGCTATGTCGATACTTCTGCATAATCGAAAACTTGAAAACAACCAACCCCTTCCCGACGCCCTGTACCCCCCTCCATAGACCACATTTGCACTTCACCGTACACGCGATCCTTCTTTTAGAGACTTTTGGGATCTTTGGTCCTTTGCTCTTGGATACTTGTTACTGGAAACATAGTGTCCACCCTCGAAAGGGGGAAGTAGTTCCATACTACTAACCCATGTCCGGTGGGCATGGACTTAGTAGTGGAATGAACGGACATTTTATTCACGCCGGCCCCCTTACGGGGACCGGCGTTCTTCTTCTTCTTCTTCGAAGTGATGGCAATATTGTATTTGTTTAACATACGGTGTATGTCCTTATGACCCTTGCTTCTACAAAAAGAAAATATATGTTTGCAATCCATCATGTTCATAATTCCATGCCTCATACATTTTCATCTTTTTTTGGTGATTGAGAGCGGCCTTGTCATTGAAAACTATGTTGCAAAAGTTGTTAAAGAAATAAACTTTGACCCTTGCAGTATCTATTCCATGGACTGGCATGTCTTTCCTTCGCCACAGTGTGTTCACTTTTATCATCAGCTAACCAAATTTGTTGTTGGTATATGCACTATGGATCGATTTCCCTTTTGAGTGTAAGAAGGTACGAACAATTATCATTCCAATAGAAATGATGCTTTAAGGAGACATTGTTTCTTTGAAGAAGGGACAGACGTAAGAGATGGCGGACAATCTCAAAAAACATTGAATAATGAGATT
Source organism: Bryoerythrophyllum caledonicum (assembly GCA_963971425.1). Lineage (NCBI taxonomy): Eukaryota > Viridiplantae > Streptophyta > Bryopsida > Pottiales > Pottiaceae > Bryoerythrophyllum > Bryoerythrophyllum caledonicum. The sequence continues at coordinate 10,421,411 of OZ020525.1, read as the reverse complement.
TACTAAATCACTCAATCGTGTTATAACTCCTCCAACAATATGACTATTCAATCACAACATAATTACTATTCAATTACAATAGTGCCACAATTCCCTCATGTGCTGCCATCTTTCTTTTAAGACCATTTCAAATGGTTTTTCAACATTTTTTCAACTTTTCAACCATCAAAATTGCTTAGTGATCAACTTTTCTAGTAAAGTGAATGACCTCCATCCAGCTTGACAAAAGCAAAATATTCTTCGGTGTGTTCCAAAAGCCCCAGGCAACGAGTCCATAGTGGCGGTTCTTACGATTGCCCCATTTCTTTTAAATACACTTTCGGCCTAAGGTATAAGCACCCAATTTCGATCAAATAAGCCCATTGGGGGCTCAAATGACATTGCATGTGAAAACAAAATATGTAGAAAGATGCGAAAATAGGAATGAAATTCAACGAATATTTTTTTCAATTTAATCTCACAAATTTGAAATTGATATGGAATTTAAAAGCCCAATATCCACCAAAGCCCATAATCGCACTCTAGACTTGGTGAACTTTGGTGTCCTCCTTTGCTCAATGCTAATAAGTGAGAGTGAGTAAATGAGAGAAGACATGCCATGCATAATCAACACATGCATCATCCAAAACCGATCACCCCATGTTTGACTTTTAAGGCAAGACCAACCAATGATGAGTTGATTGAGGTAAAGCACCTAAAATCGACCACTAGATGACCCAATGCCAAAATGACTATTTTTGGACTAACATTTAGAGTTTTAAACATGATTGATTTTTGGTTAACTTTGAATAGCTTCACCCTTTCATGCACAATTTATGCACCCACCTATTGATTGATCATAGGTGGTCGATTGGAATTGGGTGCCTCTACCTTAAATTTGCCCTAAAAATTGATTTGCAATAAGATAAGTAAAAGGAGTTCTAGATAGTTCAAGATAAGTGAAACCTTACTTGTCAATTGCACTTCATTTTGCAAAGTCTAATGCACAACTGTAGAAATGTCTAGGTGATTTAGATGCTCCAAAGGAATAATATCATATGTTCAACTTACAAGCATTTCACGTAAGGACAACCGCGAATAAAACTTTCATTACCTTTTTATGTAATGTATATTATTTTTTATTGTGAAAATTTGAACCCAAATCTCAATTGACAAGATGTTTACAAGGACAAGAAGGTCATAATCATATGAATTTTCTCTTTATGTTGAATTTGTTCATTCAAAATAATATTGAAGGATTTTAATCTTGACAAAAATATCATTTCATCCAAATTCATGTAATTCAATAGGATTCTACTCGCTCTAATTCAATGTTTGGGTTTGTTGTAGCACAAGAGTCTTTCTTGTGAAGTTATCATTTTATTTTTAAATATCATGCCATATACAATGACCTTTGTCCATTGTTACTCACCAAGTTCAAAATAAATAAAATTGATTCGTCTCGACATATCTATTCACTTTTATCTCAATTCATTTGAAAAGAACGTTGAATTAAAGTGGTTTTCCAATTTTCTACTAATTTTTAAAAAATTTAGGGGTCATTTCTTTTTAAATAAAACATTTAGGATACATGGAAATAAATCAAAACCTTCTGTTGCGTCTTTTTATTTCATTCTTATTAGACCAAATTCTCAATATTAGTAATAAGAACTATAGGATATTGATTTTTCTTTGCTATAAATTTGAGGATGTTAAATTCTAACCACAACCTAGAAAAAGTCAAATTTGTTGATTTGATTTTTTTTCCGCGAGTTTATATGACTTAGACATTCTTATGGGTTTTCATGAAACTCACCTTGTATTCATGTTCTTTTACCATTTCTTTGAAATTGATTATTCTGAAGAAAAATTGCAGTTATTTGGTAATACAACATGATGTAAAAATAACAAAGACAATTATTATTGTTAATATAACACAATGAAAATTACCAATTGTTTCAGAATAACAAAGATTACTGTGAACCCCTAAACGTCCAAGGCAATTTTCCCCTCAAAAACACTCCAAAACTGCCATTTGCAACACATTCAACACAAAATGATACAATTTGTTTTTTTAAAGAACTGAACCGTAGGATCTTGTACTAAAGTTGAATAAGAGTGTGTGGCGAAAATTTTGGTACGTTTTATGGCACGGATTGAAAGATATTAGCCTTTGAAGTGAGACATAAACTCTTTTGGAGGTCATACTAAACACCTTCAACAAACTTCGACCACCTTCTATGGCAACTTTTTGCACTACGGGCCGTAATTTTATTTTCTTAACTTGAAAGAGATCATGTTAGGCACATGTGCACCAAAAATTAGAAGTAGAAGAGAGGTAGAAGGTGTCCTTAAAAATCTTGCAATGCAACTATGTCTTGAGTATCAACAATACACTTTAAATTTTTCATATATCATATCCATCTCATATTTTTGAAATTCAAGAATCCGTATGGTAGATGCAAAGATTTCCATTCCCTTTCCAAGAGAAAATTTTCTTTTTATTAAATGGACAAAAAATCGAATTTCTATTGAATTTAGAATTTATTAAAGTTTTGCAACACTATTTGTTGTATGTCACTCTAGACCGCTGCACTATTTGTATATGTTAATGAAAAAAGCTTGTAACTTTTGAACCATAGGTCGGATTTCTACAAAACTTGTGTCTATGCGAAGCTAATAAAAAGTTGCCCATTCAATAAAAAATCTCAAAAAGTATTGCCTAGAATTGAGAACGTGGTACCGTTCCCAAACTCAAAATGTCCCCCGAGACGACACTTGGGCACTTAGGGGTTAAAGTGGTCATCTGCTTTATTCTTTATCACTTTGTGAGCCTATTGAACATAAAAACAAAATGTTTTATGTGCAGTATTCATATTCAGCTGCATTAATCTCCAACAAGGTCCAGGAGTTTATTTCTTAGGCAATGAAGAATATGAAAGATCTTTGTGCATCAAAGCTTTGTAAACAACTGATACTTGCTGATCCCAAACATCATACTACTAAATTCACAAGTCTGGTCCAAAAGCCACATGTACTTTTACTTTTACTGTTTTAAACTTTTAATTTCATTTTGACTTTGACTTTTACTGTTACCTTTTATCTACTGTGGATGAAATCGTGTGTGGTGGATGAAAATTATCGCAGCGGATGAAAAACATAATGTGGATGAAATTTTAACAGTGGATGAAAAATGGACTGTGGATGGACAATTTCACAGTGATGAAAAACATACTTTGGATGAAATTTTGAAAACTACATTAAAATGGTTGAACCGATGTGTTGCAAAGCAAGTGTCAACCGCTACATTTAGTGTAATGACTTGAATAGTGTACTTACTCTAATACACTAAATGCAAACAAGTTGACATATAGTGTACTAGTTGCAAACAAGTTAATAAATAATGTTAGCCGTCCATGACATTCATGATACACCCAATCAACTTTGTAGTGCCAATAAAATAAAATAAAGATACCCCCAATCAACCACCTACCAAGCCCCAATGCCTTAATTGAATAAAATTAAAGAAAAGGATGTCCCTAATCAATCACCTCCCAGCCTCCATGCCTTAATGGAATCAAATTTAAAAAGAAGATACTTTTTTATGATAGGCTTACTTTTTGAACCTTGATATCACTAACATTACACAATTGTTGTTGCAAATATGACCATAAGAAATAAGACAACACCTCAAAATCCTACTAGTGAGTTCATGTGTAGTACTTTTGCATCCTTGTATGCGATGAGAGATATTAACAAGCACAAAACAACAAAGAGTCTCTTGAAGACAAATTTCAATCAAATTTTAAGATCAAAATTAATTTGCATGTGTATAATATACAATGTACTATGTGGCATGGTATTTGTAAATTTTAGTGTATTTGATGTATTTTGCAATGTATTTGTAGCTTTTCCATGAGTTTTGTATAAAATCCAAGTTGTGATTTTTTTTTGTAGATAGTTTACAGTTATGTGTGCGCAGAAATGAACTTCAAATTTCACAGCCTAATCATAGATTTCATGCAAATTGATTTCTAAGAGATCCAAATGAGATTTAACACATCAAGGATCACATTTGGATCTCGCGGGCTCCATAGCGTTAAGGGCTAAACTAGCAGGAATACAATACACTAAAATTTATGTTTAGTATAGTGGTTCTATATGATTTAAAAAGTGCTAAGTTTTTTTTTGGTTTTGATGAAGGTTTTTTCCAAAAGCACAACTATCTATACTACTCAAAGAGGGTGATCATAGTCAACATGGTTGGTAAAAATATTCATCGTTATGTAAAAACTTATAGCATATAAGATAAACCCCTCGTTACCAACCAAATGCCTATAAATTTGGGGTATATCCAACCCCCTTCTATTCCATCACTATCAATTCAACTCCAAATGGAAACTTGCTATTGTTTTGGACCCTTTGTCGTAGCACGTGTTGGCAAGTATTCACATCTTAATACAAAGATACCCTAAGGTATTCGTTCCCACAGAGAGTCACCGAGAACTACAATGACTAACAATAGTCCTAAAACTATACAATGCTAAACATACCACAATAGATACATAATAAGAAAGAAAAGAAAGGTTAGACCATACAGTTTAGTCTTATCTACAACCACCCTTCCCCTTTACCGTAAGGGAAGGGCTTTCCTCCTTGGGCAGATATCCACGGCGGAAACCCATGGCGGACACCCACGGCGGATACCTACGGCGGAAATCCACGGCGGACACCCATGGCGGACACCCACGGCGGACACCCACGGCGGACACCCACGGCGAAAGACCACTTAGTCCTTGTGGAGGAACAATTATACACCCATGTACACTATGGACATCCGGAGATCGTAAGCATCCGAAGGGGGGGGTATATCACCACGGACGATTGCTCCGTGGACTCGTAGAGATTTTGGGGTTTGACACAAGTAACAACTTTCCTTCCTTCCTCCTTTTCTGTCGACTCCTACTTCTAACTTGGGATGGTTGTGGTTTCACTGTATTTTCCCCGTTTAGGGGGGGGGGTTAGGCCCTTGGCCTCTAGGACTTGTGTAATTCTCGTGGTGGCCACGTAGTTTTACCTACCTATCCTCTGAATTAGTAGTCCTTCCTTTACCTCGAAATGGCTAAAAGAGTTTTATCTAGGGGTCCGCATAGACATCCGCACAAGGGACCATTGACTCTACTCCTTTCCTTCAGGGAACGACGCCCTTCTTTCCTCACCTCCAATAGACATCCGCACAAAGGAAGACAAGTTAGCTTCCTTCCTTCTCTCAAGGTAATCCGAGCTGTTAGAATAGGTCCTAATTATCACTACATAGACATCCGCACAAAGGATCAAACTAGGTCCTATTCAGTTCTTAACACATAGGTTTGGATCAGCCCTCACCAATAGACATCCGCACAAAGGTGGAAACTGGGACTTAGACCAATGTTTTAAGTTAAGGTAATGCTCCTATGAATCAACCATCCGACCAAAGGTTAGTGTAGCAGGATTCTAACTGTGCCCTCACAATCGGCTACATCCGCCACCAATAGGTCACATAAGGCACACCGAAACTCCTCCCTCACCAGTCACTCCCCCCTTGTCCTTCCCTAAACCCTCACAATCTCACCTGTTATTCCCATCCACCCAGACTAACTCTACTTGATGGAACAAGGAAACGATGACTTCAAAGGTTAGTACAGACTTTGAGGAGTGGACTACTTGAAATGGTACTCACAATCATGTATGCAATCCGAGCTCTCCAACCGTGGAAGGTTTTCTGAGAGCGTAGGTTTAGAATTAAAACTGAAAGCAAATACACACAACAAGCAGTGAAGAGAGTTGCCAAGAGGCTCCCCACTTATACTACAGCAAACACATACAACGTCCAAAGCAAGAGATGCCATCTAACTAAACATGGCGGCATTAACTATCGATGACGGCGCAGCCGCCATCCTACCAACTCAACGTGCCAAGCCAAAAGCATCTAAACACAACTCCCAAGGCAAACCAAGTCAAAATCCAAAGTCAAACCGGAGCCCAGTCCGCGAATGAACAGTGACCTACAAACTAAGATACTGACCCTACTGCCGCGTCGACTCCTCAAGTCTTCTCTTCTCTTCCACTTCTTCGCACTCCGGCTCGAGGTCGACTTGGACGCGGCCTTCGCAAGAGTCGCCAAGGGAAAGAACAAATCTACAGACAAAGAGGAAGCTGGTCCGGACACGGACGCACGAGGGAGGGTCTCTCTCGAAGTCAAGGAGCCCTCTGGGCCACCCGGAGTGAGCAACATGGAAGTAGTGCTCGGGTGAAGCTCGGGTCGGGTCGTGAAGGCGGGTACCGGGCTTGGAGTCGCGGTGGAGACCTTCTCCGCAGCGATGGGTCCGGACTTGTCCTTCGTGGATACCGGGAGGTGCAAATAAGCGGAGCTGTCACTCGTGGACCTCCCTAGGCAAGACACAATTTGCAAGGGTGCCACTATTGGTGGATCGCGAACGGAGTCTCCAAGAGGAAGGATGTGGGGACCAACCTTGGATGAAGGCTCCCCCGTGACACCCCTATCTACCTTACAACCGCTCTGTGCCTAAGTGGTGATCTCCGAAGGGGAAGGGCATGCAGAAACTCCCATCACTGGAGCTCGTGGTGGAAGTTCTGGGCTATCAAGATCAACCACCTCTTTCGACCTGTCTTGGCCACCCAAACCTTGCCCACCCGAGTCCGTATCTAACTCCGAATCTGCATCCTTGCCCGAACTGTCAAGATCCTCTCCAACCTTGGGGAGGATGTGGGTGAGGTTGCCCACTAACACCTTCATGTTAGCATAGGCCTCCTCCAACTTAACGGTCTGCTCCACCATAAAAGCAATCACCCGTTTGCTGGAGATATGGTCATCTCTCTCCAACTTGGCATCGAACATCTTGGCCTTCGCAACCGCATCCGCTGGAAAATGTAACGCGTCCTCCACCTGCTGTAATGCTGCCGCTGAGGCATTGGCTTGCAGGAGAGCCTCCCTACAAGTCCCTTCCGCCTCCAACGTTCAACTCTTCATCTTCGTTACGTCCAAGCTAAGCCGGTGGACCTTCTGCTCCAGGAGGCGGAGGTCGCCACCCCCTCCAACTCTCTCCTTGACCGTAGCAATCAATCCCTCACGTGGAGGATTGCCCACCAACCCGCTCACGTCTCCCAACGTCCTATCCAAGTCATCCACATACACTCGAAAGGCCTCTATCAATTCAGAGGTCGGGTAAGTCTTACCTCCGAGTTGTGCTGGTCCAGTGGCTGCAGCACGGATGGCTCCACGGGTCTGGTGGCAGGAGCTCCTCCCGGCCTCTGCCTCTGGCGCTTGGGCGGTGGTAACGCCTCCTCCTCCGACTGTGATGCACTGCTATCTCCTTCAGATCCTGGCTCGGGCTCCTACTTTGTCCCCTCGAACTTCTTCAACATGAGTTGGGTCCCATACGCAATGTCCTCCTCAGGAGTGGTCTCCTTGAAGTGGTAATAGAGATGGACCAAGAAGGGGCGTTGTTGATGCTCTTCACCAACCTAAGCACCACCTCTCTGACGATGATGGCCCAATTCACCATTCTCTCCCCCAAAAAGGACCCATACACGGTGTTGGCAAGGGTGACCGTCATTCGGGAGGGCTTCTCGGGGTGAAGGATGGGCACGAGGAAGGCAAAGACCCGTTTAGCTCGTGGGTCCGAGCAATCCTGCAATGAGTAGCCGTTCTTCGCATCCTTGGTGCTGAAACACCCCTTGGCGTACTCCTCCTTCTTCAAACTGGTCCATCCTCCTTCTTGCCTTGGGAACTCATATACCTCTTGCCACCTCCCCATGGTCCACCTATCGGGACAAGCACGGATGTTGTCCCCCTCCGGTTGAGATAGTGGGTTCCTCCGCATCTCCTCTACAGTAGAATCAACACAAAAGCTCCAACAAAACTCAAGGTGGGAGAGGCAACCCATTCGTAGGAGGTCCTCCTTGAGCTCCGTGAGCTCAAGGAGATCCTTGGGGATGGCCGGGCAAATGGCCATGTGTGAGGAGGAGCCGGTTGCCATCTCTAGGCTTCACCCTTTTGCTCCTCGTGTGCGGCTGCCCTCTGCCTTTGCGAGCTTACCTCGAGGTTTTGCTTACAAGGATCCACCTCAGGGTTTAGCCCCAGGGCTCCCCCCTTCCGCCCTCGCGGTCGTGTTTGCCTGTGCGCAGTTGCCCTCCGCCTCGCGGTCTCGCTTGCAGGGTTCCGCCTCAGGGCTCCGCCCCCGCCTTCGAGGTCTTGCTCTCTTGTGCGCAGCTGCTCTTTGCCTTCACGGTCGTGGTTTCCTCTACGCAATTTCTCTTCCGCAATCATCATGGCTGCGAGTAAGAGTTACCTTTCTGATTACTTGATCCGTCCCGGATCTAGATCATCAAACCTTGAAGGAGCATCTATGGATGTTGTCTTTGACCAGTTCGAGACACTATCATCTCTAAACATTCGGAATCTAGTATCGCCATGCAAACGCTTCTACAATGGAAGAAAGGGAATTATGGACAACATCATGAGTTTGAAAGAGTCGTCAAAGTTTGTCTTCATCCACAAAAACAAGTTCCCTGGCCAATCTAAAGGTAAGGTATTTGTTTTTAAAATGTTTGTCGATCCGCCTGGTAGTGGTGTTGACCTTATCAGACGGATGCAACCTGGTGGAAACCTCCAAGATTGTTGGTTGATGTTTGATCATGTCAAGCAGATCAAAGACTGGACTACAATGGCATGTCATGTGTACGACAACAAATACTGTAGAGTCATGACAATAGCCATGTGTGATATGCAATCGGAGGATGCCGAAGCACAACAGCTTTTCTCAGAGAACCTGAATGATACAATGAAGAAGCATGGAGTAGAAGACACGAACTTCAAAGGATTCATGGCTGATAGTGCAGGAGAAAATTGACATGATGTACGGAGGGTGTATGGCAATGGCGACAAAGATGTGCCTTTGGAAAATAGAGAGCGGACAGGTTTATTTCATTGGACAAAGTGCCTTTACCGAGCCACCACCAAGAGTATTCTCCCTGCCTTTCAAGATCAACACATTGTACTGTGCAAGATATGGAAGAATGCCAAATGATAGGAAGAGGCTGAAGCTCAATACAACGTGATTCGAGGATAGTGGATGTCATCTAGAGCCACTACTGACAGCGTGCGTTGTGCCCTTCAAGATTGGATGGCGTTTTGGCACTTTTGTCATAGACAGTGGGGTGGCGCAATGCAGCTTGTAAGTCCTCTTTTTGTCTCTTTTGGATTAACTTATTCATTAGCATATCTATGATGAATCTTTTAATTTGCATTCCGGTTTGCCTTTGTAGGACCTCACGCTTGACGAAAGAGTTGACATGCCATCTTGCAACCTTGCGGAGACTGTCCACAATCGTTGGCTCCAACAATCTGGAAACACGATGACATGTTTATACGCGGCTACAATGGACGACCTCATCCGCGCTTTTATGCAAATCACTACTTACCGAGCATGGTTAAAGGAAGGCGCATCAGGTAAAGGTCCAGACAAAGGTACGCTTTGATTGCGATCTGCACTACGTTCTGGTGATCCCAGACTCATAGCAGAAGTTGTTAAGAGTTTTACAGGGGCGGAAGACTTATTGACAGTAACCAGCGGACTTGAAGGAGCTCAGATCTTTGGATCTACTAAGCATAAGCTTGACATGCCACCCGGATCCAGTAACGACTCTCACCGGTTCGATATACTAAACTATTCTATCCCACGGAATGGCACAAGGGTGACTCGTGCGCGGATCGAGGAGGCGCTAAGTCGACAAGATTCCGGAGTTCGACACACAACATCAATGTTAGAATCAAAGTGTGATCCGTCAAAGTGGCACATTGTCCGCCTTCCGAAGAACTCTAAAAGACAATGCCAAGCATTGCAAGCCAAGACTACTGAGAAGTGTGGCGCTAAAGTAGGGCGTGGGATCCATGGAACACCAGCCCCAACTTACATCGATAGGAGAAAGGAATTCAGATCACCACGAAGTATCACCGTTGAATTTTGGTTTTGCATTGGTGATCTTGGTCGGTGTGTAAAGGGATCAAAAAAATATAATGTGGCTGATTGGCCAGTGATTCCAATGACCTCGCCGGTGAAACTTGGCACTAATTTGACAATGCAAGAGGTTTTATGGTTGAAGCAACGTGGATCACTATCGCCTCGAAGACAATTTCAAGTGTCTTTGAACATGCCTCTTCCGCGTTCCCACTTCCCTATTCCAGAGAATCCGGATTCTTATCAAATCTTCCGGAACGGCTTAAAGATTTCCACGACGAATGACAAGCCTTCCGTTCAGCATAGAAACAAGTGGTCAAGCACTGCTCTCATGAATCACTGCTACGTTTCAAATATCACTACAATACCTTATCTGGGATTTGGATGCGTTATCACTCTTGAAATGGAGAAGGAGAAGTCGTATTGCGTGACCATCATGGACTACCCCGCATGTATGTGCCCAGATTTCTTGAAGATGTCAACAGAGGGGTTGGGAAAGAAGGGGCAATGAAAATATTATAAGCATGTGTACTACATCTTACGTTACTTGTGTAAATTGGACTACAAAAAAGACCTGTTCATGCATGCTCCAAAGCTACAACTTCAATGAAGTTATACGCATACTAGAGCTTGCAAATATTGCTCGCATGATGATGTACGTCACGGCAGAACTTTTAATACTCTACCTATATCTAGATAGCTGATGTGGTGTCCATATTCCAACTACAAGGCTATAGGTATTACTTAATTTTTTTTGTTTTTTTTTCCAACCGCTGAGGAATTGTTTTGTTAGCAATTTTCAACAATTCCGCTAGATAGAGCGAGCATACCACAACGTGGATTTGAACCCTAAACCACTCCATTTGGAGAAGTTGGATAACTCTCACCATCACCCGGTAGTTTAAGGTTTCTACAGACCGTTGGTATTTCTATAGAAACATCTTATGTTATTGCTTCAAGAAATAAATTATCTTACTCAACATCTAGTACTCTAGCACTTCATCGGAAGGATATGTTTTATAAATTTCCATCCTATATAAAAGCACAAATGTAATCCTCGAAAAAATAAAAAAACTCAAAGATTAAAATTCCATGACATGCGTAAAACATGGAAAAAAACATTCAATTGTCAATGTATCCACGGCTACAGGGTAATTTTTTAATTTAGAAAATTTTGCAATATTTAAGGCCAAACTTTACAGTTGTACCACTAATTTTCCAAAAAATATGTTTTTTTCTAAAAAACAACGATATTTTTGGTGTTCTCAAACTATTTTCTGCTCACTACTCACCGCTCACCGCTCACAAGATAGCGTTGCTGATTTGCAATCTACCTAGTACACCATGGCATCCATCACCAACTTACCATGGCACTCACCCCCGAACAAAATGGAGTTAGTGAACGTAGAAATAGAACCATCATTGAAAAAGCACACATCATGTCTACAGCTAGCAAACTTCCTTGATATCTATGGACAGAGGCCGTAAACACAGCCAACTACCTAATCAATATTAGTCCTACTCGAGCCAATCATGGCATGACTTCTGATGAAAAATACTACAACATCAAGCCGTTTGTCAAACATCTTAGAGTATTTGTTCACATTCCAGACACTAGAAGATCCAAATTTGATAGCAAAACCTTTTCGTGTATCCTCCTATGCTCAAAGCAAAGGTTACAAACTCTTTGATCCTCAAACCAAATGCATCCATCGTAACAATGATGTGGTATTTGATGAGAATCAAATAGGACTTAATGCTATCCCATCAAAGGTCAATCCTCCCGATGATATTGAACTATTTTCCGAACCCTCAGACTCAAACTCAGGTCATCCTACAGATCATCCACCTATGCAAGATTCATTAGTTGTTGAAGAGGATCCATCGTCACCTCCTCAGGCAGCTCCGGTTGATCAACCACGAAGATATACACTTCGTGAACGACATCCCAATACAAGGTTCGAAGACAGTTACTTCTTCTCCGCAGAAACGGGGACATTTATTGAACCCTGCAACTACATTGAAGCCATCAAACACCCCGGCTTGAAAGATGCTATCCAACAAGAGGTTGATTCAATCAAAGAAAATGACACATGGAAATTAGTAGACCTACCTCGTGGCAAACATCCAATATTTGCAAAGTAGATATTTAAAACCAAACCTGGACCTAGCGGCAAAATTGAAAAACTTAAGGCTAGGCTTGTGGCTCGAGGATTTGAACAAGAAGAGGGTATCAATTTCTTTGAAACATTTGCTCATGTGGTTCGTTGGTCCACTATTCGTAGTGTAGTTGCACTTGCCGCACGACAAAAATGGAAAATACAACACCTTGATGTCAAGACTGCCTTTCTGAATGGTAAAATTGACGAGGAAGTCTACATGACCATCCCCCTTTGATTTGAAAATAGCGGCAAGGTGTGCAAACTCCAACGAACACTATATGGCCTCCAACAAGCCCCTCGAGCCTAGTATGGTGGAATTAATGCCTATCTTCAACAACAAGGACTTACAAAGAGTAAAGAAGAACCTAACCTTTATTTCTCTATTTGTGATGGAAAATACACCTTACTTCTCCTATACGTCGATGATATTATTCTAACAGGCGATGACGATGAAAACATTGCCAATCTTGACGCAAAGTTGACAAGACAGTTCAAAATGACACACCTTGGAGACGCTCAACTATATATTGGTGTTGAACTACTCTATACTGATGATGGAATTTACTTTCACCAACGAAGCTATATCGAACGCCTACTTGAGCGGTTTGGAATGCAAGACTGCAACCCCCTCTCCGCACCCATGAACTCCAAGATCAAATTATAGAAAGACACAAAGACAAATCCCGTAGACAAACTTGTCTACCAGAGTCTTGTAGGTGGCCTACTCTATGCTACTATAAGTCGTTGGGATATACAATATGCAATTAGTTGCCTCTCTTGCTATATGAGCAATCCTCAACAAGCACATCTGACTACCGCATAGAACATTCTTCGCTATCTAAAAGGGACACCCGACTATGGCATCTTTTATCCTACCAATGATATTGGAGAATTATCCATCTTCACAGATGCGGACTGGGCAGGGGAATCAGACTCACGAAGATCAACCTCTGGCATTTAATATAAATTAGGCTCTTCTCCAATTGCTTGGACTAGTAAACTACAACCCATCCTTGCCTTATCTTCAACTGGGGCTGAATATCGTGTTCTTTCAGAAGCAGCTCGTAACATCACCTACTTTCGACGTCTCCTAGATGAGCTAAAACTTAATAGCCCTTCTCCCACCCCTATCTTCTGTGACAACATTAGTAGTATCAAACTTGTTTGTAACCTTGAAATGCATAAGAGAACTAAACATATCGAGTTAGAACATCACTATATTCGAGAGAAATATAATGATGGCTCAATTGTTATTACTTATGTTCCTTTTCATCTCCAGCAGGCAGATTTACTCACTAAACCTTTGGCCACCAACCCATTTATTGCCAATAGAGATCTTACAGGTTTCAAACCTATACCATCATGCCATATCTCTACGTAGTATATGATCTTAGGTCTAGATATATCTCTTCACCTCTCTTCTCACTTCAACATGTGATTCTAGTCTTAATCCTCTTACTGTGAATACTAGTTTCTACACTTGTGTCACTAGCAACTTCAGCTAATTTCTCAGCTGTGTCATCACCCCTTGAACTCTCTCTTTGATTCTTGACACTGTGGCTACTCCAATGAGGTTTGAGAGGGGGTGTTGGAGCAATCAAACCTCCTTGTACCATAAGCTTAGGCATACCTTGTGGTACTGCCACCACCAACGTAGTCTCTGTAGATTCATCCTTCATCTCGTCATCTAAACACACTTGTACTTAACCAGGCACATTGCTTCATTGTGATCAAGCTTGTAAGCTTACATTGCAACAAAAAACCCAAAGATACTATGGATAATAATATAGATATTCATACTTGATTAGATTCTTTAGAATATACATCTTATTTGGTAAAGTGGTTGAACCGTAGTAGAAAATCATCAACTTCAACTACAAAATTTATTAACGGATGGATGATTCGTACAAGAACATTAAAGAATATTAATGCTCCAAGATTATCTCTGATTAAAAAATTACCATATTTTTACAAAAATTGATGAATTTTAATACACAATACATGAGTATTATGAGAGTGTGAATATTAACTTCCATATGTGAAATCCTTATATATCTAATTTTTTTATAAGTATACATATTGGTTTTAAGTAGAAAGGATAAATTTGTTCAAAAAGATTGCAATCATATATTAAAAATTAGCAAATCATAAAAGTAAATGCATTAATATGCTACACATTTAATCAAGCCAATATTTGATTATCAAAATTCGTAAGGTCAAAGTTGAGTCCTTTAGACTTTTTCTTTTATTAAGCTATTAAAAAATATATACAAACCTACATTTAAGATTTGTTGGTTACCACCAATAAACACTCATATCTAGTGAAAAAATATGATCTATTGTTTAACTATAGAATCTTATACGTAACTACTTAATTAATAATTTATTTCATATTTTTACATCACACGAATTAGAGGAACAAAGTTTTGAAGTGAGAGTAATAAACACGCAATTAAGCAATTATGCACTTAGCCAAGTGCACTGGTTGCTGGTAGAAAGCCGCAAGTTATTTGCTCATCACTTTATAAAAAATCAAAATTTGGCAAAAGTTTAGTATGTTTTTTTCAAAAAAAATTGGTGTTTGTCGTGTCATACATTGGCATCTTCATGTTCATATCAGTAATATATTTTTTACATTCGCTACCTATTTTTTAGAAAATATATGATTTCTACTCTAGTTTACAAATTCTGCTACAAAATTATAATCATGTGCCCAAATAGATTGTAAATGTGTTATGAGTTATTATAGGATTTTAGAGTACTGCACTACAAATACAATGTATAAGAGATACAAAAATATATATGCAATTTCCTAAGACAGTGTAAAGTACCTCACTGTATTTTATAATGCAAAAACATACATAATCAAGCAATTCCACACTATTGCTGAGGAATTCTAAAATCAAACATATCGTATGGACCACCCAATATATAAATGTATAGCACCCACCGAACGATAGTCACATCTCAAATTGCATTATACTAACGTACTTGCTACCTAAACTGCGTGCATGCTCTACTATAGTATATAACTCTAGGGTTCAGAGCTCATCTTCTGGCGGAACGACTCCCTCCACGTGTCCAATGGCGATACCTACCATAGCGGACAGTTCATGATCTTGCACTGGACGATCTCCCACATCTTCGATGCCAATGGACGCACACTCAACAAATCGGTAATTGCCAGGTACACCCTCCCGCGTATGCCTTACGCTATCATCATTGTAGAAAAAGTCATCCTCTGAATTGAAGGACATCTCTCGCTCTGACAAGAAGGCCCCCTGAAATGCAATGATGTCCTCGAATACGCTAGATCTTGGAATGGAAGGCAAACCTGGTCCGGTATCACTCTGAGTACCTCCGAACGTCTCTTGTGTCTCCGATACTGGCTCTGATTGAGAAGGCATCGAAGGCTGTGGAATCCTCCTCTACATCAAAAAAATTTCCAATAAGTCCAATTCTTCTTCCTCCATCTCCAGCCTAGGACCATCAAATGTACGTCCCCCTTCTGCCCCTGCCGCCAAACTAACATCTACTACACCGGTATCTTGCATCCTCTCTATAGGTGTTGCAGACGTCTGCCCTGAAGTATCTCCGACCGTCCGTTGCGTTGATGGAAGCCTGTCTCTTGGAGGAGATTGGTTCACTCCATCTTCATCGGCGTCTGAACTACTGCGAGATGAGAAATCTTCAGTGGTACTTGAACGTGGGTATCTCTCATTTAAACCACCTCCATTCTCATTGTCGTCTTCATTCCTTACTCCACCAACCGCCTCTTCGGTCTCAGGTACGATGTTGCAACCAGTACTTGTTCCACCAGTCCTCACCAACAGTTGTCCTTGGAAACTGTTGGACAACTCATTGTATAGGAACGAAACTCTGTCTGTACAATTGTCAATGATACAAATCTCGGATCCCTCGAAATCTCTTTCAAGGATTGTGGAAATGGCCGTAGATATGTTACACGCCACTAAACCCCAACCATGGGGCAAGTATGAGCCCACTAGTCTTGCCAACTCTAATGGAGATCTCTCAAGTGAATCAACTTCAAAGGGTTGGCGTGCCTCACTCTAGTGATCCAAGAAAACAAGTGGAAGTGGAACGTCTCCAGAAACATAGTTCGGGCCAGGAGATGTTTCCACAGGGTGCTGCATACAAATCACAACATCGCCAAATTGGTTGTACTACTTGCTTCAGACGCCCATTCTCTGTAAAATCAAGAGCATAGGGATTAATTGAGTTGGAATCAAATGCCCAGCATCCACGTCGTATAGTACATCCCTCTGGAAGCTTCACCTTTGTGAAAAATTCTTCGTTGGCATACACGGCCGCTGGTTACAAGAAGATGACGTTCGATCATTCAATATTTGCCATCCATAATGTCAACTGTGCAAAAGCTACGGATATCTGGGCGTCTCCCCAGTGGCCATCTCCATGCCTCCCACCGCCACGTCGACAATCAATCACCCACAAACATGGTTTCCTGAGCTCTATGTAGTCGGTGCGGAATAACCCTCTTCTACACCGAACCAGAAGAAGATTCTTTGTGTCGCTCTGCCCTGGCCTCTTGACTTCCATCTGCCATTCCCAATTAGGAGTAGCATGTCCTCCCACATCCACGGGCAGTCCAATGTATCCACGGCCCCCTGCTACAATGTCACCATAAAGAGACCTGATGGAAGGGGGGATGAGGTAGCCTATGTCTTCCAGTTTAGACACCTTCCCCCGCACATGAGCACTCCAAGCTTTTTTCGTAGTAGCATTCAAAAGCTTCCCAAACGTATCAAGTTGTACGTTACTCCTCGAAAAATACTTCCCTACACGGATATGAAAGAACTCCTCCATGGAATTAGGTGAACTTTCCTTGTTCTCCACCATCAACCAACGGATAGAATTCATCACAGCTTCTCGTCTCTGATATCGGTCAACCACACCTGCAATCGTACGAGGATGTGGATTCTTGTCTTTTACACCGTCGAAGTAATATGCTTGACGAGGTCTTACTCCATCCTCCTTCACCGGCTTCGCTGTAGTAGACTTTGCCAACCGAAGATAATATGGATTCGGAACGCTACCTAACGGCCTCAACCAATTCTGGGTCATCTCCTTTCTTGTTGGTCGTACGTCCACATTTGGATCTAGTTCTTTCTTCTTCGCCATGTCCTTCCACTTGTCCTCTTCCTCCTTGCTGTAAAAGAGAATGCCGTCTTCGTAGTCCTTGCGTACTTGAATGATAGCTTCGAAGCAGTCATTGCTTGGATTCCATACATGATTGATTAGATCTTCCATGTTTTTGGCCAACCTCTTCACCGTGACAACTCCATCCTCCTTAGCCAACTTATGCAATGCACTTGCCGCACTCACCAAAGCAACAGCCTTGCGTGCATCGTCCGCACGTAGTGTGCTATGAGGCCTCCCGTATAGATCCCAAATCTAACGGATCTTCCTCAAATCCTCCTCCATGGTAGAATATGAATGTCTCTGGAACTCCGCCACGTTGATCCGCGCAGACTTCTCAATGTAAAAGCGACAATCATCATACACCACAAAAGAGGCCTCCCGCCGCTCGAACGCATCAAGGTACTCATTTAAAGGCATAATACCATCTCTCCACTGCTGCTGTGCAAATTTAGAAGCTGCTACTGTGTGTTGCCCATCCACCGGTTCCCAAATAATATGATCTTGAAGCCAAGAATACTGGGATCCCATGGCACCCTCTGCAGAAGCACTCCCGTGTGCAATGAACATGCGTTCAAACTCTCGTGCGGTTCCTACCAACGGAAATGGCAGCTCCTCCTCCTCAATGACACCATCATCAGTGGTACTATGCACGATGTATCTGATCGGTCGAAGTACCAATCTACTCACCCGACTAGCGGATTTTGGGTCTCCTAAGCGGTTAAATACTTCTCTAACCCTCTTCTGTGATAAAATCCGGTGGTTCGTTTCCGAATTCTCCACAGAGACAATGCGGTCAATGTGTGCCTTAAACACAAAATTCCCCCACACTTATCCTTTTGCAATCTCCTCTGCTGTAGGCACTGGTGCTTTTAAATACATTGAAGTTGGAACATCTTGTGGTATCTCCGCAATGTCTTCAAAATCCTCTGGTACACTGTCTGATAGGTCGTGAAATGCTTCTTCCTCTCGCACCATGGTTGACAAATCAGCTAAATCTCCCGGTTTAGATGGTGTGGCCCTACGATGACCATCGGACGTCCTGAGCCCCGACCTAGAAACCCTGCCACGCGATCTTACACTTCTCCCAATCAACCTCTTCCCCTTGGATCCAATCTTGATGGGCCTTCTGTTGAACCAGAAGCTACATCACTCTCAACACGCCGTGGTCTCTTCGTAGGACATCTACTCGTTAGTGGGGGATTGGATAATGTTTGTACTTCAAAAGTCGTGGTGGGATGTTGGCCTCCACTTCCACTCCCCCCCTCCATTGGTCGCCAATCTATTTGCAACGGCTCAACTAGAATTCGATAAACTTCTGTTTTTTCTGGTTCCGCTGGTGGGGCTTGAGCTGTCGCACGTGATGGATCCCTCTCCCGTAATGCCTCATATCTAATATGTTCCTCCATAATCTTCTTAGCCTTCAGCACCATCTCCGGTGATAACGTTAAACAGGCTAAGACGTTATTGTGTCTAGCAATATGTACCACAAGAGAGATGTTTAACCAAAACGTCTACAATGATTTGAAGAATTTCACTTGATCTGGATTTTGAAGAAGATTCAAAGGGACGGGTGCAAGAAGCAACTTCTTCGAAAGAGAAGTCTTCACTTCCGATTGACCTGGACCCACTACGCAAGTAACGTAAACCATATCATCACGTCGAAGAGTGATTGTCTGGATTTTGCCAAAACTCTTCCCCAGCGCCGATGTACGCTTCCCCAGCTTATAGGGATGATCAATCACCCACAAGAAGGCGCTCGACTCATCCACATCCGCAATCCACCAGCCGTGGCTCTCCCAGATTCTGTCAATTTTTGGTGGTGCCATAACGCTATGCTGAAAAAACCTGTATATCATTACAAAACGATAGTCCCTATTAATATGGAATAATTTGAATGTTTGAACCTCCACTCATTTCACAATTTTATTGAATATGCTACATCCCTTGTCCACCTCTAAAAACTTTTGCTCTATAGAAGATATAAATCCAATACCATCGTATTAAGCATGTTGTTAGTTCTTTGGTGAAATAACATATTAATCCAAGTAAATTATTTTCACACATTGTTACACATTTTCGGCCAAGGTACCAAAAATCTTCTACCTTTCCACATATAACTTTGAGATCTTTGTATGATTCAATTTTTATTTTTCCTACGGCATTATGTGATGTAAACCTTCTTATTGACCATTTGGATTCTCATTTAATACGATATAAAGGTCACAAAAAATTGTAACGTGAATTGTGAATTATTGAACCTCCACTCATTGCACAATTTTTTAGAACATGCTACACTCCTCCGCTACGTCTAGAAATTGGTGTACAAGGAATTAACATCATTCTTCACATCATGGTAATTAATTGAGACCTTTTAAAGCGCAAAAATTGAACACCAAGTGATGTAAAAGTCTGCTGATCCAGTAAACGCAGTGAAGAAAATGAACCCTTTTCTCAACTTCAAACACTAAAATCTTTCAATCCGTGCGGTCAAAATTTATGAAATTTTGTTAGTATCTTACTTAATAAGTCATAATTGAGATCCTACAATTTAAACTGCAAATTGGTTTTTAAAAATTTTCTTCCTTGCTCATTGCACTTAAACGAGTAGTTTTAACGAGTTAGTCTTGAGAAATTGTTACATGTTTTATCGGCTAGGTTACATAGGGTATTAAAGCGAGGGTATCAGCACCAGGGTATGACCTCTTGGTTATCAATCTAGGACATCTATCCAAAATATTAAATTATAATGTTAATTGCGGATGTTAATTGCAGGTATCAACTAGGGTATTGGTATTCAGTAGGCTTAAAGGGTGTGCTCGCGCACACCCCTGCCGTATGTTGTAAGGAGCGACATGTGCGAGAGACTAGGGTTTTGAGCGGCAGGCTACCTTCCTCAAGAACAGGCACTGCGGTGTTTCTGCAAAAGTCTGCTTCTCCTCTCACCGCACTGCAGTGCAACTTCTGCTCCTGCACTGCAACTTCTCCTCACTGCCCTGCTTCTCACCGCACCTCACTGCACTGTTCACTGCACCTCACTACACTGCTTCTCACCGCATTGCAAGAGTCCGCTTCTCACCGCACTGCCAACTTCTGCTCCTGCCAACCGAATCCAGCTTCTGTGCGATCACAACTTCTGCACGACCACGACTTCTGCACGACCACAACTTCTGCACGACTACAACTTCTCCACGACCTCAACTTCGCGATCGAGGTGCGTCGAGGTGGGGAGCTCTAACGACGGATCCAACTTCTGCGCGATCGAGGTGCGTCGAGGTGAGGAGCTCCAACGACGGATCCAGCTGAGGGTTTCCTATGAGCCGGGCAGGGAGAGTCGGGCGTCGGGCGGGGAGAGTCAGGGCGAGAGAGGGTTTCTTGTCAGAGAGGGCTGTGAGGGCGAGAGAGGACTGTGAGGGCGTCGGGCGAGGAGGGGAAACCTTCGAAATGAGGATACTACCTGCACCACAAGCCGGGGCTGCGGGTTGCGTCCGAGGCCTGCGCCCGAGTTCAACGGCGCCGAAGTGGAAGAGCACCGAAGTGAACCACACCGAAGTGGACAACACCGAAGGCGAAGTGGAGAGCGCGGCGAAGTGGACCGCACCAAAGCGGAAGTGAATAGCACCAAAGTGGACGAGCTGACACCGCTCAAGTGGACGCGGGTTGCGCCGCCAGCGCTGCGTTTCGGGTGCTTTGCTGCGTTGCGATGTGCGGGGAAGAGGAGGTGGGCATTGGAGTGCGGGTGTAGGCTTGAGAAGGGGGTTTCGGGGTGAAAGGCGTTTTCGGAGATGAAGCAGTTGCAGGGTGTGCGCGCGCACACCTCTGCGGCGGCTAGGATTTGGGGTAGGATTTGATTTTTTAGGGTTTGGGTTAGAGGTAGCGGCGGCTAGGGTTTGGGATGTGGGTCCACAATTAGGGTTTGGGGTATACGTCTAGAGGCTACGGTTTGGGGTGTTTTACTTCGGGCGACCTCACCAAATTCAGTCCTCAGGTTTTGAAGTCAACATTGTAGTACCGTGCTGCGGGCTGAACTCAGTAGCGAATGGCTGCTATCTTGTGTACGTACTGAACTTTTAATGAGTTTAAAGTTTTGGAAACATTGAAGTTGGTGCTTTATTCGTGTGACAAACGATTGATAATGCTCATTGAAACTGCATTGTGACAAACGATTGATAATGCTCATTGAAACTGCGGTATATGCTATCATTTGTGACAGCTGAGGTTTACAAACTGTGGTATATGCTCATTGAAACTGCGTTCACAAACTGTGGTATGTGCTCATTGAAACTTTGTGACAGCTGAGATTTACAAACTGAGGTATTTGTCACACGAATGACAATGCAGTTTCAATGAGCATTGTCAACTGCGGTGAATGCTCATTGAAACTGTCAGTTTCAATACCGCAGTTGGTGCTTTATTCGTGTGACAAACGATGATTCAACTGCGGTATATGCTCATTGAAACTGCGGTGAATGCTCATTGAAACTACGGTGTATGCTCATTGAAACTGCGGTAAATGCTCATTGAAACTGCGGTGAATGCTCATTGAAACTGCCCGTGAAACACTGTTAGGCATGCTGAAATCTGCCCAAAACTGTGGTATATGCTCATTTATTCTCAAAATCTGCTCAAAATCAATTAGATCGCAGTAACTTCAACAACTCACCAAAAATTGAGATTTTACTTTTTTCCAAATTTTGTTTTTCGTACATGTAAAAAAGGTAGTAAAGCATGATCTCACCGTTTGGATTTTCAATCCAATAATTTTTTACATGCCTTTTTAATTGTTGAAAATGGGCATTTGTATTTGTATTTCAGCATACCTCCATGTGAAAAATTAAGCATTTCTTTAGGTTTTATAGGTCCTATGAGGGTAAAAATTATATGGACATATTCCTTACTCACATAGGAACAAGAATTTGAAGAGCTTCATGTCAAATTTCCTTTAGAAAATGGTTTTTCTGGCCCCAAAACATTAGTTTTCCATTCTACAACAAGGGAAAAATCTTTTTTTTCAACTTTGAAAAGTAAGATCTCACAAATGGTGAGGAATTTGAATCTAAGATTCGGTATGCATGTACATGTACAACTTAGGTACTAGATCTTAAGGTTACATACTTCAAAAATTGTCAAAAATTGAAAATTTACATCTTGCATCAAAAGAGGGTAGTTTTGAGGGTTTTTGGTTGTTTTGAGGCCACTCACCTTTAGGGGTTAAGTTTTCAAGTTTTGATTCTGCAATGAAACAGAGTTAGAGATCCTTAGCAAGCTCACGTTATTTGCCTCGAACTCCACTTGCCTCCTCCAATCTACAAACCAAAACAAAGCTAACTGTTATTAGCAAATAACCTAATTGAAGACACTTGGTTTTGATGTTGCAATTTTAGGAGAGCTTACATTTGAAAGTGGGAAGATAAGTGATCATTTCGATTTGTACGGAAACCTTATATTCACATTGAAACCTTGTGCCTCAAGGTGAAAAGTGAAATTTTTACTTTTGGACTTTGGAAATTTTACTTTGTTTTCTATTTGTTTAAATTTTTTACATATTATATTAAATTATTGTGCTTTACCTAATATAAAGATACTTTGGAGTTTTCATCACATAGTTTCAACAAAGCACCATATAAAATTTATGCAGGTTCCGCAAGTAGGAAAGAGTTGAAGAGCATGTCTACCAACAATGGAGGAATGGTGATTTAATGTTAAACGCCATCAAATACCGTTGCTTATACTGCTAATACTTGCAATGTATCTTGAGGTGAAAAATTACTTTTTATTCATATTTAAAATTGATTCCCGATCGATCTTCTGTTTTGTGTTGTTGTTAGACTCACCTACATTTGGAATTACAAATCCTTTCTTGTATTAGCTGTTGTAACAAGTTTCAACGGTGTCAATAAGAACAAGTAATATTATTTCCTCTCATATTTTTAGATTACATTTGTTGTCTCTACTGAAAATGTCTACATTAACTCAAATCATTTGCCCACATGATCACGCATTGTAAGACAAGGGATCCAAAAAACTTCTGCTTTTCCACATAAAACTTAGAGATCTTTACATTATTTTCATTTTTTTTTGTATCAGATGATGTGGTGTAAACCTTCTATTTCACCGTAAAACATACGGATTCTCATTGTAAGACATGGTTACATCACAAAAAAATATAACGCAACTTGATAAATTTTGAATTTCTACCCCTTCTACGATTGTTTCGAATATGCTACACCCCTTTTGTACCTCTAAAAATACGTTTAGAAGAATATAACATCATCATTAATATAATGGTAATGAACTTAAACATTCTGTAGTGCAAAGACTCGGCACTATAATCTATCAATCCGTGTGGTCAAAGTGTATGAAATTTTTTAAGTATGTTACTTAGTTAGTCTTGATGGAGATCCTACGGTCAAAATGATAAATTTAAGGTTTTATTTCCTTCCTTATCCATTGCATTAGAATCAACAATTTTGAAGTGTTTTTGGGGTGAAATTGTCACGGGCTTTTAGGGATTAAGTAACATACCCACAAAGTTTCATAAAATCTGACCGCACGGATTGAAAAATTATAGATTTTATAGTACACAACTTTGGTTCAATTTTTCCCTACAATCAGTCGAATACCGGAATTTGACTAATGTGCAACCATAATGTTTTTTTTTTCAATAGTGATAATGGAGAGCCGTACAATTCAGACTCCTTGGATATGGCCACACCTACAAAGGGATAATATAGTTTCCAATATCTTAGTGGGGGTCCGATTAGTACGAGCAGCACGTGCAAGGCAAATTCAACAAAGATCTCTTGAGGTCATGACATCTGAATTGGAAAGGACAGTAGAATTGCTATCTGAAAGAGGGGATGTGGTGGGCTTAGCAAACAGGGAGCATGCATTCAAAAGCGGCATGGAATTGAATGGATCGAAGTTGTTCCCGTTCGAGGTGGCGGTGCGTATCACTAGGGTAGATGATGCATTGCATTGGACCGAAGAGATTGTAAGAGAACGGCTTGGCATGTGTGTGGGCTTGATCATTCGTTGGCACCGATCTTTGCTACGTATAGTGACTGTAGAACCGGCTATTCCAAGTGCCCCTAGTGAGCTTCGATCACGAGTAGCGCCTACAGGAAGGATGGCCCCAGAATTTGATTTTCCTGAATTCATCAACACACCAGGATCAACCAAGAGGTCTCGACGCAGTAGTCAAGCATCTAACACCGTAGATGAAATTTCCATTTTTCCAACCTACTCTCTCAAATATCTAAGATTTGCCCCATATAGATGGATTTGTTTATGTTAGACCAGCACGTCGTCCCTATTCTATGCAAAATAGGAGAAGGAGAGATTCAGGAGAGTCATCATTGATAGAAGCTGCACCATCTAAGGTATCTCTTAGAAGCGTGCAAATTGCAATGGCACGAAGAGGATGCAAACGTAATTGTTTGAAGGACGTTCCAGCAAGGTATCTATTGGACATGCGATATAATGCATGGGCCAATGAGTTTTCAGTACGAAGTACGTGGATGAGACAAATGTTGGTTTCTTTTTATACAAGGACGGAAGGAACTCGTCGAGACAAGTTTGTAACAAAGTTAGACGGGAAAGAAGTTTGCAATGCTTGCTACGCTCTTGGGGTTGGATATTCACAGAGGCGCTTTAAGCAATTGAAAAAGGATTGTGTAATATATGGAAGAGTGACATTGATTCACGGCAATACCCTTTCAGATCCGATTAGAGAGAGCACTAGAATGTCTGCGGCAGAGGCTTGTTTTAAATCGTTTGTCGATGAAGCTGGTTGTCCTCAACCTCATCGCTGTATTCGCCGTAAGAGTGACAAC
Source organism: Bryoerythrophyllum caledonicum (assembly GCA_963971425.1). Classification (NCBI taxonomy): domain Eukaryota; kingdom Viridiplantae; phylum Streptophyta; class Bryopsida; order Pottiales; family Pottiaceae; genus Bryoerythrophyllum; species Bryoerythrophyllum caledonicum. The sequence continues at coordinate 10,396,238 of OZ020525.1, read as the reverse complement.
GAAGTGGTACCTCTTATTCTGCTTCCTATGAATACTGCCAAATTTGATATATTCAATTACGTGAATGAGGAGGTGAAGAGAATTTATATTGGAGAAACCATTTCTATCAGTTCGTTCCGGAGGATGTGGTGCATCAAGTATCCTCACGTTCAGGTACCTCCATTCTCGAGATTCTCAAAGTGTTATCATTGTTGGGAGTATAAATGTGCCATGGAAGAAACCACCAATGCGGATGCAAGGATAAAGATAAAGGAGTTGTTTATGTTGCATCTACGCAACCAGATGGAAGAACGCAGGCATTAATGGATATTCAAGAGGTCGTGTTATATTAGCCCTGAATTGTACATGTGCATCATAGTGGATGGCATGGACCAAAACACAACCATGGTACCCAGGATGCGTCAGACCGTGAAGAACATTGAACACCGATTTGTGAAGACCCACTTGTGCAGAGCTCTTGTACATGGGATCGGTTTATATTGCGACGTGTGGTTTGAGGCTCACCACAAACATGATAGCAACCAAGTCGTGAGTACATTGTTGTACGTGATAGGAGATGTATTGCAGAGGAATGGCTTTTTGCCACCAACATTACGAATCCAGGCGGACAACTGCACACGGGAGAACAAAAACATTTATATGTTTGCTCTATGTGCTACATTGGTGGGATTGGGGTTTTTTCAAGAGGTGGATCTATCTTTTCTCATAGTGGGCCATACACACGAAGATATTGATCAACGCTTCAGTTGAATATCAAATACGTTGAAGAGGTCGGACGTGGACTCGTTGAAGGAAATGATGAGTCTTATAGAACAAGAAACATCTCCTACGGAGGCATTTGTCAACGCCAGGCTGCTAGAGAATGTATGGGATTGGAAATTGTTCATAATACCTCACTTATTGACAGGTCAGGATTCATTAGTGGGCATAACATTTCCACACCACATGCGATTCTATATGGACAATCAAGAAGGGACTCGTGAGGTTCGAGTACAACACAAGCATTATTGCAAGGATCCATTGGGACCGGAGGCAGGTACAAAAACTTTGAGGTCGTTGCCAAGAAATGATGAGCGACCATCGTTGGCGGAAGTATTTGCAGCAGACGAACGGAAGTTGAAGGCGTTGGATGACTTCATCGTATATAAACAAAGATGCATTCAAAAGTTGCAGCATGAGGACAAGAATCGTGAGGCAAAAGTAGAGGCTGAACGATTGAAAATCTATTTAGCTGAATTTCTACACAAAGACCGTAGCAATCAGCATCGTTCCTCACCGTTTTGGCCTTCAGAGTTCTCCAACATCGGACCAATAGAAGGTGCATCTTTGGATGTTATTGATCGTGCAAGTGCAGAAACTCGCGAGATAAATGTCGTAGAGCGGGTACTGGCAATGCTTCCAAATGCCGAGGCTCGAGGATACTTTGGTTCTCGTAGAGGACGACCTTCTAATTAGGCACTACGTAGTGCACAAAGAACAGAGCACAACTATGTTGAAGAAGGAGCCGAAGAAGGAGCAAGGTATGAAGGTAATCACGACCCATTTCCACCATTCAATCCACAATCTGATATTTGTTGTGGACAATTTGTAGCCTTAAGTGTTGATCGAATAGAAATAGAAAGCGGTGTACCATTCTACGTAGGGAAAGTGATTGAGGAAGGAAAAAACCGATGGAGACTTAAGATAAAGGTTTGTTGGTATTGGCCCATCATCCGAAGGGGGGGATTGATGGACATGGGTCCTCTACACAACGGTATGCAAATTGCATGGATTCATTCTGGGAGCCATCTGGAGAGAGCCATAGTTGGATAGAGAAAGATGCATGCATTATTTCATGGGTAGACACACCGGAAAGAACCATATCCGAGGCCAGAGGGTGGAGAAAGCGCAATGTATTTGGAGTGCACGTTGAAAGCAGGATTCGCATTCTTCAATCGGCTAAGGCTCGCATACTACAATATATTGCAATGCAAACCGAAGCTATCGATGACGACCGTTTGCAAGCAGCCCTAAATTCTATGCAGTAGGTAGTGTAGAAGCATCTATATTTAGTTTCCACCATTGTATGCGTTATGTACTACGTAGAGTATCTTTTAATCAATTGCCAACCCAAGCATAAAGTATGTTTTTTTGTGATTACGACTATTTGTGTAATACAATCCTTCAAATCTATCTTTGAAATATTGTGAAACTATATTAAACACACATTTATCTAATATTAACGAGGGGCCACCAAAAATTAGTTGAAAATGCCAAAAAATTGCTTCCAATATTAACAACCATGATAGTACATAGCATTGTTGCAGAAGCTAATTTTTTAATTTTAGGAAAACATTGTTTTTTCTTTCAAAAACAGTTTTTTTTGCAATTTTTCCACTTGTGTTCGCAATGGCCGCCTTTGTACCTAAGTGCACTTTTATTTGGTGAGTGCATAATTGCTTAATTGCATGTTAATAGATTTTTAAAATTCTATAAAAAAAATCCAATATGATTAGCACAAATTGTTTCTTTTTAGTTATAACTTATTTGCACCAACAAGGATTCAAAAAAACTATGTAATGGATTTTAGATATTGAAGAAGAACTTAAAAAAATTTCAAACAAATTTGAGATTATAAGAAGGTCTAGTACAAATTGTAAAGAAAAATTACATTTTATTCTTTTGTCACCTAAACTTTCTGAAAGACCATAAAATAAACAGTAAAATAAGAGGTTGGTGCTTTAGAAAAAAATTTAAGGTACGATAAAAATAATTAAAATCTCTTCACATTTATAAAGTAGATGTAAAATCATTTCAGTTTGTCTAGCAAGATGTGTATACTTGGACACTTTTTGAGTGAAATTTTTATATTCAGGCATGGCTTTTTCTTATAATTTCAAAAACTTTACATTTGCTATTTGTATGCCTAAACAATGGGTAACAGAAGGTTCAAAATTGCCCAACCCCTCTTCAAAAAACTTTGAAACATTATCTTACAAGAAGTTGACATTATATTCAAAATTTCTAGAAACCTCAACAAAAAATTCCATACATGGACATCTTTCTACTAGACATAGAGATTGTCATGATAAAAAAAATTCATTTTGCATTGTCTCTTTTATCGCCATGAAATTGGTCTTCTCTGCATGTCACAAGATTTTGATGTAAGAAAGGATCTATAAAGTTCAAAAATTTAATCTTATGTAAAATTTTGAGTGATACAAAAATTACGTAACTTGAATGCATCATGAAACCACTAAGACCTTAGTATTTAACATGAAATCAAAATGCCATATATTCAAAAATATTATTAAATAAACAAGTGGAGACCGGTGTCTTTTGGACACAGTTTGTAGAAATCATAATTTTAAAATTGTATGTGTATCAATTAATATATTTCTATTCTTGGTACATACAAAACCCAATAATTCTCTACTATCAGCCAAATGCACATGTGAAGGATTTTTGCAAATGGCACATCTAAAGAACAAAGTAATTCCTCCAAAAGGCTTTAAGCCATATAAAAAGGACGAACACACATTAATCAATTCTAATATATACATAGACTTTCATACCCAATGGTCACTTTCGGCACCTCTCTATCAAAAGTTTTTTTTTTGGACATAGTGATTCAAGCACAATGAGTATCACCTAAGTATTACATGGGTATCACCTAGGCATTACATGGATAGCACCTTGACATTACATGGGTAAATCACCTAGAGAAAAAAATTATATTTTCCAAAATTTTGGACAATTCTCTATTTTGAATTAATTATGTACAAAAGCAACCACGACGTAGGGTAGAAAATTTACCTGTTGTTCCCAACGGATAATGTAAGTTTAAGTAAGTTCACTAAAATTGTAAAAGTACAAATAAATATAAATGCCACATGCCGCTGCTTATTGTGGCGGGTATCACCTAGGTATCACATGATACCCGTAGGGGCTTTTATCATAGAGATGACTCTTTACCTGGAAAAAATCCTCAGAACAACTTCTGCAATGATTGGCCTGCTTTGTTGGATGCACAACTGGATATGCTTCATCTGATATTTTCTTCCAATGATTGGCCTCCTTTGATGGATGCACAATTGGATCTGTTTCATCTCTTGATTTCTTCACTTGTTTTATCATTTCCGTAGAAGATTGTGTTGCATTCTTGGTTAAATCGGCAATAAGGCAGTGCAATGTACGTATTTCCTCATCCATTTTCGTACATGTCTGCTTCCTCATGTTTGGGTCTTCATTGGAGGGTCCATGAATGCATTTGGCTTTTGCAGCACACTTTAGTGTGTGGACGCTCTCTTGAAAGTCCTATCATGTCATGTACACAAAGACACACAACATATCAAGTGCCATAACCAACATTAAAAACATAACAAAACAGAATACATATAAAATTGCACGCACCTTGAAGTACACACCTTCCAACACAATGTAGATTAGAAATATGCAAATTAATTTACGCAACTACTACGTTAATGCGGTGAGGCACTCGATGCCACATATTGTGACATATACATTTAAATCAAATGCAAAGTTATCAACTAAAAGCAAAACTATTGACTCTACGTTTTGCAAAGGAATAGATGCAAAAAGCTTTTTATACCTGCTCGGCGGGAGAAATGTTAGCCACCAAGAATGTCTTGGTGCTCTCGTTTAGAGACTCTTGTAGAAGCCATGTCAAGGCTGAGCTTCTATATGAAACAAACTTTCCATTTGACCTTCCGGAGCTTAGGTTTGTAAATACCTACATGTACATACCACAAAACTTACGTTAAAGCACATGTTCACTTGCTCAACACAATGATTTAAAAAAATCAAAAAATCAAAATAATACCATCATTATCAAACTAATTAATGATGTACATTATTAAAAAGATAGTGGAACTAAGACCAACGTCATTGAGTTGAGCAAGTGATCGGTTGATATATTTGGATTCATAGGTTCTTTCAACCAAAGGCCTCTGACCAAAAGCCATCTTTTCACTGCCTGCATGCTCCACCATTTTAAAGAAGGAAAATTATATTCAATAAATTGGGAGATTTTGACTAATTTGGGATTATGCATGTTGCATCACAAGCTTCCTTAAATATATGTATGTGATTCAAGGAACTCCGAATGTTCCCAATTAATAAAATATGACATCAAAGATATCATCTAGATTATCTTTGATATACATTAATAATAATGCATGAGAGTAAATTGCAAGTACAATCCTCATATTGAAAACAAGAAATATTAACCTAAAATAATATATATCTGAATTCTTCCTAGCTGCTACTTAGAATTCGAGTTCAGATTATGAACTTATGCAAGGAATGGCTTTGCCAATTTATTTTGTGAATTTTTTTGTAAAATTCATGGTATATGTTTTGAAAATCAAAAGGAAAAGAAGACTTTATGATATAATTGGAGCATGAGATGGGAGGCTCAATTTCTTGCCTACAAGATCCACCAAGTTGATAAAATTTGCGGTTGTCCCTTTAATCTTATCATTCTTTTGCATCTGATCAACAACTTTTTTTTAATTGATGGTTATTTCTATCGATATAAATGATTAAATTGAAAATAATATGAAATATTCCATTATGCAAATGACTTATTTGTAAGAGGCTAGTACAAGGAGTTAGCTCTCTACAAAACAACCATAAAGTTGGCATGATGTGCTAAATACCCTTATAAGCTTGATTGTGAAGAGTGTATGACCATGGTTGGAAAGCCTGTGCATATTTGCCGCCTTCACTAATTTTTCTATATCCTTATATGTTGTCACATCTTTCCAAATTGAACCTTCTCCAAATGAACCTACCATTCAAAAATTGGATTCTTTAAATGGCCTCCAAAAAATAAAATAAAATAAAAATTAGAATGTTGTTTTGCAACATATGGAAATTAGATACTTTGTTTTTACCAATTTTGTGTTCATTAGGTCATCTTTGAATGGCATGGTAAACCTATTAATGGATGCTCCCATATCTGTATAAGGTATTTTTTTATGGGCTTACCAAAAGAGAAGCTTGTTTTGCTTCGACTTGCAGATTGGAACTCAATTTGGTTGAAGCTACCGTTTACCCCAAATTCTTCTTTTCTTTGCTCTATTTTTTTCTCAGTTAAAAGGTCCCTTATCTTTTCTTGATAGACCTCAAGGTAGCTTACCTATTGAAAAGAAAATCTTAATTTGTCTAAATTTTTTTAAACATTTATTCGTTTATACAATGCAAAAGATGTCATCACATTGAAATGCATGTTTAATGGAAGGATTATTGGGACATACTAAAGAAGGAACGCTTAGATACAATGGCATAATTAATTTTACTAAATGATAAGATAATAGTGATTACAAGTGATTTAACAAGAAAATTATTCAAAAGATATACCAAAGACGGAAAACAATTATATGGTACCAAAACTTTTAAACTGAATTGTTGTTTTTGTAGAAAGAAAAATGCACCTGAAGCGCATAGCACGCGCTATATTTTTTATCCTCATGAATACGTTGCATCAACTCATACACAATCCTTGGCACCTATTTAACCTTCCAATTTATCAACTTTAGCTTAACATCTTAGCATAGTCCAAAGTTTCTCCACCAGAATGTTCAACAATTGAACTCATAGTATTGATTTTGTTAATAAGAAAGATTTGAATATAACTTTTGGAATTATATTTGATCTCAAAATAGACATTATTGTTTTACAGTTCATAGATAAAAAAATTCACCATCCAAAAGACCATCTAATATACATCTACCATGAACATTGTTAAAAAATATGCAACTCACAAGGCCTCTTCCGCATAGAGTACCATCTCCCATCATGGTGTACGTCTTGCCGGATCCCATTTGTCCATAAGCCATGATCTTCAAAAGGAAAATTTATGGTTATTCACACCTTGTGAATTGGTCCATTACATTCATTAATGCAAAAAAGTGAGCCTCCATTGAAAAGGGAAAATATTGTGTAACCATGAATCCAACATCAAATGATTATGTAAGAACTTCATTTTACCTTGATTAAGGGACTCATACCGTAGTATTGCAACCGTTTAGGACATTTTCCACACAAGGCTTGCCAAGCATATTATACAAACATCTTTGAGACTCTTCCTTTCGTTGTCGATTTCCACGAGACAAAAAGCTATCATCCAATACATAATCCATGTCAAAACGGGACTCCACTTTGGTATTTGGAGTGTTGCTATGCCGAAGATAATTGTAATCCTTCACAATAACTTTGTCTTTTTGAGAGCACAAAACCTACAAGCCACACAAAAACATTGATCAATGAAAAAGCACAACAATCTAAATTTCTTAAATACATGTAGAGGTGAACCAATTTTTCCATTGGAGTTGTTTAAACGAAAAATAGTTCGACCTGTTTAAGCGGACAAAATTTTTCGTGTTCATTAAAAGGCCTCATTCGCACGCAAACACTCACCTACATAGCACCAAACTATACTTAGACATCTCTTTGCATGTGTGTTACTTTTTAACCCTTATGTTTTCCAATCATATCATTTGTATGAACTTTTAAAAGAGTACCTTGTCATTTTGGCTACCTATGGACAAAAGAGCCGATTGCGGTCTAGAAGTTGAGTTGAGGTTGTCATTGATTGATTTGATGGACAAAGTTTGATTGTGGTCATTGAGTTGTACCATGTTATTAAGGTGAGTCTTCGTGCCATGATATGCATGCACCTTATTATTCATAATTTGAGGGATGGAATCTAGTTCCAAATCAACTTTAGTAATAATATTTTGATAACGAGGTTTCTTTGCTTCGAATATAACCGTATTTTCACTTAATTCATGCAAAACACGTTGACTTAATTCCTTGTGCTTAGACATAGACTTTAGCGGAGCTGTATTTGGTCTCATAACATGGACAACCTCCAACTTCAAAGACTCATCTACATCTTCATTCATCGACTCTATCATTGCTCCCTTTTTAAAATTGTCATTTGTTAACACTTGTAAAAAATCCATGCACTCTTGTAGGTTTGCCTCCAATCCCCTTTCAATATCTATATTGAAAAAAACACATTTTCAAAAATGTTGTTTTACATATGATATCAAGGTTTATCAAATCTTACAAGGCAAAGAACCATAAACTAAACTTCCTTTCTATAAAAAAAAACAATAGATCTTGTTATATATTGCACTTCATTTTCTTTATTAAATAATATGCCAACCACCTTGTTTTTTTATCAACAGGCTCACAATCTGTATGGAATTGAGTTAAGAAAATTAAAAAGTGTATAAATATATTTTTTAAACCTTCATCTTTACACAAGTGTTTTGAAAACATTGCACCTTTCTTTTATTTTTAGATATTGGTGATCAAAAATCTAACATTATACATACTAAAACAATAGTAACGTTAGACCTTGCATATTACAAAACTTTGAGATGGGAAAGTTTACTAATTTATCCAAATCAAGGAAATAAAAGGCCTTTTTCTTTACTTCAAACACTATAATCTTTAAATCCATGCACTCAAGTTTCTTGCAAGAATCCTTCTATAGGTTGAATTAAGAATTCCATACTTGAAGATGTTAATTCAAAAAAATTAATCCCTCATTGTGGAAGAATTGACAATTTTAGAGTGTTTTGGGTGAGAAATCTTTTTAAGATTTTAGGGGTTAAGCCATGAACATTACCACATTGCACAAATTATAGCCAAGTACATAATTGAATATTTTCTATAAATATACTAAGAAAAGAATGTGAAATATATCATATTTTTACCTCGAATAGTAGCAAGAGTACTTCCTTCTTGATTTTTGATATTTTTTCCCTTTATTTTATCACCCACTATGTTTGGTTCCAACTCACCAATCTCCAATAAGGTCTAGCCATAGTTGTCATCAAATATCGACAATCATGAAAAAAAATCCATTAATAATTTACACCTTGTCAACTTCTTAACATCAATATTTTTTAATCCAAGTGTTTAAAATCAATTCAAAACAAATTAAAGAAGCAATTGCATATGGCTCACAAATACACAATAGATCCAACAATTTTATTTGGAAACTATTGTAACCTTATTGATGGGAATTATAATCAAATAAAAATAGTTGGGTTTTAAGATCTATTTACCTCCATATAATAAGGCCAAGAAATAGTTGGTTTTACATCTTTTAATGCAATTCACAACCAAAATATCAATTCATACCTATACATAAAAACTTGCATGATTCTTCAAAAAATTGATTTTCTAAATAAAGAGGTTTTGTCTTCTAATTTTGTAATCCAAATTAAAGAAATTTTAGACAATGACTATCATTGAAGCCTTCACCTTGATATTTATTTTATTACATCAAATCTTTCATTTTTTAATTCATATGAAAAACATGGAGATGCAAATGTAGATCAAGTTGTATCACTAAATAGGCATTATAACCTAAATACTAGTTTTCCAATCGTTTGGATGTGAATATTTTCTGCAAATTTGTAACATCTCTAACGTGTTTACATGGTTTCCACTTATTCCCATCAATCGGTTTTGACAATTTGGCACTTTTCCTCAAGTGTATGACTGCTTTTTAGGTAAAGGTAGTTCAAACATCATGGATATCACCTAGGTATCAAATGGTTATTAACCTAATATTACGTGGGTATCATGTAGGGATTGCTAAAGTATGACCAAAGTATCACGTGGATATTTTCTTTAATAAATCTTTATATTATTTCAAAAAATATATTTAATGTCCCCATGGCCATATAACTATTTACAACATGTCGATATATCCTAAATCAAACTCCATAGTCATAAATGTTGTTTCAAGTTTTTGAAGAATTGTAGCAATAAAAGCCTCAAATTTTTTTAATTCAATGTGTCCAACAATCTTGTCAAGGTAGGTTCTTACATTTTATTTTTCATATGCCAATATAATTTAAATATAATCCACGGCCATAGGCATTGCTTTAATTTTTAAGAAAAAATTTTTAGAAGAACTATACTAAAATTTTAAGTGCTCACCGCTTGCCGCTCGCTGCTCACCGCTTGCCGCTCGCTGCTCACAAGGTAGCAATCATGTTCTCAGCACATAGTTGTATTGCAAGATTTTTAAGGACATCTTCTACACCTCTTCTACTTCTAAGATTCGGTGCACATGTGCTGAACATGATCCTTTTTTAGTTACAATTAGAAATTCACGGCCCGTAGTACAAAATTTTGCCATAGAAGGTGGTCAAAGTTTGTTGAAGGTGTTTAAGATAGAGGCACCCAATTCCATTCGGCCACCCAATTCCGATTAGTAGAGTATGCATGGAATGGTGTATGAAAATGGTAAATGCATGAAATGGTGCATGAAGCGACTCAAAACGGATAACTCAAAATTTGAAAACTCCAATCATTATCAGCATTGGGTCATGAAGTGTGCAATTTTGGGTTGCTGCACCTCAATTGAGTTCTAATTGGTGGCCTTGCCTCGAAAGTCGAACAAGGCCGATCGGTATTGGGTACCCTCCATGAGTTGGTTATCCATGGCATGTCTTCTTTTTTTTTACTCCATCTCACTTATTGGCATTGGGCAAAAGAGGGCACCAAATCTCACCTACTCTATAGTTTGATTATGGGCTTCAGTGGTTTTTGGACTTCTAAATTCTATATCAATTGCAAATCTTTGAGAATAAATTTGAAAAAATATGTGTTGAGTTTCATTCCTAATTCCGCATCTTTCTACATAAATGTTTTTGACATACAATGTCATTTGAGTCCCCAACTGGCTTATGTGATTGGAATTGGGTGCCTCTATCTTAGTATGACCTCAAGAAGAGTTCATATCTCACTTCAAAGGCTATTATCTTTCAATTTGTGCGGTCAAATTGAACAAATTTTTTACCACACACACTTGTACAATTTGAATAATTGGGCACTACAAAGGATTCCTCCAAAGGGCACATATGGAGGATTCTTTCAAAGTTCACATTCAATTCAAATGGCAAATCCAAAGGTCACATGACCGGGAGTGGCGAACAGACATAGTGACGCCTTTTATTATCATAAAGATTTATAAAGGGATGCTCAAGTTAAAAGTAATGTTCTTTTAATATGAATTTCAAAACTTTATCAAAATTAAGGCATTAAAATTTATAATAATTTTGAAAGAGATTCAAAAAAATATTGGCAAGTATTGAAGTTTAAAATTTAAGATTATTAATTTCTTTCATTTCAAGTACAAATTTTTATAATATTTAAATTGCCAATAGTTTGTGGCAATCAACAGGCTGCGACATGATCAAGTAGAATTAAACGCTTTTGAAATATTTAGCTTGACAAATTAAAACTTATTATAAATTTGTAACATTTTATTTATGCATTCTATTTTTCTTCTTCTTTAGAGCGTTTCATTTCTTATCAAACATAATATGTCTTTGCCAATATCTTTTCTTGGATATCCGTTCCACGCCTAAAGAGCAACGTTCCATAGTCAAATTGCAAACAATCTCATTCTAAACATGTCAAACAATCGGGACATTTTCCGGGGCCTCCCACTTAACCACAAAATAGGCTAGTCCACCGAAGCTTCAAGTGGGTACCTAACCAATGTCATCTAGATATCATCCGCGTACTAGACTAGAACCGCCTGAGTATTGCAGAGATATCATGCCCAAACATAGTATAACTCCCAAGAATTTATTGTGTGAGCTGACTAATATATTGATAAGCGCGTGAAAAATCCTTAGCTTGTCCAGTTCCTTTTATCAAAGTCAGAAGAGATCACTCAACGTTCATCTCCAAGAAGGTGGATATTCTAACGGCCAATGTACAACTTAAAAGTCCTGCTCTATCAATATGACAAATGTCCGCGTCACTTGTTGCGGCCAAAACCCAGGAAGAATACCGGACTCAACAGTATCCTAAATTCCTCATTTCATACTCGGTTACTATTAAATTCTATGACCCAAGTAACTCAAACTCTCACAGTAGTTTCAGACACACCAAAGAGACACACACACTCGATTCTCTCATCCTCCCAGAATGCATGCTCTTCACGAGCTCTCTTTATTCATCCACCCACCACACACTATTGGAATAATCCAAGGCCAATATAGCTAAACACTGCAGGAACGTACATCGTCTCTATAAAATGACGTATTTAACTAAATTTGGACCATGCAAAGTCCAAAAATTATGACCGTCAATCACATCTCCTGATGATTTGAGAAATCTCCAGATGATTCTAAGGTTGGATGACCTATCACCACCACCAACCCCAGAACCAACAATCTTATGTGGGCCAAAACCACCAGCCGCCCACCCCATTTCCAAAATTTTAGGAAGTCAGTTATGATTGGATGTTAGTTTATAATTAGTTCAAAGCTCTCGGTTTTTAGTCTCTTACACAAGTGGTCATTAGCACAACTTACTGTGGAAGTAAAGAGTTTTGTATGTCGAGAATGGGTCACAGCTTACTATCCACTTTGAAAATTTGTAGCAATTTCAATATGAAGAAATAAATGGTCATGACAATTGCAATATTCATGAAATCCTATTTTGAATTCCCATAAAAAATGTCTTACCACGTATACAAACGCTATAAATAGGTCAACAAGCTTAAGTTGGTGGTTATAGGTCATCCAACCTTAGTATAATTCAACCGGAGATCTCTCGATGATGTGTTCAGTTCAAAATCCAGAATTCATTGAATCTTCCAGATTTAGCTAAATGATGCATTAAAGCTCTCGCGAGCAAAAACGAATACATACGACACGAATCAGAGTTTAGACAGGAAAACGACAAAGCCCTAAAGTAACAAAATCCATGAAACTCGTCAAGGGGGATGAAAACTGATGAACGCCACTGCAATGCTCAAGAGCTCATTCCACGTTCACGTCTTGACGCACTCGATGAGATCCACGCCATGCAGACTCAGGAACGCGACGTCGGAGAACCCGCCGTTGGCCAGCAGCGGCGTCCACTCCGCGCGTGTCCGCTCGCGCCCACGGAAGATCGTCAGCATGAACATGTCAAAGGTCAGCCCCATGCTCGTCTTGGCTCGCGAGTTTTTGGAAGTTTCGATCACTTCGTCCCGGATGAGCAGCCGCCCCTGCACTGGCAGGGCCTTGTGGCAGTTCCTCAGGATGGTTGTGCAGTCGTCGTCCCCCCAGTCATGCAGCACCAACTGCAGACACATGAACGCAAGTCAAGAGGCAAGACGCGAGGCGTTCGTTTCGTATTTTGGACATCAGTCTAGGCTGTGCAGCATTGGCAACTTAGAAGAAATCTAAGCGAGGGGTTTCATCCCTAGATAAAATTTTCAGGAAAATTTGGACATTGTTGATGATTTTGGGGTGGCCACACACCTGGAGGAGAATGAGGTCTCCTGAAGGAACGGATTCGAAGAAGTTTCCGGTGACGTGCTCAACACCTGCGTCTCCGTTGCTACAGTTAGTCTGATTTACATGCATCTGTTTGAAGAGATCACCGTCACTAGGCTAGTTTGCAAAAACGTGAGGAAAGCCCCCAGAAATGAACAAGGAATGTGGAGGTTTTAAATTCTAAACCAGCACTCGTGGTGCCGTGTTTCACCTCCACAGGCTCACAGGCACAGTAGGCAACTGAGGAAGGAGAATCGTCACAAACGTGTGTGATGACTTCAAGAGTTACAGGTCTAGGATTACACATCCACTGAATTAGGAAAGCTTCATTATTGCTGGAAGAGTGCCACTCGATCTCACCAGGGATCTCAGGCGCGGTGGAGACGACGTGAGGCAGGTCGAAGTTTATGCCGCGGATGTGGGGATGCGCGGCCACGATGCGCGCCACGGCCTCGCCCACGGCGCCTCCCACATCCACCAAGCACTGCACGTCCCGGAAGCCCTCGTAGTACTGCGCAATGACGGTGTTCATGAGGTTAGAATGGCTGCGCAACCCCCCGTGAATCACCTTGCTGAAGTCCGGGTGCTCGCGCATGTAGCTCCAGAAGTCGCTCCCGAACGCCAGGAAGAAGCCGTTGGCGTCGTCGTCCTCCACCATCTCGCGTAGGTGCTCCATGGGAGCGAGTATCTCCGGCAGCCCCACAAGGGCCAGGGACGGCGTGAGGTCAAACTTGGACCCCGTGACGAAGAAGCTGGAGACCTCGGTTAGGCCATAGGAGGTCCCGGCCTCAGACTCCGCGAACACGCCCTTGTGCGCGAGCACGCGGAGGATGCGCGCCACCTTATCCGCTGCGCCGTGTGACTTGCGGGGCAGCTGCTCCGCGATCTGGTGCGGAGTGAGCGACGCGCCTGGTCCCGCTGCGGCGAGGATGTCCGGGATCCCGAGGTCCAGCGCGGCCTTGAACGCCAGCGGCGCAGAGTGCATTTGGATGAGCTCCTGCAGCACGTAGAACGCTTCCACCGTCTTCGCAGGAACCTCCATCGCGCACACTCCTCGATCTATCGCCAGACGATGGAGATCCGAAAGCGGAGCTTGGAGGAATGGGAACGTGAAAGTGGCGAAGGGAAAGCAATGGATGCGAATCCTGGAGCATGAATTGTGCCTTCGCGTGTGCACAAGCTCTGCGGATGGTGTCCACCGAGACGCGACACGTGATGCGCATTTACGCACAATATCACTGGGTTCTTGGCTTTAGGATCAGTATTTTTTCAGATGAAACGCATACTAACACAGTAGTACTGTATTCGTGATGTCGTACTGACACGATAGAGTTTTCCTGAAAGTCACTAAAATACACTGGATAATCACCCCCCAATCTTATGTTAGTACCAGGGACCACATGCATGAATCACGTGCATGATGGTGACTTGACTTGGGAAAGGTGTGGGGGAACATTAGTCAATTCTTTGAGAACTTAAGGTACTATGGGGCAGCTTTAGCTTGCATGGGGTAGGGCCCAAGAGCATCGATTGTCAAGCATTGGAGCAGAAAAAAAGATATTAACCTCCTCATGCTCTATTTCTTCCCGTTTTTAAATCTCGTACGGTCTAGCACCATATTCCTCCTTGCTTGCCTCTTCGGGAAGCACTTTTAGGAAAACTCTAATGATTTGGGAGTTTCATGATGGACGATGACAACAATGCCACGGACATGGGAATATTACGTCATGCCTTGTGCCACCTTGGAAGGGTTTGACTTTCACAAAGCTTTTCAGTTCATCAATGCCCACTAAAGTAGTGCCTTTATTTTGGGGGGTTTGGCCTTAGCGCATTTGGACCGCCACGCAGCATTGACAAGCTGAAAAGAGGGTGAGGAAGGGAGCCATTTTGCCTGGCATCTTTGCACTCAACTTTAGTGACGAAGAAGTTTCTTTCTCTAATGGATCTAACGTCAAAATACCTTAAACCGACACTTTAGTGATTCTTTGTTTCAAAAGTTGAGATTTAATTGCAAAAAAAACATGCTTGGGTAGAGAAATAAGGTTCTGATTTGTGAGAGAAAAAAAATTTGAAAACAACGTTGTAGATTGTGAGAAAAAAAAAAAAAAGTGGGTTTCCTCCAATCAACCCTAAAGCGACCAGGTTTAGTGACAAAACCAAACCTTAAAAGCACATTAATCCGTCACCTCTATCCCACCAAACCGCCAGCTCCATCCAGCTCCATCCTTGCATTCATTGGTGGGCTTGGAATAGACTTGGAATATTTCTGACAGAAATTATGACAAAAAAGAGACGAAGAAATCCGGTTTCGACGAGGTCTGCAGTGTCGCTTCAGGGTTGAGTGTCGGTTTAAGGTATTTTGACGTTAGGAGCAGCAAGGAAGACGAGGATGACAAGAAAAGCGAAGATGGTGAGTGGACCAATGAAGATGAAGAAAAAAACGATGATGACAACGAGGCGATTGATGCTGAAAGGAGGACCAAATTCCAATGCAGAAAGACACAAGTGACAATTCCGCTTCTGAGTGAGGGAGAGGAAGAAAAATGCAAATCCATGTAGAAGGCATATTGTCTTTTTAGCTACCTCTTTTTTTTTATAACAAGGGTAGCAGGGTTAACAAGGAATTTTTTTTCGAGTTTTAGAGGACCGGTTTACCTATGTTGTTTTAACATAATCATGTTGCTCAACCCCTGTTTTAGACAGTTTATGTTTTTTAGGGGGTAAGGGGCAATCATGTGTCCTGTCATGCCAATAGGTAAACCCTTTCTACATCTGAACAATGATATGCGCTTAATATGTTACTTGCATTTGTGGTGCGTTTCTTAAAAAATCATTTCTTAAATTTGTCTCTTATTTGACAATAGTGGAAGTAGGAGAATGCAATTGTGTTATCTTTGTACAATGTGGATTGTTTAAGGTGAAGGGTGTAACAGAGGATGTGGAAAATAAGTATGTGTGAGGTCATGAGAAGAAGAGGAGCTGAAATGGAAAACTTTCAATTAAGGCCATTTGAGATCATCATATACAATAGCTTATGTGCATCACATTTTTTGTCATTGAAATCTGTTTAACTCTGTGTGTGGTGATTGCAAACACAATTGTTGGACCGTCGTATTTTTTTCATAGAGGTCTATCTACTTTTTGAGTGCAATGTATAATGGAAATGCATTGTATGGTAGTCTTTCTATTCATTTATATCTCCCAATGTAAAGTTTGTATTCTCTTCATTGTGCGTAGGGTGTGTTTTGTCAGTATCAAAAGTGGAAGCCTCTAGAGAAAGTGCGGCGCAAGAGCACTAAATAAGGAGCCCACATTTTTGGGAGGGAGAAGCAAATTTGGGTTGATTAACTCATTTATGATTTCTAGGTTTCTCATCTTATTGGGGGCATGGCTTCAATTTTAGTGACTCTTACCTTATGCAGTTTATTACGAAGTACTTTTAGATGACATCCTACAAATCAAGGTGTAATTTGTGTACATGTCAATTTTTTTTTGTAATCTGCTCTTCACGATAACAAAGTTCTATTACCTGTAAGTAGATTTAGCTACCAAAATAGATGTTTTAGTTTCTTATATTTAGTATTGTACAAACTTCATGTTTGTGTCATTGTATGCATCCATTGTAATTGGAGCACACTAATTTCAAAATCAGAACAGCTTAATCATTGCCATGTGTCTCCTTTTCTATCGTTGACTAAGAGTCTAAGACCCATTTTATTGGCATTGAAAATTTAAAAATATCCGGCATGGATGAATGAAACTTTTGTAAAAAGGACAAAAATAAGTTCCATCACGTAACATTTGTCCAATTTGGAATAAATGTATCAATACAAATGTCAACCTTAGGAGTGGAGGGAATTTTGGATTTTTTTGCAAGAGGACGAAAGAGGGTAGTTCTTGGCAGCTCTGTCAAAATTCTGCAAGAGCTACAATAATTACTTCAATACAAAAATTACCGCTTGAAAACCGCAAATTACCCCATTAGATACTATGGCCCATATTGTAAAAACCTCAAGAGTCCCCGCCAAAGTTGTCTTTCAACTACAGCTTCCCACTCCATTAAAAATACACATTCACAATAGTTCCCAATATTTGCAGATGTTGCTTGACAGCAAGCCCCCCAAACTCATGGATGGCTCAGATGATGCAGTAAACAACGTTTTTTGTTCGGGCTCACACCTTCACCCAAGTATACTTAGCAAAGTTTCCGACATTGCTGAGACCCTCCAATTCTAGTAGTGTTTGCACATCTCTAAACACAATGTGAAGTGTTGAGCACAGAGAGACAAAGTTTTTGTAGAACTATCTTCATACAGTGAAGGTGTTTGAGCGGAACTGACCCCAAAATCACTATGCTACGTAGGAAGCAACAATTTTGTACGTGAGAGGAACAAACAATTTAGAACCTCCAAACGAAATTTAAAATCACGAAAGTCATCATTAAAAATCATTGTGTGTACAAGCTAGCTGTGTATACGTACTAATGTGAACGAGGATAGGTGTTGTGTAGAGGTGAAGAGGCCGTCGCAGAGGAGAAAAAAAAATCCAAAATTGCTGAGGATAAACCAGAACGGAAAGCGAAAGAGAAACAAACGAGAACAAAGACCTCGGTGAAATTCAGCGGTAGGACGTGAACTGCAGTTATGTTGTATGAAACTGCTGTAAGTTGCGGGGAGAGTAGCCGCAGCGACTTGCACGTGGTTGCGTGGTGGCACGGGAGTGGTCTCCTAGCTCAGCATATTTCCCTGTAAGTCCTGCATAATGATGAAATTTGCTGTTACCAGGCTTCAACCCGGGCCGCAGTCCCGCTTGATTAGGGCACTGGACACGGAGAATCAAAACCTCAAGGCGCAATAAAAGTAACGTTTGTGATTTGATCAGTAGTAGCCATTCATGCGAATCCAACGGTTCCCCACTGGAATGTAGTCTTTCCAGGCAAAATAGAGTGCTATGCCCGGGCTGATTGCTTTCTTGTTGAGTTCTTGGTTGCATTTCTGAACCCGAAGCGCCAGAGAATGGGGTACGTAAAATGGCGACCGATATTACTACCACAGTCTATCAAGTGATGCAATTCATTCGCCGCTCACCCAAGCTTGACTGGCGTCAAGATTGGAACGAAGACATCGCTCAGTCACCGGATGCCGGAACGGGAACACGTGAACGACCTGGTTCGGATATCGACAGCATGAACACGGCTACGAAAAATGAGATTTCCTTCCTTGTGCAGTTTACTGCTGAACAAAAAGAGAACCATTAATGCTTTTACCAAGTGAGCAACATGATAGACAAGGGAGCTGCACTTATTAAGGTAAGTCCCCCTAGAACCGACAAGTTAAGGAATGTGCATATATGGAGAGAGGAGATAATTATACTATTATTTTTCAGTGACAGCCAATAGAATTGCAATTCCAACCCAAGTGATTTCATATTTTTCCGATAAAAATTGAATTAGTTGTGAATTTTCGAAGTGTGAAGCCATGTTAAGTGGGTGGCCAGCAGTAGGTACCCCCATTACCAACGACCAAAAGTAAGAGTCTTGACTAATAGCAAACCTCCATTTGGAGCTGAGTTGGTGGTAACGGGATGGAAGAGGGTTGGATATACCCCAATTTTATAGGCGTTGGCTATGGGTTTTTGTTGGTTATGGGGGGCTTATCTTAATGGTTGGGACATCCAAAACTACATGGCACGCTTGAGTTGCCAAATCAAAGAAGAAGAAGAAGAAGAAGAAGAAGAAGAAACATCTATCGGGGTGATATTCTACTACACCCTATACACTTTTGGCAAAAACAGAGAATTTGATTGAAATTTGAAAAAAAACATTTTTACATTTTGGTTGATTGGTGGTAGAAGTTAACTTGATTCTACATGTAGACCCAATTTTTTTGTTATTTGATGCCTTGTACAGTACAAGGAATTTTTAAGAAACGCTAAACTTGAAAGGAGGGACATGGTGATACAAAAAAAATTCCTAATTTTGAGTTTACAGTTATTTCAACAACAAACTAATTAAACAAAAATTAGTCCTACATGTACAATCTTGTTAATTTAATCTTTCCAATCAACAAAAGTGGGAAAAAAACAAAAAAACCAAAAAACCAGAAAAAAAACTATAGAATTCCCCATTTTTAGTGATTTTAGTGAATAAAACCAAATTTTGATAACAAATAGCAAATTTCCCTTGGACCCTAGGATCCATTAGTAATTTCAATCATTCCTCCATATTCAATAATGTAGTTTTCTTCATTTATGTACCCTTAAAATAAATAAGTAAGCGTGAATGAAAACGATGTCACCGACAAAGACTTACAAGCTTGAACACCATCGGCATGCGATTTACTTTAGGCCTAAAACAATAAATAATTTAGGCTCACAATGAGAGTTTTGGGTACTGAAAATGAAATTGCAAGCACGGCAAAGACCTCAATTATGTCTGGCATGTATTTCTACGATTTGTACGGGACTGGTTAAAACCGCAACATCTGAAGAGCACTGTCATACTTATGCAGATTGAAGAAGCCAGAAACTATCAACAACTGAAAACTCAGATGTTTCTCACGTAAACCAAATGCAGCATATAACAGTTATAAACTTCCAAATCTACAATCAGACATGTTATCTGCAAACTACTTTTCATAGGATGACTAGCTTAAGGACTATAATCAAAGTAACACTGCTTCCCATGCCATTTTTTTTCTAACATAGAAGGTCCACACTCCAATATAACTGAATATACCTTGCAATGTCAAGAGCAAAGCCTAGTGCCTGTTTCGAAGTTAATCGTCCTTTGGACATTAATGTATGCAGATCACCATGTATTCATCACCTCAAAATTATATATTTACGACCAACAACAAGATACAAAACGAGTTTTACAAGCGTAGAGTAGATAACTTGAAGAAAGGCAAGGAAGTTCCAACAACACAATATTCCAAGAAAGATAATGAGAAGAAATCGCAAGCCAAATATCATTCGTAGAACTGAGAGTGCTACAAAATCCAAAGATGCAAAATCTATCAAGAGATCCCAAAAATGGCTGCCTTAAGAGCATGTCCACCGCTCGTCCACCGCTCCGCCCTGTGTGGGGCTCATCGACGGAAGCGGTGGTGGACCGGTTGGTGGCCCAAGCATGCAGATTGTGGCAGGTGCCCCACCACATCCTCTCCATGTGAACCCCCTTGATTTTGGGCAACTCTCCTATTCATCTGCCCGTTTGTTGTTGATTGGCCATTTGTTGTTGCATAATGGCATCCCCAAATTCACACGCCAAAATTGTGTGAAATCACAAGTATTTGGAGGGACTCCATATTTGGAGTAATAAATACTGCCTGCAGCGGGGTATGTTGAGGAGCGGATCCTTTCGCCAAACCTATTGGTGTGGTACTTGAGGCATGCGGTGGACATGCTCTAATGGCACTCATAGAAATTTGGGATCTTTAGTTACAAGTGATAGGAGGTATCTTGCGTCCACTTTTGTGCCACGCCAGTTCACCACACAAAATTCTTCATTTGCAGTCTAACAACATCTACATCCATCCACCACTTTTTAAAACTATTGTACATTGAGGAACTAACAATATTTACCTTACAAATATAATGATTTTGGACCGTATACAATACAGATGAGATACGTAACAAAGAAAAGCCAATGACCAATGCTTGTCTCTTCACTTCAAACACTATAATGATCTTCCAATCTATATGGTTAGCTTATGTAAAATCTTTTTGCACATGTTTTTAATAATCAAGCTCAAGGTCGTATAAACAAGGTGCAAAATGATTTTTTTTTTTGGTATCTGTACTCTTTACACTCAAAAATTTTGAAGCGGTTTTGGTGGAATATAATCAACAATTTTTTTTCAAAAAGATAACAAACATAGAATTGTTTTCAGATTTTTCATATTCAAACATCAAAATTATACTTCTATATCTATACAAATCCAAAAAAATGCCAACATAATGTACCTTCAATATGTTACTAGATCTTTCAAATAACATTCAAGGCCCATGATTTACCTTGTCCTTTGTAACGGTGGAAATGTATCGTAGTATTGAATTGTTCCCATGCTTCTTTTTCTACTTTAGGTCATTTGTAACAAAAATTGAGCAGAAGAAGAAGGGGTGATTTGATAGAACCCACAATTTATTGTTTTGATATGTTCTTACTCTTTCTTCTAGTTCATTCCTCTACAATAATTACATTTTGGACCTAAGTACATTAATTACAAGTATTTATTTTCATTTGTGGGATAGTTTTTATAGGAGATAGACAATAAGGTAATGAAATGCTCATTTTCTAATGATGTCATTTGGGATTGGGAGAAATCACTCTAATCCCTAAGAGACCAAGAAATTGTTGTTTGGTTTGAAGTTTAATGGAAATCCAAACGAGGATGGATTTTTGCAATTCATTTTTAAGAGTATTTTAATTGGGTTTAATGCGTCCGTTCCCCCACTAACTAGATTGTTACATCACTTTAGTATACTCCTAAGATCCAAATATTAGAAATCCAAAGGAAGTGCTAGGATCAACTAAACCCAATAAAACCGCTAAAACAAATCAACAGAAACACATGACTTGTTGGAATAAACCCTCTAAAAACATTACCTCCATTTAAACCAAAATGAACCACTAAACAATATCAAATCCTCGCCACTAATTCCTAACCACTTATTATTAATTCTAAAAGTGTCTACCCTAAAAAATGAGCAATAGTTTTTATTCCACTATCCTATGTTCTTGTAAATATAAACTCAATGGAGGCTACAAACAAACACCAAGATAAACCCCCAAAACCGGCAAGTTAAGCAACGTGCATATAGAGAGAGTCCATATAATGATACATTTAATTTCCAATAATAGCCAATAAAATTTCAATTTGGAAAATCAATGAAATCACTTGAAATTGAAATCTCTAAAAGCGTTGACCAAAAGTAAGAGGTCCTAACTAATTGCAAGCTCAAATGAGTGGTATAATAATGGGATGTCGGTTATGGGTTTTGGTTTGTTACCAGGGGAATTACCGTGTCTTCTAAGAAGATACCCTTCCAACACCCGTGTAATACCCTGACTGCTTCGATAACAGGTCGATGTCCGGGTATGAATGATACCCGGAATGTCCCCCGGTTCCGACGTCGACAAACGGACAAGTCAGACAATCGAAACGGAGTCGCGGCATTCGCTAGGGTTTGCTTTCCGATCGATGGCACCGAATTGATTTTGCTCGCAATCAGCTACTCGCCGGAGCTATCGCCCATGTTCCGAGGTCGGTAGAAAGAAGCTAATCCGGTGGTAGTGCGGAAGCGCAAAAGCTGGTTGCAGAAGTTCCATTTTTCAGGTAGCGTGGAAGAATTTTTTCTCGGAGGAAGTTAGTGAGCGGAAGTTGTTGTCAGTTAGCAGCACTTGGTTGTAAAGATGGCAGCTGCGAGGCCGCATGTGCGATACGCGAAGCTGGCCGAGGGGGAGGAGACCTCGGGGGAGGAGACGAACTCGGGGGAGGAGGAGTCGTCGGCCTCGCCGTACTACCGGGTGCGCAGCACGGCGCGCGACGACCTGCGGTACCGGTTCGAGGTGGCCAAGGAGGTGCCCTGGGGCTCCATCGCGCTGGCGCTGTTCCTGCTGGCCGTAGGCACGCTGTTCCTCATCGTGGCGCACCTGCTGCACTCGAAGCACATGGAGGGCGACGCGGAGCAGGTGTGGGGCTTCCTCGTCCTCGGCGTGCTGCTCTTCCTGCCCGGCTTCTACGAGACTCGCATCGCGTATTACTCCTGGCGCGGCGCCAAAGGCTACAGGTTCTCGCAAATCCCCGCCTACTGAGTTAGGCACGCACTGCTGCTTCCATTTCTGTAGCTTCTGTAGGTTCATTCCACTTCTGTATATTCTTTCATGATGATATTTCGACTTTTTTTATCTGATGTGTTACCTGATACCGATCACATGTGTAGAGAAAAATAAGGTTTGTCTGAGGTAGAGTGGTGGGATTGATTTCGTTTCTGTAGTTTCTGGAGAGTGGCACTTTTGATGATATTGTGACGATTTTCCGGCTTTTTACCTTATGTGCATGGTAGAGGTACTTATTACCAATAACTTAAGGCGATTTGTATATATGTACAAATATGCATTATGGTTACAGAAATATCTCACACGAAAGACGGTTCAGAAGGATCTGTGTTTGAAATGTTTTTGTTGATTTTGCCACAAAAGCAGTCAAGATCCACTCGAGTCATTGGATTTTTTGTATCGCTATTTATTCACGAGTTCATGACTATTAGCGGTAAATATGTTTCTAGGCTTCTGTCTCTACAACCTTATATCGCTAGAATATCCTAGGTTTTCTTGATGATATCTTCGTCGGGTGAGGTAAGCCGGCGTTGATTCCTGATAATGAGCACTAAGCTTCTGGTTCTCCAAGTATTTTGTCACCAGGATATCTAATGTTTTTCTTGACGATATCTTCGTATAGATCGTAATATGGCAAGGACTTCGCAAGCTATCAGCGTTGATGGACTTTTTCGAGCGTCGCTTCTCCGCCTTATCCATGTGACTGGTGAAGAAGGCTATAAACAATTAAGAGTATCATATATTTTCTAGGTTTTCTTGATGATATCTTCGTATAGATCGTAGTAAGACAAGGACTTGGTCGTGCGGTGAGGTAAACCAGCGTTGATGGATTTCTTCCTCAGCAGAGCGGCCCCACGAGGCAGCCTCTCGTCCTCTAAGCGCCGCTTCTTGATCTTCTCCGCCTTCTCCATCTGGCTGGTGAACGCCTCCGCAAAGAAGGCCACCACCACGTTCAGCGTGAACGCGACCGCGATGGCCCAGAAGGCGATGAAGTAGGCGCGGCTCCAGCGCGTGCCGGTGACTGCGGCGTACGCGTCCATGAAGACGTACCACTTGTTCACCACGCACAGGTTGAAGCACGTCGCCATCCCCAGCGCGTAGTCGTTGAAGTTGAACGCGTAGAAGTGGTGGCGCGCGTACTCCGTGTCGTCCAGTGCTGGGTTGTCCTTGTAGATCAGCCCGCCGAAGAGGTGCATGCCCAGCTGGGCGAAGAGGGAGCAGACCAGGAACTGCAGGGCCAGGATCGGGGCGGTTGCGGGGATCACGTAGACCAGTGTTTCGCCCATCAGACGCCAGCGTGAGATCATGGTTATGAGCGCGAGCACTCGGAAACTCCGAGCAATTATCAAGTAGGACACCCTAAACAACCACATATGAGTGCGAGAATTAGCAAAAGTTTCAAATGCAAGATCGCAACATGAGGTTGAAAACACTCACCAGAATCGGATGTCAACGTAGCAGAAAGATGTCGCTTGAACGGCAACAATCAGAATCGTGACAATGAAATCAAAGCGGTTTACGTGTGTGCGCCAGTACGATTTCCAGCCTTGTACGCATATTTTGAGCACTCCGTCCATGACAAAAATCCAGCCTGCCACGATGTACAATTTCCTTCAGACGATGAGAATGACAACACCCTCTAGATTAATCACCAGATTTCTTGAAGCATCAGTTGGGGTTATCCTCAAAGTGCGAGCAACAACATTGTAACTGAACAAAAAATGGAACGAGATCAAGTCCTCACAGTAGAACTACTGCAGATGCCGAGAAGTTTACTCACCAAATAGAAACTCAAGATTGATCAATATCATCTGCACTGATCCAGTGACCTGCATTAACACACAAAAGGTAGCAATCACCATTGAGGTATCACTAAAAGGCGAGCCTACTGATATTACGATAACTACTTGAATGCAAAATAAACCGCCTACAAAGAGGTAGATGTAGCATTGGGGAAAATGATTGCAGAAAGGGAATCACAAGAACGTACACTCAGTGCCGAAATGGCGATCGACAGGGAAGAAAGGGTCAAAGCCCAGATGACGTAATTGTAGAAAGGGTGTTTCACAAAATGCAAATCAGGGCTGCTACGGCGCCTCTTCAGACGTGCAGTGTCTGGTTGCCGTTCCACCTCTTTCGCAATAACATCACAGAGTTCTTCAAATTCATCAGACCAAATCTTAAAATCTCCACGTTTATTGAGAGCGAGAAAGAGCCGGCTGGCACGAGCTCGAACATCAGGTATGTGCCTTCACCCCGATCAAAAAACCGGCACAACTTTAGATGCCCCGAGATCTCTAAATTAAAGAAGACATCACTGCTTAATAAAACAGTAAAGCAACAAACCAATATGATATTGAAGGAAAACCATTGCCATAAACGACTATTTCAAGAAACGAGATCGACCGAGTATCGTTTTATAACCTGGGTATAGTAAACAACGTGAAACAATTCCCATGTCTTCGATTAAGTGACAACAAGCTTTCGTCAAAGAACAACAGGGATTGTTGCATGAACTCACCTGTAGCGACCAATGGCAAGGAAAAGTGCAATCATTGTTGCGCCATCAATCCATTCTTGATGACGAGTGTCCAACAAACTGAAAGCTGCCCTCAAATTTCCCTGTCGTGCTGTTATACGCTTCGCAACCTCGACAGCCATCTGTAAATCACGAGGACATATGTATCTGAGCAAGATAGTAAGCAGTACTACAATGATTGTTAGAATGATCGACTCTATGAATCACTTCACGTTTTTATTCCAAAAACCTTAGAAAGCAAGGAGATTCGACCCTTTCAACTCCAACAAACAAAAGCAAACCATCATAAAAAGAGATAGAATTTACTGCAGAATAAAAGACATCATGGACGGGGTCACAGATTAGCTACGCTACTTACTATTTGATTAAACAGGATCACTCAGTTAGGATACCTGTGCTTTGTAACTGCTGTAGATAACTGAGAATGCCAAGTTCATCAGAAAATACAGCCCCAGAACCAAGTAGAAGAAGAAGAAAAAGAATGCAAGGCGATTTGCATTGTATGTCGAAGCCCAAACAACGGGGTTGTTTGCGGTTGTTAACAACACAAAAAGATTGAGCAGGGAGGTGCCGAAGTCCTTAAATTCAACAGCTGTATCTGAGAATATTGCCGTTGCCAGCCAAGCTGAGATCAACACAAATGTCCCCAGCAGCACCTGACAAGAAGAACGACAAGGACCTTGTAAGCTTTACTACAAATTATGCAAAGAAAGATGATATTGTCATCTACACCAGCATGATGATTGTTTATGGCCATGAAAAAGAATGTTGAATTTCAAAGCATAAATCGGAGGAACTACCGCTATGTCCAGAAAAGTGTTTACAATCCGCAACGTCATCCTAAAGCAACCTCGTATAGACCTGTTGCCAATGAAATCAACAATCAGATAAGGAACCCAACCATAAAAAATATCACGACGATTATTATTCCAATCTATCAGACACACTCCAAGGTTTACTTCACAAAGTTCACAAACTAAAAACCTTGGCACAACATACTTTCATAAAATTCGGTGACTTGCTCCTACGACTAGATCAAGATTTGCACGTGCAACGGACCAAGAGAAAACGAGAATCAAACAACGGTATTCACAGCACTACATGATTATCTCATGTACATTGCGTATTTACACTGCATGTTGAGATAATGTTCATGTAACCTTTTAAAATCGCATACATAAAACCACGATTCGTTGAACACACTCTAATGGACCAAAGCAATCTCACTGGTAAATGCCCAGCACCAGATATGCACCTGCTGAAGACGATGGGAACTAGCAACCGAATGTACATCGATATGTTGATGCCACGCAATTCAGAGAGCCCAATGGACGATGCAGCTGTAGAAACTATCATCAAGCCCAAAACAACCACCTGCTCCACAGTAACAGCTATCTCTGATCAGAATGTTCAAAAGCGTTTCTCAATAACCATCAAAAGAAAGTTCTTCAGAGTAGCAATCAAGAACCTGTATACGACCACTTCAAGGGAAAACCTTAAACCTTGTAAACTCCCACGCGACCAAGCCAAAATTGCGCCTTCAGAAAATACCACTGCAAACAGGTAGACCAGACTAACACCAATATACAGAAAGCCTGCAAAAATAGTTTTGGCAAATTAGTACAAAGATTGTAGATACATCACGCCATAATGAGAGAAAAAACGAGCAAACGATTATTAGCACTATACAAAACATGGTACTAGTTCTCAAACGGCGTTTCAAAGTGTAGAGTGCTAGCTGAGAGTGAAGGCAATTTACGAACGATCCGGTAATCACCGAGTGCCTAATGTTCCACTCCTCAGAAGATCGACATGCTTTCAAGAGCTTCGAGAACTCCATATGGAGGTTGAGTGAATGGTTCTAGGTCACAAAGAACTTTCCAGACATGAGATCTAATTGCATAAAGTGACTGAAAAAAATGCAAACCTGAATAGACACTGTTATCAACGGTTGAATAAATGGTAAGCCGCTAAGGGGATACTTCTTCGGGTCTCCACAAGGATTCGGTAGATCGCCATCGCACCATGCTGGTATCTACAAATCAATCATACTGTCCATTAACATAATCCCTTGGGAAGGAGGGTTAATACACCCTTCGTGAATTCTGATTATTTCAACGCTTTAACTTCAACTCTGAATGGCGGCGAACGGAACCATCTCCATCTGCCCCTTGGACAAATAGCAAAGCTTCTGAAAATGTAACAGCGACAGCAACTTTTCCTGATCAGTTGTAGAATTCTGTCAATGGTTAAATCATATACTTGCACTTCCTCAGCTTAAATTACGCCAGACATCATGATATTCTGCATAAAAATCCCATGAAGGGGCGATATTACCAACCTCAAAGAGTGGCAAGATCATCAGAAGGAAATATATTAAGCCCCTGGCGAAGTATAATTTGTGATACAGCAAAAAGGCCCTCTTGGCACTTTCATAATCCTTATGATATACCACAGCCAACGGCATCCACCTGCCCATCATGGCCTGCAATACAAAACATCTTAATCAGATTCTAAGTGTTGCAGATATTACTGACACAAATCAAATCTAGTTTTCCATGTTAGACTCGTGTATTACAAGAAAAGGAAACCGAAATGGAGTGTAAACCACTGCGACTGTGAATGATGAGTCCAATTCCAATTGCCTATCATCATGAGTTTTTTTTGTTTAAGCAGCGTGCATTTCCTGAGATGCAACAGCACATGAATCACAGAACGAAATTCTCTAAACCCTAGAGCTGTAACCAGAAAGCTAGCAAGGTACCTGATCGACCAGAGCAGCCGCCATCTCCACATGCGAGGTGAGGGAGGACTCGCTTTGCGGTCCATTTTCCAAGTCATTACTGGTCGATTGAACGTATGCAGATTGCCCTCTACGAAGCGGAGTTAACAGCCCTTCCTCCTGGATCTCAGGAAGAGGAGTTTTCTTTCTCACCGTCTTCCTCATCTTGCTGAATTCCTATCACAAACGCTTCCTAGATCCCCTTCCTCAACGCCATTCCATCCTGAGAACTCATCAAACCCATTCGCAACTACAAATATGGCTCCAATCACCTAAACCTACGCCATCCATTCTGTCCTCATCATAATCCCCGCTGCCGTCAACACATCACGAAATCAACCGCGGATCGCTCACATGATTATCCGCCCGTCCACAAGTTCCTTAAACCCGAACTAATCATCAGAAACCAAACCTCCACAACTCCATCTAAACCTGAATCCGCAACAATTACAGAGTATTATCAGACACTCTGTCCTCTACCAATCCCGTCCTCACCAGCATAAAACTAAACTCCAGTAACGCCGTAATCCGATCGCCGAAAAAGAAAAAAATCAAGATCCATCCACGTCTTCCACAAAAATCCGATCCTCGTTCCTCCTCCAAACCAAATCTCTCACCGCACTCTCCAATTCACAGCACGGAAGCCGCAACCTCACAAATCACACACAGCCGCCGCAGCGACGCCATGGCGGCACCAAACCCCCGGCCGCCTCCCTCTCTCTTCTTCTATCTCCCAAAGCAGAAATGGACTTGCAGCGGCTCCATCGTCGTCATCGTGGCCTGTGCGTTACGTTGATCTGCCAGCCATGGCCGCGATCGAGGTCGTCGTCGCTGCGGAAGTGCGGCAACAATGACGCTGCTGCATCTGCGCATGCAAACTTCAATTGAAGAGTCCTGATGAGAGGAAACTCTAGATGACCTCCTAGGTATCACCAGGGTATCTCAATGGTAGTTTCAGTGTACTACGGAGGGTATGTGAGGTGCATCTTCAGGGTGTCACAGTGGTATCACGGAGGTAACGTTATACCCTGAGTATCACCTGAGTATCACGTAGATGGTGTGTGCTTTGAACTCCGCCCTTGGTACAAGTCCTGGAGCTCAGGAAGCGGCAGGTCCAAAGTCTTCAGAAACAAACGTCAGAAGGTACTTGGCCTGATGAGAGAAAACTCTAGATAACCGCTTAGGTATCAATAGGGTATCCTGATGGTGGTTTTAGTGTACTAGGCATCCTCAGGGTATTCGAGATGCGTCTTCCGGGGTATCACTATCATATCAGAGGTATGCGCATGGCCTGAGTATCACTTGAGCATCAAGTAGATGGTGTGTGGGATGGCTGTAAATTAGCGTTTAACAATTTATTCACTTTGTCAATACTGTATAAGAGCTTTGTGGATATTTTACATATGTATATTTTTATTTTTATAAAAAAATAAATTAAAAAAATTATTTATGGTTTGAAAGTTAGTACACTCCAAAGTCAAAAGTGGGGACGATGGCAGCCTTATCAACTAATGAAATACAAGTGTCAAAGAGGGGCAATAAGTAGGGGGGTAATGGGTGGAGGAAGGGTGGAGCTCCCTAAATAATGGGTGGAAGGAAGATCTCAGATGATATCCTTCATAAAAAGTCTAGAAATCCTTTTTAATTAAATATATAAGACTCCATGTGGATTGGGCCCGTTGGCTAGTCGCAGGGCCTATGAAGCGACCAACACACACATGTCGTGTAGTTTTTTGTTTTTTTTTTCCGGTGTGAACAAAAGTTTGAGGTTTCTGGCTTTCAAAAGGGAGTGGGTGAGATGGCGTGGCCCAAAATTTGATGAAGAGTCCTTATTTTCAAAGATTGCCCTACCAAAAATTGCTTGGACAATGCAATGAATGGTGTAAAATTATAGATTTTACTAATTTTTACCTAATTTGTTTTTCTAAATTAGTAAAACAAGAAATGACAAGTTTAAACTGTTGGGATTCTCAAATATGTAAAGTTTTATGCAACAAAAATTTCCACTCCATTTTTGTAGTCATTGTCATGTTTTTGTACCCCCATGCACATAACTACTTATTTCAACATGTTTCATTCCTCGTTTTGACTTAAATATTTTGCAAACATATAGCTAACACCATGTGGGTCATAATGGTAAAGGATTTGAGTAATCTAGTGTAAAATTTCCAAGATATGCCAAGTCAAAGTGGGTCATATGCCAAGCAAGAGGAAAAAAAACTTTCTCTCCCACTTCGAATGTTGTAATCTTCGTATCTATGCGGTGAATTGCAACCAAAAAAAATGGCATGTACATACAGAAGTCTAGTTTAAGATCTTTCGGTTAGAAGTCCAAATTTTTCCTTCAAATTTTGATTTTCTTGCCTCTTTTTGACAGTGGCAATTTTGAATTGTTTTTTGATAGAAAATGCCTTGGTCCTTACGGGGATGAACTACCCTTAGCAATATGTAGATAGGGGTAGTTCAAAATGTACAGTACAATACACATACATTATGCTAAAAAATAGTTTGAGGGTAGCACATGAAGTTAGTACAATACACATACATTATGCTAAAAAATAGTTTGAGGGTAGCACATGAAGTTTGAATTAAAAAAATACATAAAAGTATTCAGCAACCTAAGAAATTTATAAATTATTTCCCAGGCTTCATGATTTTTGATTGCCATGGTGTTAAAAATTATCCCATACATTAACCCCTAAGGGACCAAGACATTTTCCCCTCAAAATCACTCCAAAAAAATCATTTTCAGCGCATTCAACACGAAATGATACAAAATGTTTTTTTCTGAAAATTTAACCATAGGATCTCGTACTAGAGTTGTATGAGAGTGTGTGGTGAAATTTTTGGTAAGTTTGACCAAACGGATTGAAAGGTATCAGCCTTTGAAGTGAGACATGATCTCTTTTTGAGGTCATACTAAACAACTTCAACAAACTTCGACCACCTTCTATGGCAACTTTTTGCGCTACGGGCCGTGAATTTATTATGTTAATTTGAAAAGGATCATGTTTGGCACATGTGCACTAAATTTTAGAAGTAGAAGAGGTGTTGAAGATGCCCTAAAAAATCTTGCAATGCAACTATGTGCTGAGAATCAACAATACACTTTTGCATATATCATATCCTTCTCAAATTTTTGAAATTCACAAATCTGTACGGTAGATGCAAAGATCTCAATTTCCTTTCCAAGAGGACATTTTCTTTCTTTTAAATGGACAAAAACTTGAGTTTCTATTGAATTTAGAAGTTATTTAAGTTCCGTGACAGTATTTGTGATATGTCACACTAAACTAATGCACTATTTGTATATGTAAGTGAAAATAATTTGTAACTTTTGAACAGTAAGTTGGAATTCTACGAAATTTGTGTCTACGCAAAGCTATTCAAAAGTTGTCCATTCAATAAGAAATCTCAGAAAATAATGCCTAGAATTGAGAACATGGTACCTTACCCAAACTCAAAATGTCCCTCGAGGGGACTTTGGTCCTTTAGGGTTTAACTCCAACTTAAACTATGTAAAGCTGCTTAACATCAACAATTACCAATCTTGTTACACAACTAACACCTGCACTAAGAGTTCGACATAGTTCCAACTGAAAGAATTCAAAGAATTAGGACAAAGAATTACAAGCTCATGTTCAACTATGGCTTCCAATTATGTTACATAATTAACAACTACACTAAGGATGTGCAACAAAATCAAGACTAAGAGAGAGTTGGTAATTCAACTATAGCTTCCAATCAACAACTGCACTAAAAATTGACAGCAGAATTCCAACCCAAATAACTCAAATAATATCCAAGACAAAGAATTACAAACTCATGTTCAAGTATGTTATACAATCAACAACTACACAAAAGAGTTGCAGCAAAATTTCCAATCCAGATAATTCACAAGATGAGGAGAGAGAGGATTACAACTAGAAGATCAGGTTCGGCTGTGGCTTCGTTCGGAGAGAAGATTACAAACTAGTCAGGTTGCACAAAAGATTTCCAACCCAAATACCTCAAAAAATCGAGACAAAGCATTACAAACTCATGTTCAATTATGTTATACAATCGACAACTGCACTAAACTCATGTTCAAGTATGTTATTCAATCAACAACTACACAAAAGAGTTGCAGCAAAATTTTCAATCCAGATAATTCACAGGATGAGGAGAGAGAGGATTACAACTACAAGATCAGGTTTGGCTGTGGCTTCGTTCGGAGAGAAGAATACAAACTAGTCAGGTTGCACTAAAGATTGGCAGCAGATTTCCAACCCAAACACCTCCAAAAATCGAGACAAAGAATTACAAACTCATGTTAAATTATGTTATACAATCGACAACTGCACTGAAGCGTTGCAGCAAATAATTTCAATCCAAAAAATCCACAGGATTACGGGAAGAGAGCGAGGAATACAAGGTAGAATGCAGGTCAGGTTTGGCTGTGGCTTCGGGGCGCGACGAGCTGGGGCGCCTGCCTGGAGTCCGCGGACGAGAAGCTGCCCACGACGCTGGAGTGGGGGATGGTGGCGGCGCCCTTGGACATGGCCAGCACGTTCTCGCGCAGGATGCTGGGCGGCAGCCGCCCCACGATGTTGCCCTCCTCGTTCCCCTTCGCGTCCAGGAACGCAAAGTGTGGAATGCCCTCCACGCCGAACTCGTCCAGCTCGGGCTCCCACTTCGGGTTGTCCACGTTCATCATCACAAAGTTTATCCTGTCCCTGTGGAATTCAAGAGAAACAAAGCCTTCAGATAGATGTCGAAAGCCTAGATTCCATTCACGTACAGATCGCCAAGCTCTTGATGATTGATGAACTAGCTATTCAGAGTGAGAAAAGAGGGGTGACACTCTCTTGAGACTCTGGAGATAAGAACGCTGCCATACCTGTACTCCTCCTCCACTTTGTACACATCCTTGGCCATTTCACGGCACACCTCGCACCAATCAGCGTAAAACTCTACCACTGTCGGTTTCCCATTCGCCAACGCCTACAGCCCAACACCAACAACTCCTGTTATTGCCTTCAAAGACAGGGTTAACAATCAACTTGGGAGTGGGTTTGGTCATGGAAGTTAGCAGCAGCCTTGGTCTCTCCAAAACTCTTCCGTCGAAATGGAAACCTAACACGATGTTTGGTGAAGATACGTGAAGGAGAAGATAGTACTTGCCTCCTCATAAGGGACTGCGTTTGCAGAGAGCTGAGCGAGCCCCGGTCGAACACCGGCATCGAGTCTCCCGGAGGCGAACAGCCCCACTGCAACGAGCACGGATCCTAACGCAATGA
Organism: Bryoerythrophyllum caledonicum; assembly: GCA_963971425.1. Taxonomy (NCBI): domain Eukaryota; kingdom Viridiplantae; phylum Streptophyta; class Bryopsida; order Pottiales; family Pottiaceae; genus Bryoerythrophyllum; species Bryoerythrophyllum caledonicum. Next base: position 10,362,484 of record OZ020525.1, on the reverse strand, counting down.
TGCGGTTGATTTGCTTGGTGGGTCCAATCTGCTGAAACACTTGGGCATCAGGCTCCTTCACCATCTCCGGAGCCGCCTTCATCACTTCTTCCATCTCCTTCTGCAGGAACCAAACTCCATGATCAGACCTAACACATGGAAAAACCAGAAGAGAACCACCATCACCCCCAGAGGACAACCTCCATCACTTCCTGTAATGGTACCAAACAAAACCCTAAGAATTACACCATGAGAGAGACAAGAGCATCCGGAGACGAGTTTTACCTGGTTGTTGCAGCAATCCGGGGGCGGAATGAGGGGCTCATCCACGTCCTGGTCCTCCGGCTTCGACATGCACCTCCATGCGGACGTTCTTCTCCTCACTGCCACCGATGCTGATGATGATGTCCTGCTCCACCGCGGCCGTGATGTGGGCGTGATGCAGCACCGCAGCGTCGGCGCTGAGCATAGCGTGGCCACCGCGGCCATGGCTCCCAAGAATCACACAAGATGCCTCGACCTAAACCTAGAAAAACAACACTCATCAGCAACAGCAGCTCCCACTTTCCACCATGAACTGTGTCATATTTGCAGCATCCTATCCACCACAGAAAACATTATCCAAGTTTGCTCCTGATCAGAATAAAAACACACCACCATTACCTTCCTAAAGCTCCAAAACCCAGAGTATTTTCCCTAGTATTATTCTCTAATGCGCTTCCAACACGCCCATCTTTGCATCAGAATCCTCATCATCTCTCACCACACATGATACAACAAAAGGAGCTGCTTTTTCATCTGCCAAGTGAAGGTTCAGTGGACCTAAACCTAGAAGAAGAAAAAACACTCATCAGCAACAGCAGCTCCCAGTTTCCACCATGAATTGTGTCATATTTGCAGCATCCTATCCACCACAGAAAACATTATCCAGGTTTGCTTCTGATCAAAATAAAAACACATCACCATTACCTTCCTAAAGCTCCGAAACCCAGAGTATTTTCCCTAGTATTTTCCAACACGCCCATCTTTGCATCACCGCAGAAACATTCTGATCGAAATTCCGCAACAAAGGGAAGCTCTCGTCACACATGACACAACAAAAGGAGCTGCTTTTGGAAGGTTTAGTGGACGCATGGATTAGGTTTAGGAACTATTTTCCTGGCATGAATTCCAGGTTGTTGCTAGAATTGGGATTAGTGACTTGGAATTTCAGAATCTAGACACGATTAGTTGGTTATTAGTGAGTTGGGAGGATGGAGTGAGAAGTGACTTACCTCAAATGCAGTGCCTTTGTATGGACTTGGAAGATGGGGGTGCAATGTAGTGGTTGTGGGGTGTGGAGGAAGTTAGTTGCTAGTTTGTGAGAGGTTGTGTGTGGCTTTCATTCTGGTGTTGCCATTGGTTCATTTTGGGTCTAGGGTGTCATGGTTTCTAACTCTTGATATAGAGGGTAAATGTAGAGAATTGATTTTTATTTTATTTTTGTTATTTTCTGATTTTTTTAATTTGATTTTTAATAATTTTTTAGAGAATTGGTCTAGATATTATTGGATGTATTGTAGTTGAACCTCAAATTTGGCACTGATAGGCAAGCCGGATTAACTGGAAATTTGTTAAGTGAAAATGCCAAAGTTGATGAAAATATTAAAGACGAGTAGAAGAGTATGTGTAATTCTTTACTCGATTTATGACTATTTACAAAATTTGAAGCAAAGATGATAATGTTTTTGCACCTTGGTCATTGTACTTTGTTTCCTTGATGAGAATGTAATTTCTATACCATACGAAGTTGCATCTTATTTATAGTAAAATGGACAGCTCTAAAACTTTTTTTTTGTGAGGGATTTTCGACAAGGTTAATAAATGTTATATTAATAACTCTAGTTGTAAAGTAGAATCACTATACACTCAACTTTCAAATAAGTTATAACTAAGTATAGCGCCAGTGGAGGCGTTTGCAGAATTAAATATAGGTTAAAACTTGATTGAGGGCTTAGAAATATATGTCCAACCAACAACTCCATAAACGTCAGCAGAGGGTTATAAATTTGGAGAGGCCATGAGATAGCCGAAGTTATAACTCAACAAATTTCAACTTTTGTGAAGGATGGGTGTATGAATTAGGATTGTACACATTAGAATTAAGCAAAGTTCTTCTAAGTTCCACTGTCACACACTTCCAAATGCAAACTCTTACACCAAGTGGCAAAGATGTGATTGCCAATCAACTACACCAATTAATTACTTGCCAATCCTCACTATTTGTGCTAATTCACATTGATGAATGGCAATTGTAGCGTGGAGAAGGGGTTGGCGTTTAAAAAAAGCTCAATGTCAAAAATCTCATAGCCAATTGGCTACTAAATTGGACACAAAACTGAAGAGAAGGAGTGGGCAATCCAAAATGCACAAATGTTAGACTCTGACATTAAACGTGTTAATCCTCATGTGTCGTATTAGACTACTACTACATCAACAACCAATTCACCTTCATTCCACCCACACTTAAGTAGACTCAAGATTGTCAAAACTTATATAGTGCCTCTTGAGAATCTTACATCCTCAATCCAATCCTCACAATTTGGAAAAGATAATGTTGTATTAATCTCATCTCTCAAAGATCTGGATAGTTGTTCCTTTCACCCTTCCCATATCCATTGAATTTATGGTTGGACATAAATGCCACCGTGGTTAAGCTTTGACCAATATAAACAAGTTGGCCCCTATCACCATCCCTATATAGCAAGCATGACTGGGTCTCAACTCACAGGAGGTGAACCAACTATGTAAAAATGTCATTTACGACATTGGTTTGCTTAAAGAAGCACAAGACCTCGCTAGTGGATTTTCTCTTTCCATGTTTGATCCACTATCTATGCAGGCATTCGCATTAATAAGCCGCAAGGTGCGTTGGGCAAGCATGTCGTACATAAGGTGTTTAGACAAGGATATTATTTGCTAGACCTTGTTAAGCAATGGCTAGAGAATTCTTCAAAATTTTAGTTAAATTTTTGAGGTACTACTTGTATAGAGCATGTAATGTTGTTGCCGAATGATAGAAGAATTGCAATGGCGACAACTCATCGACTAAAAGAAGCAAGTGAATAACAATCAAGGACCATGTCTAGATATTAACAAAAATATTTATTCAAAACAAGACCTACAGACAAGTTTTGGATGTGGGTGAAATTATCTTTGGCTCTTTGGAACTGCCAAAGGCCATAAATTAGGTGCTCATGTAAGGATACCACCCTTGGCTGCAAGGGTGACAGTCATGTGGTTCAATCCAGCCATAGGGTTCATGCCCAACCATCTTAATATTTTCTTTCCAGATACTCAGTTTTCAAATCTTGCAGCAAAATATGATGCATATTTTGTTTAGCTTACACAGTTAGCCAAAGTTAAGGTAAGACATCAAATCACCTTTTCATTTGACAAAGAAATAATGACGAAAGGTGCTATCAAATATGCTCATAACTCCAAGGAACCTATTCTTACAAATTATTCTAATTCTATTGGGATTCATGAAATAATTTGACTCCATAAGATAATGAGCTACTCGGCTGCCAACTTGGGAACGCCTAGCTCGTCTCAACCATACAAGAAGTTTTGTATCAACATGAACGCGGCACCTATAGTCGAGCAATCTATACGTGGTTACAGACAAACCCAACGACAAGGTACTACATCTGCCAAATGCACAGGTCATGGTGCATACAATTGTAAGTAAAGACCTACCACACCGCAATTGCCTTCATGAAATGACGCCTTTGTATATACCACTACAACAAGGAGCTCTCTTACCACACCACATGCTACACTACACAATAAACAACCTAAAGGGACTTACAATTGTCGCAACCCCGACAGTTTGTCCCAACAAACTAGAACCGCATACCTTAGGCTCACCTACGGTTGCACGTAACATGCATACAGTTGGTCAAATTTCAGAAATACTCAATTGCAACAAAATCAAGGTCCAAACAATAGACTGGTTTCTTTTTTTTAAAATAAACTATATTTTGGTGCTTGCACGACAATCAAGCCAAATTCTTACTCAATTTTTTTTTAATATGTTTACAATACAAAGGACTAAAGACAACAATAGTTAAGATATATTCACTTCAATGACAAGAGTTGTGCCATAAGTGGCTCAATCTTCAACAAACATTTTTTGATGGATTTTCTTATATTAGACTCTTTGAACATGTTCCTTTAGACTGCATCGCTTTTCCTTGGTCATATGACAAAAATTTAGCTGATAAATAGTACAGAGTCCCTTATGATGTTCAAGAAATTATCATTTGTTGACCTCCATGATCAGAATTAAATGCACAACTTTGAAGCAATTTCATCCTTTTTTTATCATGCCACAATAACTAAAAGTTTAGATCATTGTAAGGTTTCTTTTCATGTTTGGACAATGGACCTTTTCATCATCCAACATCCAAAGACTTATGGGAATGGACTTTATTCCGTGTGAAAACAATAGTGTTTTGCTATTGCCTATCTACGTGTTCGATAATATCAAGGAGCGATTGCTTTAGTTACCCCTAAATTGCCACATATATACTCTACTTCACCATATCATATGGCATCATACAAGCCACACAAAAAAACATTTTGTTGGTTGACTAATGCTTTTGAAATACTATACATTAATATTGTAATGCTTATAATCACAGCCTACTTGAAATTCTTGAAGTTTCAAAAAATGGACCAAATAACCATCAATGCATATCGGAAATTCCTAAACACAAAGACTTTTATGTTGTCAATAGCCGACTCAGCTATGCAAGTTATATTTAATTTACTTGATTGTATCCATGATATCATTGTTGCAGATATTACCAAACGTTTTAAATCAACTCTTTTTAGAGGGATGGAAAATCTAATGAAAGTAATTAAGTTAATGATCCAAATTGGTTTCAAAGAAACTATGTTCTAAGCACCCAAAAAGTTGTGAACAAGTTATGAATTGAAAATCCAATAGATGACTGCAAATAGAAAGCCTAGTAGAATATCACTCAACCATGACACAAAACTTGGATCCAAATCCCATCTCATTGATTGATTCAACTTAAACCCTTACCGCTGGAGGCCAAATTGGGCAACAACTCCTCAAAATGAGGAGACTTGATGAATGTGCTTGCACAAAATGGAATTACAAAAAGAATATGAATTAATTTGGTGAGGTTTCTTGTTAGGGTTGCATTGTTTTCCCACAAATTTTGACCTCGATCAACCGGTTCATGGTGAAGCGACAAGCACAAGTAGACTCCCATCAAGGCAAAGTATGTGCAGGTGCGTATGTAATATAGTGACCAACACATTTTCTATAAGTTGGCCCATCTTTTGTTGTGAATACAAGCCATGTGTGATTTATTTAGGAGCGTTATAGATAACGAGTTCCATCTCGCACAGGTCCATGCATGAGAAAGCGCGGGATTGCAGTGATTGTGCACTTCTGTGGCGCTCCAGTGACTCGTCCGTGCAATGCTTCTAGAGACAATCGCAGAGTTTGTCGAACGTCCATTTCTTGGGTATATCATGGCGCTCTCAAAACGTATAGATTTGTACCGTACTTGAGACAGAACAAGTGGCGCCACCCACGTCCAACCAGAAAAATAGTAGGGAACCACGAAGTGGCGAACAACAAAGTGGTTGTAGCAAGTCGCTGTAATTTTCCATTGCATGGACCAGTACCATGGGCTCAAAGTGGCAAATAAAGTGGTTCCACCACTCCTTCTAATTGTTGCACTCTTGATAGTACCAATCGCTGAATCGCTAATCACTACAGCACTTTGATAATTCAAGCGATGCATCTTGAAGATTCAAAAATTGAGCACCTCACTTCCTAGAACAACGCACTAGAGCGTGAAAGGGAAGGCACAAATTTTCGCAACGCTCGCAAACTTGTCCACGGTGGAATACTGCTAATGTCCTCATTGTCGAGGGCGCACTCCCAACCCAACTTTCCATGTTTTCCCACCTACAATTTGTTGACACAGCGTGGAGAGTTCCTTGTACATCTTTCATTGTTCACAACATCTTTTAGAACGAAGAGTATGTGTTGTCGTGTACAAACTCACTTTTTTTGACATAGATTGTCTTTGTTTATATTTTGGGGCATTGTAGAAGGAGCGCAACAGTTAGAGCTTTCTGCATTCTGAAAACACCGCAATAAATCAGGCACTCTTTTGCTTGCAACATACATAAAATACCCTCCGACAACCTAGATTTGGCTTTCCCCGCGGTAAAGGGTTAATTCATGGCTCATCTCCAATTGTTTTGTAAGCTTAGGAGATGGATTGTGGCAGCAGTATGTAGCATCTCGATGAATTTTTCATATAACCATCTATGGTGCACATATACCTTAAAACATGTGAAGTGAAGTTTATACAAACCTTGCTAAGTTGGGGCAAAAAGATTTATTAACACGCTTTCAACACACAGACAAATATTGATAATATCTTTTGGTTGAATGTACAAACTCCACAATTCTTTCTAAACCATAATCAATCACGAATCCAAAAAGATTCATATTGGATATATAATCCATTACAGATAATAAAAATAAAACCCAAAATTGAAAATTTTCATCCAAATGAAATTACGCCTAAAATATGTTATGTCAAAAATTAGCAATTCTCCACTTAAAGGAAAATTTGAAAGTGGAAAATTTGAAGGGGGATAGATGTACTATATTTCTTGTATGTTGTTTTCTTCCTAGGCATTTGCTATTCCAATGAAGATATAGAGAAGTTGCACCGCTTATTGATGCAAGTAGAAGTGTCTCTCACAAGTTTATACTTTTGTAAAAGACAATTTTTCACTCTCATACTAGCTAGAAAGCAAGGAATAGATTTCATTAAATGTGATAGTTGTGCTTGAATCCCACAACTTGTTCTATTGTACTGCAACTTCAATTCATGCGACAATTTCTAAAATCTAGAAATAGATGACAGCGTCGACTCCACCTGTGCCCTAAACCTTGCAGTTCCATATCTAAAAAAATTAGAGTCTGGTTCTTGCGGTCCAATTCTTAGGAAAATTGGATCTTGTGGCAGCACGGGTCCTCTGATCTGCCACTTTGGATTGTCTTACATATACAAATCTAACACAATCAATGCCACTTGGAATTGCCACATATTCTATGACGTCACTATTGTTCTACAGCATTGCGGCATGCTATTGTGGCAACTATGTCGACTGAATTGGCGACTACAACAACAATGACTACCATGCACTTGACCTCTCCCTTGACATAAAATTTGCTGCCAACACAAAACCCATTTCCCTACTAATCCAATCCAACGTTGCTCCAACTAACAATGCCTATGAAAGTCAATGAGATTCAACATGTCTATGCTACCTTCTCTCCCCAGGTTTCCAAAATAAATCGCCATAACCTATCAACCATCAATCGGATTTGGAGGAAAATTATATACCTACGAAGCTCGTGTGACACCACATATTCAATTTAAAAATACAAAAAATCTTGCTTCAAATTGAATTCATAGGCATTTGCCTAAGCCTTCAAGAGTCCCCGAAGGTGGAAATTTATAGGATAATATATTTACGGCCTATGCTACATCTGAAGGTGATGACTTGAATAATATATTATCACATTATGCATATACAAAGTAATTCAAAACATCTCTCATGAGCTAGTTTCTATGTAATGCTTGATTGAAGGACATAGATTGGATTTGCAATCAGAGTTTGAAACTTGAGTGTAAGTAATACGATCAGATGATCATGCAACATAAACCATTAGATATCAATGACCAAATCAAAAAGTGTAACATCTTATACCTTGAAGTTATTATAGTTCTAGGAATACAAATTAGAACGCTTTGTAGTAACCTAAGTATCACTATGTGCTTATAATTTTTAGTTGTCGGTTCTAAGTGTTTATTGCATATTAATAGTAATATTTTTTAGAAAAACAATTTAAATGGTCAATAAGAAGGTATATGTCACATAACATAGTAGAAAATATAGAAACTAAATTAAAATTTCAATGTGGATGAAAAGATATTTTTGAATAACGTGGATAAAAAATTATTTTTGGATAATTTTAATGTGGATAAGAAGGTCTTTTGGGACCTTGTTAAGGAATGGATGAAAAATGTTTGACTTGCATTAGAATGGAATTCTTACTTAAAGACAATTTTTGTAATCTAAGGATTATAATGAAAATAACATTACATATTTGTATTTGAAATTTCAATGTCTGAAGGTTGTGGCAAATATGTTGGAAGTGACTGGAAAAAGACGAGTCCAACAAATTGCACTTAGAATAGCATTACTTTTATTCCAAATCTCCAAATATTTAAAAAAAAATTCCCATTTTGCTACTACTATGCCATATCTTCTAAACAAGTGAAAATTGTGATGAAAATTTTGCGATGAAAATTGACATCTTAGGAATCTACCCAAAATGGCAAAACTCCCATAAGGTGCAAAATGTCCTTTTGGGCTTAAATTCTAAAAGGACGTGGTAAAATCTTTCAAAATATATCGCTTCTCCGCCGCTCCACTTGTGTTGGCTCACCATGTGTTGCCCTCGCAACGCTAGCTTCAAATTCAGGCACCCCTCGGTCGCAACTCCTACGTAAGATATAGCCACTCCCTGGTCAAAGATCGCTTGGCGTGCATGAAAAACTCACGGCACCTTCCTATCAAATGGCCTCCCACTCACATCTCGGCACTCTTTGCCGTGATTTATTTGCGGTGGGAAGGTCCAACGACACCTTTTCACTATTTAACCTATTGAAGTAAGCAATCACCGCCCACCCCTCCAATTCCCACCCACTCAATTAAATAAATAAATAAATAAAAAGCAAGCATGTGCACCCACTCCAAACCCCCATTCACACTTATCCAGATGATGTACACAAAGCCAGGTCACGCGTTTGACTCCCACCGAATCATTATCAGGAAACCGTCCACTCTACCATGTACCTGGGGCCAACATCACCCCCCGGGAAATCTACCAGATGGGACACCCAACCACCCAAACCCGTCTCGGAACCTTAAACAAACACGAGGTGTCGTATATGTACACCGACGCTTTCGAAATCTACCATTCCAGGGATGACGGATTCAGGATTCCTAGATCCAAACCCGTCAACTCTCACATGTACACAGATTTAACATCCATTGAAACGGGAGTGGGAACAAGCACATGAACCCGTCAGGGAACCTAAAACAAACACTTTGAAAGGTTTTTCAACCACCGCGTTTTTTAAAGCGACAAGTGTCGAGATCGGGATACGATCCCTAAACCCGTCACCCATGCCCCCATGTACCCAGGATCAACATCACCGACTCCAGAAGGGACACATTACCCATTACGGATCCCGGTTGCATGAAATGTACTTAGAGTAGACATGTGATGTCGCAAGATCTATGTACAGGTGGAAGTGTTGGGTTTGTAGTCCAGTGACGGGTTTGCGTCGTCGTTTTCGCGACGTAGAAGAAGGCGAGTAGCGGCAACGGAGCGTCTATTTTCTGTGCAGCCAGCTTCGTCTTTCTCGCTATGTTCTAGCTTCCGGTCGCCATCTCTGCATCCCGGAGGCTCCATCGCCGGCTGCCGCTGCTGCCTTCTTCACCGGAACGCCTTCCTCTTCCCGGCGCACCTCTTTTTAGCACCCCTTGCATCCATCCGCTTCAGTTTATGAGGTAAAACATCTCTTAGGGTTACTAGAATCGATCGAGGACCGTGTGGTGTCTTGTGTGTTCTGATCCAGGGAAGGAGATGGAGTTTTGATGTTTGAGATGTGTAGCGTGGTTTTTTTTTTCTTTGTTTGTTGTGTGATGGTTCTGGATGTGTAGCGATGGGAGTTTTGGTTTTGTGGCGAGGGCAGTTGGCCGTAGTTGAGTTGTGTGCTAGTTTTGTGAGGGTAGGGGTCTGGATGAGTACTTCTGTGATGAGTGATGTGATTTTGGATCGCCGGAATTTGACTGTGTCGTGTGGCTTGCCCTGGAAGGAAATATTGTTTCAAGGATTTTTTTATCCTTTGAGTCCCCGTCATTGTGTTCGTGTTTGAGGTTGTCATGCTGCTAGGGTTGTATTGAATACTATTTTCTACTGGCAGTTTCAAGTACTGTTTTATCCTCAATTTAGATGTTTCTTATTTGGCGTGGTTTAGGGTGTCAGATAGGAGTATAGAGTTTTATCAGTATGCTGGTTTAGCATGATCTGTTGGACTAGGTTTCTTCCTAACTGTGTCGTAATTCCACGGTACTAGCTACTTTTGATTAAGTTCGAATCTTCTACTGGTCTTCTCATTCTTTGAGTGTGTTCCCTTTTTGCAGCTCGAAGGAGAAACCGACCCTCGGGTATGTGTCTGCACTATGTAATGTACTACAGAGTAGAGATAATATTGGCGGTGAATGAAATATTTCTGAGGTTGTTTTTAGGGTATCTTTCGAGAACTGACCTTTTCTATGGAAGTTACTTTCCCTACTGACTTGATCCTGTTACCTGCAGTGGCACGCGGATCAAAACCCGCAAACGGAACATAGCAGTTCCGTTGGACACTGCAACATATGCAGATGCTGTTGTCCAAATCTATAACGAGCACAAGGGAGACTTGGTATGATTGAGTTTCATCTCTTGTGCGGTTGACAGCACTGCAATGGCTAGCTTCTAGGTTATCTTCCAGACGCTCACGAAGGGTTTGTGGTCAATTTCTTCAGGAACTTATTGCCAAGGATGTCGATGCCTCAGACCTCGACTTCTCAAGATATGGTGAAACCTTCTTCGAGGTAGGTTTTTCAATGCGTGACACTACCTCTGCGTGCAGCTTTAATTGTTATCTGATGCTTTTCGTTTGCGAGTGTTAATGAACAATAGCTGGACACATGCATCAGGTTGTATTCACTGGAGGGCGCAACCAGCCGGGAACAACTAAGCCTGAGGAAGGAGAACGCCATCCTTACTCTGTTCTGAACTGTGAAGACACGCGGGAAAGCATCCTCCCGGTCGTGCTGTTCCTGCAGAAGATCATCCGGCGGCGGCCGTTTATGATCAAGACGCTTGAGAATGTGATGAAGAGGCTGCTCCAGTCTTTGGTATGCAGGGGAATGTTCTCGTTGTGTTTTCCTAGAATGTTTTCTCGTCAAACGCGGCCTTTTCTCATTGTGTATTCCTTTTCATTTGCAGGAGCTCTATGGACCCGAAGATCGCAAGAAGTTGGCCATTTTCACTGCTTTGACCTTCTCTCAGAAGCTGTCGGGACTGCCCCCGGAAACCATCTTCTCTGCGTTGATGAGTGACAGCTTGATCGCCAAGGGCATCGTCCTGTACTTCGTGACGGATACATTCAAGGTGTACTTGGTGGAGAACAGCTTGGATGACCTGGTGAGCCTTTTGAAGCGTGCCAAGATGGACGACCGGCTCCTGGACCTGTTTCCGATGCAGAAGCGGTCGATTGAAGGTTTCGCAGAGCACTTCAAGTACGTGTACTTCACTGTCATGTTTGGCTTCTGTGATATTCGCAGTGAGATTGTCTTGGCAGTCTTCTCTGTCTTGGCAGTGAGATTGTTTTGTGTGTCATTCTGACCAAGAAATGTTGATCTGGGCAGCAAGGAAGGTCTAGGTGTCCTGGTGGAGTATAACACGAAAAAGATCTTTGAGGTGAAACTAAAGGAGCTGCGCACGACCATGACAGATCAGGTCGCGGAAAATGTGAATGTGAATGAAGTCATTGAGATGGTGAAGGCGAAGCGAAAAGAAGCAACTTTGCCAGACATTGATGTTATCCGCACGATCTGGGATTCTATCATGGATGCAGTTCAGTGGTCTGGCAAGAACCAGCAGCAGAATTCCAATCTTGCTCTTCGCCAGGTCAGTCATCCTGGGACTGACCTGGCTCTTTGAGACCATAATCTGTTGGGTGTATATGACGGTGTCTGAATCTTGTGTGGCTCATGTATGTTGTCCAATTTGTCTAAACAGGTGAAGCAGTGGGGCAAGCTTTTGGGTGCTTTCTGCACGACCGCCAGGCTGGAGATGGATTTGATGTACAAAATCCAGATCCACTGCTATGAGGATGCCAAGCTGATGAAGCTGTTCCCTGAGATCATCCGAGCACTCTACGACCAAGATGTTTTAGCTGAAGACACAGTTTTGAACTGGTTCAAGAAAGGATCTAACCCCAAGGGCAGGTATGTTTTCGGACACCATTTACTATGTAGGCAACCTCCTTAATTAGTATTGTCTGTTCTCTGTGATAAACATCCTTGCTGATAATATATTTTTGTGGCAGGCAAACTTTCGTGAAAGGCCTCGAGCCCTTTGTGAAGTGGTTGGAGGAGGCAGAAGAAGAGGAGTGACTAAAGAAGTGGAGTGGCTTGTTCGTGGCTTGGCTGCAATTCCCTGGCCTTGATCAGTACGAGGAGAGCTTTGTGCCCTGTTCAATTGTGTGGCGGCTGACGAGAGTTTCATTGTAGTCACAGAATGTACGCACTGCAACGCTCTCTGTCAGTCTCTTTTATGTTAATGAAATACTTAAATCGTTATGGTTCTCAAGAGTGTATGCCTTTCCGTCGTAAGTACTAACCCAAACTGTTTTGTTTTGTTCTTTTGGAATGTTTAACGGTCACTGGAATGCACTTCATGTGCTTTCAAGTGAATGGCGTTCGTTTCTGTGAATCCTTTGTACTGCACTTTATGTAGGTGTTGGTAGGTAAATTGTCGTAGTATGTGAGGCTTGCCTGTTCATCACGCTTCCTCATTCTATCCCAGCTCATGTGACTGACTTCTAAGTGTGACTTCATGGGCTTTTGTAACGTCAGGAGAGTAGGTACGAGTACTGATGGCACTCGCTTTAATTGGATCCCATCAAAATATCCCAATCTGTGGACAATGAAACGATTGGTAGGTTGAAGTTTGACCGCCCTTCCTTGTCCCTTCATGCACTCCTACCAGCCCCTTTCTCTTTTTTTGGAGCCAAAAGGCGAAAAAAATATTCCAAAAAAGAATGTTCTCGGAAAAAGGCGGAAATTTATGATTTTACATCGCCAAAATTTCAGTGATGGTCGTTGCCATATCAGCATGTCCATCATGTCGCCAGAAAGGATGTATAAATCTATGTCTATGGAGGAAAATTGACTTTCTATGGTTTCGGGAGAAACTTTGTGTTGCCAAATGTGTGGTCTCTGAAAAATTTGTGTTGCCACTCTGTCTACAACCGTGAAACCACAAAAGAAGGGTTGACTTCTACTGAACAATGCTTCATCAAAAGGAAATTTTCGAAATTGATTAGCCCTAAACATTAGTTGGGAACCGTATACATGGATACATGTTTTAGTTGGTAGGGTACATAAATGTACTGAACCCCTACAGGACCAAGGCAAATTTTCCTCAAAAACACTCCAAAACTGCCATTTTCAGCACATTCAACACAAACTGATACAAAATCAATTTTTTGAAAATTTAACCGTAGGATCTTGTACTAGACTTGTATGAGAGTGTGTGGTAAATTTTTTGGTAAGTTTGACCGCACGATTCAAAGATATTAGCCTTTGAAGTGCGACATAATCTCTTTTTCAGGTCATTATACACCTTCAACAAACTTCGACCACCTTCTATGACAACTTTTTGTACTATGGGCCGTGAATTTATTGTATTAACTTGAAAAGAATCATGTTAGGCACATGTGCACCAAATTTTAGAAGTAGAAGAGGTGTAGAAGATGTCCTAAAAAATCCTGCAATGCAGCTATGTGCCAAGAATCAACAATACACTTTATATTTTGCATATATCATATCCTTCTCAAATATTTGAAATTCACAAATCTATACAATAGATGCAAAGATCTCAATTTCCTTTCCAAGAGGACATTATCTTTCTTTTAAATGGACAAAAACTCGAATTTCTATTGAATTTAGAAGTTATTAAAGCTTGGTGACAGTATTTGTGATATGTCACACTAAACTGCTACACTATTTGTATATGTTAGTGAAAATAAATTGTAACTTTTCAACCATGAGTCGGAATTCTACGAAATTTTTGTCTACGCAAAGCTAATCAAAAGTTGTCCATTCAGTAAAAAAAACCTCATAAAATAATGCCTAGAATTGAGAACGTGGTACCTTACCCAAACTCAAAATGTCCCCCAAGGGGACATTGGTCCTTTAGGGGTTAAGTTTAGCAAGAATTACACTTGTGGATTGAAGATTCTTCAACTAACATCATTCATTTGGAGGTAATTTCCATATCTTAATCTTATCATGTTCAAATACAACATTATACATGTAGGATAATGTGGCCATTACTGGTACCTTTTGATATTTAAGGGTAATATTGTTGCCGAAAGTATGATTATTTTAGATGTTATAATACCTTGTGCCCAATATTCATTTAATTCTAAAATAGAAGTCCTGAAGAGAGAATGTTTCTAAGAAAAAAATTTTCATCGAGTTAAAAATTGTTGTTTATGAGATAATATTAACATTCGTAGGCAACTATTTAGAAATATTATGAGTAGAATAGCAGCAAAAATATAATTATTTTTGTAAAGGTTGTAACATACCCTATGTGTTGGTCGGTTTCGTACATAATTAATTCACAATGGAAATTGTTTAAAAATTTTGGAAAATTCAAGGGATCTATCTAAGGTCATACCCATGTAATATCTAGGCGATACTTGTGTAATACCTATGTGGTATCCATTACATCCAAACCACAGTGAATCGGAAAAAAAAATACTTTGGTAGGGAGTGTCTGAAACCAACCGATGTGTACGATAGTATTATAAAACTAATGTAAGGGATGATTGCATATCCTTTAATTAATGCTCTATACAAAGCACAAAACTTCTGTAAAACAAGAAGCAACTTTAAGGGTCTAGTTGCACTTGGTCTTAGGAGTAAGCAAACTATTAATGACACACTTGCAAAAAGTACATCATGTTGTGTAAAGAAAGATCGATAACTACAACAAATCGATAGTCCTAACCAACATCAAATAAACAAAAACATACACTAAAACAAGTATACGTAATATACCCACACGGAAAGAGATGTAAATCACATGTAGTCAGGTGTCTTGCACTCCACGAGGGGTGAATCAACGAATGCGAGCTAAATTAGAGAATGTAGAGCCTTTACTAATGATAATCATCACTTACAAACAAACAGTCACTAATCACTCTCTAAACACACTCACAAAGCTTGACTTGACAAAGACGTCAAGTCACGGACGTGTGCAGCGCTATACGTACACGCATACAACCCTAAGTGGATAAAAATCATTCATGGATGAATACGGTGCGCCGTTGTTCGTCCCTAAAGACACATAGATTAGTGACAAACTAATCTACGCTAAAACTACAGTACGGAGAGGCCCTTGACGCCACGTCTTGTGACAATCAATACAAAAAGTCTTTTAAAAAACATAAAAGTGCTCATTATTGTGTAAAGAATGGAAAAAGAAAATCAAATGTTTTGATCAATGTGGAAAAATAAGAACGTTCTTTCTGTATGTGACTTCGTTAAAAATGGAATCTTCATAGTAGAGGTAAGATTTTTTTAGTTTATTTTTTATATCTTATTTTTTGGTACACATGAGTTGCAACTTGCAGCAATTCCTGTCAAGTGAGAGAAGATTTTACATCCAAGGATCGAACGCGCAACCTCATGCCTTTGGGTATCTCACACTATCATCCGGGTAGTTTACAATCATCTCTAATCAATTTTTAAAAAAACTCTCAAAGGAAATAACATTATTTATCTATAAATGAAGAATTTCAAATAGTATTTACGGTTTACTAGTTCACACAGTTGCCAAAAAGTAAGGTAAGCCCGACCATAACCAACAAAAATCCATAGCCAACGCCTATAAAATTGGAGTATATCCAACCCTCTTCCATCCCATTACCACCAACTCAGTTCCAAATGGAGGTTTGCTATTAGTCAAGACCCTTACTTCTGGTCGTTGGTTATGGGGGATACCTACTGCTGGCGACCCACTAAACATGGCTCCACAGTTTGAAAATTCATAACAAATTAAGTTTTCATCGAAAAAATATGAAATCACTTGGGTTAGAATCGTAATTCTATTGGCTATCACTGAAAAATAATAACATAATTATTATCTCTTTAAATATATGCACATTCCTTAACTTGTCGGTTTTAGGGGGGCTTACCCTACATCAACCAGGAAAAAGGAAGTGAAGAGACAACCAGTCCGATGACTCCGATCATGTGCATCCGAGGTACATTCTGATCATGTACATATCAGGTACACTTCAATCCTGTAGAGAGGAGGAACATTTCAGACATGTACAGAGACATCACATTCCATTCTAAACCATCACATCTACCAAAGATCCTTCGAAATCTACCAGTTTGTGGAGGCTAATCTGAACAGTAAATATCAACTTCCTGAACATGTTTGTTAGTTGCAGATGCAGTTGCGGTTGTTTGTTGTTTGTTGTTGCCGTTGCTGTTGCTGTTGTTGTTGCCGTTGCTGTTGCTGTTGTTGTTGCCGTTTTCACATTTGTGCTGGTTCGTGTCCGAAGCGTTGCACCTCTTAGGTCGCCACACCCGCCGGCCTGGTTGTATGAGGTATTTCTCCAAGCCTGGGCTTAACCAACTAACTAACTTGTTCGGTTGAACGAATCATAATCACAAACCTGACCTCGCGGCGCTCACTCCCGGGTTTTAGTGTTCTGTCGCCTCTTCATGTGGTAAAAAAACAACGACGTTTACATTGCTTTGCATGTGCTTCAGATGGATTTGAGGTTCGTGATGCCGGTGTTTTCTTTCGTTGAAACCCTAGGATGTTGTGGTTTGAGGTGTTTTGGAGCTAGTTTTTGGAGCTCTGATTGTTTAATAGCTGTTGGTTTTTTTAAGAGTGATTTTTCTTCTTTTTTTGGATTTTTAGGTTAATGTGGTACTTGTTCTGTGAGATAGGGTTTATGGTGTGATTTGAAGATTTGCACATGTTTCTGAGGTAGTTTTTGGAGCTCTGTGATTGCAATATCTTTCTAAATAGCTCGATGTTTTAGGCTCATGGTCATTTGATTTGATGTCGATGAGAGGAGGTTTGTAGTTTTTTCTGAGCTAGAAGGTGTCCGCTTAAGGAGCTCTGTCGTTTAATACCTGTTGGTTTTTGTTGATGTTTTTAGGTTTACGATGTGTTAGGTTAATTGGCTGTTTAGGTCAAAATGTGGCGATGCTCATGTGAGGTGGGAGTTTATGATGGTGAGAAGAGATATTTTCACATGTTTCTGAGCTAGTTTTTGGAGCTCTGTGACTGTAATATCGTTTAATTACTGATGGCTTTGTTGTTTGCGGTTTCGCAGCTCGAAGGAGAAACCGACCCTTGGGTAAGTTTATGTGTTCTTCATGGTTGTTAAATTGATATCTCTGATATCAAAGTGATGTAGGTAATTCTGAGTTAGTTTGTGTTTGTTAAATTTTTTGAGTGTCCAATGAGAAAATCAGGCCTGCTTATTTGGGAGTCCTTATGTGAAGGTGAACGCATGGATTTTTGATGTGATGCAGGGAATGTAGAGTTAGTCTTTTTGTTAGTTAAATGTTTTACATCCCAATGAGAAGACTAGGCATGTGAAGCTGAAGTTGGGTTTGTGGATCCTTTGCAGTGGTACGCGGATCAAAACCCGCAAACGGAACATTGCAGTTCCGTTGGACACTGCAACCTTTGCAGATGCTGTGGTTCAAATCTACAATGAGCACCAGGGTGACTTGGTAAGTGGGGACATATTTGCTTATGTTTTGTTTGGAAACGTCTATGGTTTTTTTCCAACCTTGTCTTCATCAAACAGGATGCAGTTTTGTAACATCTTCACATGGTCTGCATCCAGGAACTTATTGCCAAGGACGTCGATGGATCTGAACTCGACTTCTCACGATATGGCGAGACCTTCTTTGAGGTAGGTCTCAAGAAAGTCCTCGTCATTGAAGTCCTACAAGTCTCAAAATCAATTGTATTAAGCATGTACGTCTGTTTTTCTGAGGATATCACACGAAACAAACCGAGGCGGTGATAGTTTTCATATGGATAGAGCTTGATTGGTACAAGATTCTCTAATGGTCATTTCCGTTTCGTCTTGGATTTCCAACTCTGAAGTGAATCATGATGCATCAGGTTGTTTTCACCGGGGGCCGCAACCAGCCGGGCACCACCAAGCCGGAGGAAGGAGAGCGCCATCCTTACTCGGTGCTGAACTGCGAGGACACTCGGGAGAGCATCCTCCCGGTTGTGCTCTTCCTGCAGAAAATCATCCGGCGCCGCCCCTTCATGATCAAGACGCTCGAAAATGTCATGAAGCGCCTGCTGCAGTCCTTGGTAGGCTCTCCACGACCGAAGGATGAAAATGCTATTCTCTGGAAATTTTAACGAGTATGTCGAGGGCCAGAAATTGGAAAGTCACGGTCTCATTTTCATGTGGACACTTCCAGATGTTGTAGAATGGAATTTATGTTGTCCAAATTAACTCCATAATTTGATCTTTTGTAGACTTCCAGATGTTGCAAAAGGGCTCTTCTTATTTATATCGACTTCATGGTATGGTTTTTTTTGGTTTTGTGCAGGAGCTTTTTGGACCCGAGGATCGCAAGAAGTTGGCCATTTTCACTGCCTTGACCTTCTCTCAGAAGCTGTCGGGACTGCCCCCGGAAACCATCTTTTCTGCGTTGATGAGTGACAGCTTGATCGCCAAGGGCATCGTCCTGTACTTCGTGACGGATACATTCAAGGTGTACTTGGTGGAGAACAGCTTGGATGACTTGGTGAGCCTTTTGAAGCGTGCCAAGATGGACGACCGGCTTCTGGACCTGTTTCCGATGCAGAAGCGGTCGATTGAAGGCTTTGCTGAACACTTCAAGTATGGCCACTACACTGAATTGTTTGTAAAGTCATTTGGAGCTTCAACAAGATGCTCCCTCTTTTTTCATTAAAATCTTCTCTTCATAATCAGCTCAATGGAGAGAAAGGTGGTTAGTATTTATGGTGTCTCATGCGAACACTTTTCTTCACTCTCAAAGACGGCTGAAACCACTTTGACTTGGGTTTAGAGACCACCAATCTCATCCATGAACTGAATTCATGGATGAGACAACCAAGCTCTTTTATTGATCTAATAACTATTAAGACCTTAGAGCACTTCTATTGGTTTAATAATTATTTAGAGTGAGGAGGGAGTAGTAAAAAGAGTGGGCTTCTTATGTGACCTTACGATTCACTCTAGTGATACAGGATACCATTATTTGGGGAGTGACCGAATGCATCGTTTTTTTTGTGCAGCAAGGAAGGTCTGGGTGTGCTCGTGGAGTACAACACGAAGAAGGTGTTCGATGTGAAGCTGAAAGAGCTGCGCACCACCATGACTGACATGATTGCAGAGGACGTGAATGTGTACGAGGTGATTGACATGGTGAAGCTGAGGCGGAAGGAAGTCACTTTGCCGGACGTGGATGTTATTCGCACAATCTGGGACTCCATCATGGATGCAGTTCAATGGTCCGGGAAGAATCAGCAGCAGAACTCAAACATGGCCCTGCATCAGGTATGCACAATGTTTTCAATACAACAAAAACGTTCACTGATAGAACTTTGAAATGACTCCGTTTGATTTCCTTATGAGTTATTGAATTATATTCTTGGAGACCCTTATTAACATCTGCTAAGGTTGAGGACATTAATGATTTCTCCTCTCTTTTCATCATTTTTCTTTGTATGAATTTGCACAGGTGAAGCAATGGGGCAAGCTTTTGGGTGCGTTTTGCACGACCGCCAGGCTGGAGATGGACTTGCTGTACAAAATCCAGATCCACTGCTACGAGGATGCCAAGCTGATGAAGCTGTTCCCTGAAATCATCCGAGCGCTCTACGACCAGGATGTTTTGGCAGAGGACACAATTTTGAACTGGTTCAAGAAAGGGTCCAATCCCAAGGGCAGGTAATAATATTAAACACTTCACTCCATATTTGAGTCAAGTCGCTCAATAAGACAGCCCCCCCCCCCCCGCCCCCAACGTTTCATTTTAATCCTCATCTGTCCTCACTTTGTATAGCTATTAGATCAATGGAATGGAAGAGCTTGGTGGTGAATCCTAATAGCTACTACGGTAGATTAAAGAACGAGCTTGGTAGTCTCTCAACTAGATTCCTTTTATGTAGTATCGGAGGGCCTGGTGGTCTCTCAACTCAAGTGAAAACGAATTTTAGCTGCCTTCGAGAAGGAGAGGTCATGTTGTACCATGAATTGAGGTCCTTAACCATGATATGTTTGCCTCACTTTGCAAATAACTCTATTATTTTCTCCATGATGCGCAGACAAACTTTCGTGAAAGGTCTGGAGCCGTTCGTGAAGTGGTTGGAGGAAGCTGAAGAAGAGGATTGACTGTAATTTATCCCCACCCTGCAGTTCCATGATAATGTATGTTCATTAGTACATCGCGGGACCTTATGTAGTAGATTTACATGAGATTAGAATTCCACCTGTTTTTCTTTCTTTCTCTCTTTATGAAAGGTAGCCTCACCTATTCTCGTGCCGTCAAGTCTGCATCTCAATCAGTTAGATTGAATTCTTCACCCTGCTTTATGGGAGGTAGATTTTACACCCAAAAACCATCAAGTTGTCTCTATACTTCTGTTCAGTAATGAGTACATTGGAGTCGGATTGAACACCCTAAACCCTAAACCCTTGAATGAGGAAACTCCCACGTGAATAAAATAGAATCTGCGACAAGATTTGCAGTCAGGTCACATTAATATTCTCACACTCTGTTCATCAATCGTGTGACCTGACCGAACGTACATTGAATTACCGCCGACTAAATTAATATCACAGCCGTTGTACTGTAATTACGAAGCAAACAGTACCGGATCAAAAAATGTGAGAAAAGGTATGGTAGCCAATCAGCCCTAAATAGCTCTAAGTATCTAGAAAGGAAGCCTAGGATCCACGACCTTTCTTTCTACCTACTCACAAATGGTAGACCACTGGCAAAATGCATGATTTATTTAGAAAAAGATGGACTGAATAGTGACGATCACTAAAAAAAAAAAGCTTTATATATGTACATCCACCGCCGATCTATCACGCACCGGGCACTTCCGAGACGGCATCTCCGTTGCCTGCAATTGAGGAGCGTCAGATCTTGGGTGAGACACTACATCAGTGCATGCAACGTCGCTCCGTGTTTCGGTGGATGTGAGGAGGAGGGTGGCGTAAGTTTTGGTGGTGGAATGAGCAAACGATTACTAGTTTCATGCCACAGTACTTTGAATGTGTAGGGAAGTAGTGTGAGTTTTGTGAGAGTAGGAATGGGAGGAGAGTGAGTAGGTTTTGGCGTGACGATCGGTTCACACAGTAGTTGAGGAGGTGGAATTCAGTGCATCTTGTTTTGTTGTTTGTGGTTTTGGATTCGAGAATGCTGGATCTGTGAAGCAACTTATTCTTTACGGTGTTTTTTTCAGTTCGGAACTTGGGCTTTTGTACCTCGTGCAAACCGACTTACTTTTGTGAGTATTTTCTACAGTTTGGTGAGAGATTTGAACTTGGTTGGATCTGCAGAGAAAGTCTTGGTTAGTAGAAACTTGACACAATCAACTCGCGTGGGAGGCAAGACCTGGTTCTCGTGAGTAGCAGGGTTCTGAATGGAGAAATGAGACGCCTCTTTTTTGTGAGGGTCATCCTGGTTTAGGCTTTTACGAACGCGGCCAATGCAGAATTACGACTTGCGCTCACACGTTACGGCATGTGCAGGAGCGACGACGATGGAGTAGCGTGAACACATTGCTGGCGATAATGGGTACTACTCCTCTTCTCAAACTCTATTTCTCTCTCTTCTTCCTCCTAACTTGGGTGATGGTGTCTCCTTCCCAACTAACACTGTCGATGGTGCGTCAAGGGGACGAGGAGAAGGAGAAGAAGGTGGACGCGCTGGCCGACGAGGCGCACCAGCACTTTGAGCGCTTCGTGCAGGGCGCGCACCAGATGACCGCGTGCGCCCTCGCCGCCATCGACGCCTGCAGCGCAGACGTCCCACAAACAGAACACTTGCTCAAGCTACTGGTAAACCTATTTCGCAAAGTCCAACTCCCACTCTCCTCCAATCCATACTGATTTCTTCATGTTGTTTAATTGTTTTGGTGTTTAGGCGAAGCAAGGGGATGATCGCGTGAAGAAGCAGGAGTGCTTGGACTCACTGCAATCGGCGTTCGAGAAGCACATGACGGAGTACGAGGTGATTGCTCGCCTTATCATTCAATCGCCATGTATTCAGCTACCGAGCTTCACAAAAAAAACTCTACACAAGCTAAATACAATTTTTAAAAAGTTTTAGGTGCATTCTTCTCTGGATTTTTGTTCTTTGGTTGTTCTTTCTCGCGATTGATGACGTGATGTTTCTGCTTTGTTGTGTTGTTTGTTTGCAGGAGGAGGAGCGGAAGCACATGCAGCGGTTGTGGGGCTCCATGAGCGCGCAGGAGCAGGACCTGCAGGTGCGCTTGGAGGCGGGCAACCAGCTGCAGAAGATCAGGCTCCAGGTGAAGCCCATCGTCTCAATTTGGCGTAGGATGAGTGTCTTACTAGATGAGTATTAACCCTAAACCCTAAACCTAGCGCTGACGTTGCATGTGATTGCAGAAGCAGAAGGTGGGTGAAGCGCTTCTATGGCTGGAGCTCATGTCCGGGCCTTCTCCCATGTGATGCTGTATTGTGGAGCAACTCGTTCCAGAGCTTTTTGTTTTAATAAGATTCAACTCTGTTCTCTCTGGCCATCCCTTTCAGTGTTGTTTAATTGCATATCAATTGCACCTTCTCTTCTGGTTACAACATACACCACCACTGTTCTCAAACGACCACCTCAACTCTCTGCTGGAAAGTTCACTGTACAAGAATTTGCGGTAGCGCTGAAAAGGGCTGTTAGAGAATAGACACTTCGAAGTGGAATCTTGGAAAAGAAAAAAAATATTTCCTGGTCTTCTTTAATGTGTCCTAAGATCGTCGACTAAAATCTTTACAGTAGTAAGACGGAGAGACTCGGTTAGACGTCGTTGTTGCAGCAGATGCCATGCTCTCCGCTCATCTCCTTGTTCCACAGGCACTGCATTTGGCTCGGATTCTGGTAGTGGCTTATGGTGAAACCGTTCTCGCAGATTCCGTGCTGGTAATTGTCGTAAGTGACGTAGTCGACCACCTTGCGATTTAGGCTCTTGTATTGGTCGATCCAGATTCCCATCGCCACGTCCTCCAGTTTAAAAAACTACACAATCGATGGTGTTATTTGTAAACGGCACGATCGTTCGCTAGAACTACCTCTAATCTGAGTTTAGTGGCCAGCAAGCACTTCCAATTTAGAATCTTAGGACACCACTGAGCTCTTCCTTTGATCTAATAGCTATTTAGAGTGAGGAAAGAGTAGTATCAAAATCAGAAGAGGGGTTATCTGATTGAAAGTTTGGGTGACTTTAGACATTAGTAACATCTTTTCACTTTTAGTTCACCTAACCTCAATGAATCTGCTGTTGCACAGGACGAAGTACATACCTTCAGGAGGTCCTTTTGGTGGCCTTCAACTACAAAATGAGCGATATCTTGGGACATGATATAGCCAGGTCCGTGAGCCCATGGTGGGTAGGTGTCCTTGCTCCATTCCTGCAGGAAATCAACGAATGTCAGCTTTGCGAACATAATGGAACGACAGACCATATTCTGAACTTGAAGAGGCGACTCAGAGAAAGAGAGCTTAATTACCTCTGAGTTTACAAACCACTTGTTACTAGGGTCTCGTTCAGGACTAGCAGTGAATTCGAGGTTGCCCAGATACAGACTATGAGTCGAGTTTTGATGCGACTCAGAAATAGTGGCAAGAACCATATCCACACGCAAAAAGGTGTCGTCATCAGTCTTCATGACATACTTTGCCCTCAGGTTGTATTTCTGGTCAAAACACAAGCAATTTTCCCATGAGGAACTCATTCTGCAACTTCCAAACTTCCAAGTTGCCGAGCTAAAATCGCCCCAGGAAGAAATAGTTCACCCAACAGAATGCCAAAGAAGACACATACCGCGTACATACAAATAGCTAGAGTTTTGTATGCAATGATGTTGTAGTAATCCACCATTGGGAGAATCTGTATGTCTCCATAAGTAAGAGACTCGGTCCAGAGCTCCTTGTTTACTTGCGAATTCTGGTGCTGCAGAGTCACCAAGCACATTCTAAGGCGTAAGTGCTTTCACCCAATATCTGTTTCTTGGAGCATGCACATATATGGGAATTGAAAATAATACATCAACTGCTTTCTCGGCAAAACTATTACAAGATTGGACAAGCTATAATTTGATACTCTGTAACTCAAAGAGTGGCAGATTTCAGCATAGAAGCAGTGCTGAGACGTTTGTCATTAGGAAGCTTCTATCTGTTCGCCTATTCTGACTGTCATGAAAAAATTGACGAACTTACCAAGCCAACAAAGAACCGCACCACAACGGTACCACGTCGGACCTCCGGATACTGCATCCAAGTTCTTCTCGCGGCCATCCTTCGAACAAAATTGCTGTTTGTGGAGAACACTCCAATGAACAGGGTAGCACTTCTTGGCAACTTCGGAGCTCTAATGACTTTCAAATCAGGTATTAGGGACGCATCGTCGGATATTGGGAGCCCGTTCACTATTGCAGAAGAAGTTTGCAGGTCCCCTTTGATGCGCAACGAATTTACCATCCAAGGCTCCAAGCCCTGCCAGAGAAAAGTGATTCCTGCTTATTAGCGCTTTGTGGACTAATCAACCTCACTTGACAGACTAAAAGGATATCAAGTAAAAGAAGGTTGCTTGGCAGCCTTGAAAGCTGGTAAGATGCCATCTCGATAGCCAGCTCTCATGAGGATTTAGATGGTACCTGGCGGTACTTGAATGACGTTAGATGTTTTCCATTGACAGAGACATGAAAGCCATCCCATCCAGCAGATATAGTGGCGACAAAGGGAAACCCCTCGGCGAACGGAAACCACGTCTTCACTGATCCTTGAAGCACATTAATACCCTTCCACAGTCCTGGCCCAGCCTTCCGAGTAATATTCTGCCCGATGTCGGAATTGCACACCATCAGACCGTCCACTGCAAAATCATTCCACACCTGCGATATCAGCCCCTAGACATCGCTAAACCAAACAAAAAAATTGAAATTATCGTTCAGAATGCAAACCTCTGCCATCAAGAGCATTCTCGCACTTTTCACAGTCAAGAAGCACAGGGCACCGCTGTTCAGTCTGCCAATCTCCACCGACTGTCCAAGTGTTCTGAACAATGGTGGGATTTATGGTTAACGAGTCGCCACGCAACCGCACCGAGAAATGAAATACAACCGGCTCATCCCCTTCAGCAAAGAGCTCGGCTCCTATGAGCTCCAGAGAGAAATCCCCTGTTCTCACTCCTGGCGTCCCCACCACTGTTACTGAAGAATCCAGTACCAGTCCGCAAGGAATCGGCAGCAGGAAAGGCTCTGATTTCAGCTCAGTAGCATTCAAAGCGCTCACAAAGTATGGACACTTGTTGTCAAACTTGTGAGCGCTGCTGTTCGCTCGCTTATTCGCCTCATCCATCATCGTCTTGTTGACCACTTTCCAAGCCCGGAGCCCTTCCAGCAACGCCTTGGTCGCATCCTTGTGCACACTGGGCCTCCTCAGATAATTCACAAGATACTTCCAAATCGGTTGCACCTTCGGAACGTCATGGATATCAGGAACCAGAGTCGGATACGCAGTTATGATAGGCTCATCCTCAAGGAGTTTCCTCAAGTCCTCATCTACATCCGACGTCTTATTCAATGGAAAACTAGAATTGCTGCCATCGAGAGATATGCTAGCGAGAGGCAAACTCGAGTTGCTAGAGATCGAGGTGTTTTTAGCTGGCGGTGTAGACAAATTCCTATCAATGGGGCTGGGAGCCGGAGCCCATACCCCAGGGCTCTCAAACAGTGAGGCAGTGCTCATGTAATCCGCATAGCTCCTGCCCTGCGCTTGGAAATACCCGATCGAGAAGCTACATCGTACAGCGAAGATGGCCACGAGCACAAGCAACAGAAAGCTCCATTGCCGCTTCTTTGTCATCTTATCAGGCTCGTCACCTTCCGCTCCGCATATCTCTTGCAGACGCTCTGAAACAGTCGCCTGTCCCGGAAGCCATTTCTTGTACTATCTTCTATGCCAAACAATTCACCTCTCCAACCTAAACAAAAATTCCTTCTCCAACCATAACGCCTCGGATAGAAACCGTTCATTCAGCTGCAACCACAACCAGAATTCCAATGGATGTGAGCATGGCGCCTCACGACCTGTGATTACTTCACACACAGAACACCAATACGATGAAATCAAAATTACTGACAAGACCTTTCTACAGTATCGTTCCGCGCAATTAAACCTAGAAATGGACGCTCCTTCATAGCCTAATATGATTCCCCCCTAAACCTTCCCACTCAAACCTCGCTCAAATCAACCTCGCATCCGTGATAAAAATTCAACAAAAATCTTCCCGGTCTAAGGCAGCGACGACGAAACGAGGATCACAAATGCAACGCCTCTGCAAAAGTTCAATGATTTAATAATGCGCCTCTTCCAAACTAGAGCCTCTCCAGATTACGCCTCTCCAGAGCACCAAAGTCTCCCTAGACGGCCGTTCCAAAAAGAGATTGGATCTGACAAGGCGAAAGCTATGGTTCTCGTCGCCAAAGTAGAACTGCAGAAGAATTGAGCAGGTTCTATAGTTTCACGAATCGCCGATAAACTCAAGAACGCCATAGCCTCAAAGAGAGAAAAATCTCCAAATTCTGCAATCTTTCTCCTCGAAACCAAACCTTCCCAACACAGAAGGAAAACGCAAGATCGCGCTCCGGCACGCACCTGTAGCAGCGACCGCGTCCACAGCAGCCAGATTCACCTCCTAATCTCCTAAACCAGAACCGGAATCCGAAATCCAAAGACGAAACTCGACCATTCCTGCAGCTCTGAAAAGCTCAGGAAACAAGCCTCCGACTCCAAGAAAGAACGCCGACTGTCAAACCCGCACGACGGTCCACCCACGCGCACTGAAACAAAGGCTCTTTCGCGGCGTCAAAGTCGCCGCAGAATAAGAAAAGATGCGAAGAAAAGAACTCTCACTCCATCATCGTCAACTTCTCTGCGAGGATTTTTGCCGCGATCACATGCATCTGCAAAGGTCTTTGTCGTCCCTGGAATTCTGTCGCGCCACGCCCGCGACGTCCTGCGCGACGCCTCTACGTCCGCTGGAAGACGGACACTTTCCCCTGTCGCCGTCTGCCGCCTCCCGGACGGTGGCTTCGTCGCGCCTCCGCGACTGTCGGTCATTCCTGCCGTCCAGTGAACGCCGAACCATCTTCCGGACGGTGGTGACTGGACTCGACTTACGGACGTCGGTGACGGATTCCCTCGCATCTGTTGGTCGTTCGAGCTCGTCTCTAGTTGATCCCCGGACGACTGCCGGACGGTCGCGGATGGCCCCATGGCCGCTCGTGGGCACTGTGACTAGAAGACGACGACTGCTGGTATAAGGGTCCGTCCTACCGCCATTATTGAGCGCGCGTGCTGCTATTTTCCCGTCCGGCGGTCGTCGGGACAATAAAGGCGGGACAATGAACTGACGTCGGCTGGACCCCACGTCCGTCGTCATTGCGTCGTCGTGGCCACTATGCGTCCGGATTCGTCCGTTGTGATTGGCGGTCGGGAGCTCTGACCCCTCCCGTCCCATGGTCGGGGGTTTTTCGTCTAGTATATTGATGGGCGGCCGTCGTTCGAGAACGTCGCAGTGGACGGAAAAGACGTGGGACGGTTCTTTTTCCATGATTTTTTTGTAGCTTTTTGGGCAAAAGATATCATTTCTTTCTTATTATTGCAGTACAACCTGTCTTACTCAATACTACCCAATTCAATAATCCTTTTTAAATAATACTTGACAACAGGTTCTAGTGTAACCCGTATAGACCTTGACTATCACAATACAAGTATTTGTCCACAAAAAAAGGTATGTTTTAGGTGTTTAGCATATCCAAAACAATCCTGCAACAAGAAGGGGTCTAAAACAATACAAGAAACATTTTATCCTGTTGTACTTTCAATTTTATCTAAAAACTAATCCAAAGGTTGAACATAATGTTTTGAGGAGGTTAATGAAACATTTTAAAAGGAAAGATCCAAAATCTCATAATTTTGTGCTTATTTATGGGGAAGAATGAGATCAGGTTTTGGTCCTGTGGGGGTATAGTTAGGGCTCAGTATTTTGAGGTTGTATGATTGACGAGAAGACCTTTCATGAGAAGACCAAGTAGTATGAATGTGAAATGATCGTGCTTGCTATGTACTGTTCTGGACGTGCATATGCGTCCAACACAAAGTACGTTACAAGGTGCAACTTGAATCTTGATGAATTTCGGGTCAAACGTCAACTGGAGTGTTCCACTTTTTCCCATGGATCACATGCTTCATCTCCGGGTGGAAGAATATTTGTTTGGCATGCTGGACCTCCTCAAGGATCACGTTTACCGTATTCGAGATGCAGATTTGAGTATTATGTTGGGCATCAAATTGCATGGATCGCGTAGTCATGTGTACATCAGATAAGATTAACTCCTAAGGTATACCCTGCATAACCGACAATCTAAGGAATGTGCATACATGGAGAGAACAAATAATGATACTTTGATTTTTCCAGTGATACCCGATAGAACTATTACATTAACTCCTAAACTTCCAATAGTCTTCTTTGGGGACTCTAGAAGGTTCGGGCACGTTCCTATGGTGTCATTTTATAATAGTTTTCTTAGAAACTTTTAATGTAGATGGACGTTACTAGAAGCTTCGTGTGAGTCCAACTTTCTTCCTAAATCTGACATTTCATGAAAAAGTCAAAAGGGTTTTAAAGTTGTGGGGAGAGCAAGCAACTTCAAAAACTTTTGCTATGACACTCAATTGAAGGTGAGATTTCCAGTACTAGCTAATAATATTATTTCCTTTCATATTGTCAAAAAAAAACTTTATGTCTTCAGTGAAGAAAAGCATATAAAATCCAAGTCAAACATTTTTAGACATTATCACACATTGTCAGGCAAGGTACCAAAAAAACTTCTTTTTCACATAAAACTTTGAGATCATCATATTTTTTGCTTTTTATTTTTGCTGCAGCAGTATGCGGTGTAAACCTTCTTATTAATTATTTGGATTCTCATTGTAAAACATATTAAGATCACAAAAAAAAATATAACGCAAATTGACAATTTTTGAACCTTCACTCGTTACATAGTGTCTACCCTCAAGAGGGGGAAGTAGTTCCAGCTTACTAATTCCTTATCCGTTGGGCATGGTCTTAGTAGTGGAACGAACATACACTTTATTCATGCCAGTCTCCTTTGGAGACCGGCGTTCTTCTTCTTCTTCTTCACCTCCACTCATTGCACATTTTCTTTGAATAAGCTACACCCTTTCTCTACCTCTAAAAATTGAAGTGCAAGGAAATAATATCATGCTTAACATGAATTTAGACCTTGTGTAGTGCAAAAATTTGACTTCAAGTGAAGTCAAAGTGTGTTGATCCACTAAACGCAAGGAAGAAAATGGACCCTTTTCTCTACTTCAAACACTATAATATTACAATCCGTGCAGTCGAACTTTATAAAAAAATTCATGTAAGTTACTTAATAAGTCTTAATTGAGATCCTACGGTTAAAACTAGAAGTTAAAGTTTTTTGTTTCGTCCTTACTCATTGCATTAGAACAAGCAGTTTTGAAGTGTTTTTGGTGTGAAAGTGTCAAAGAAATTTAGGGGTTAAGACAAGTGATTTTAGATTTTTGATGAAGTGTGAATTAGTTATGAATTTTTAATGTGTATTGTTTAGCTAGTGGTTGTCAATAGGCACCGTCCTAAGTGCCAACCAAAAGTTAGGGGTTTTGACTAATAGTAAACCTCGATTTGGGAAGTAAATGTGTTGTAATGGGATGGAAGCAAGTTGGATATACCTCAATTTTATAGGTCTCACTAATGGGTTCTGGTTGCTAATTCCTTGTCCGGTGGGCATGGTCTTAGTAGAGGAACAAACAGACACTTTATTCACGCCGGTCTCCTTTGAGGATCGGCGTTCTTCTTCTTCTTTTGGTTGGTTATGGTAGGGTTACGTTAAATTCCAAAGACTTTGTTACCAAAACCAACCCAAAACTACCTCTCTAAGATGAGACGTTGGAAGACTAATTGACACAATCTTCTATTATTATCAATCCTAGGGTCTTCAAGTTAATTACTACAAGAAGACATTGAAATACGTTTGTAAATTTTGACAACACGGATTGTAAGATACATGCATTTCAAGAGTGCGATTTGGTTTTTTTCTTCCTTGCATGGACAGGGTCAACGTACTTTGACTCAAAATAATGGCATAATATCAAGTATTTATGATCTACCTTGTGTTAATAAGTTGTTGCACGGTAAAACTTACAAGCTTTGGAGGTGTTTAGGATATGAGAAATGGACTTGCAATAATTAGAAGTATAGAAGTAGCCATTTACATAAGAAGGTAATTTGAATTATTGAATTAAAAAACATCTTTTGAAATGGTAAATAGAGTCATTTTCTTTGTTTAGTCGAGAGAACAAAATCATTTGAAAAACTTATTATTCTTAATTTCTATGCATTTTGAAGTAAAAACATTGATTGTTGCCAAAAAGCTTTCTTTTTCTACACCGCCTCCAAAAGTTGTATTGTTCAACTATACAATAGCATTATTGAGCTCTATAGTACCTTGTCTCGCCTATCCGCTTTCCCTAAATAATTTCTTTGGTCAACATAACTTTTCATTGAATGTCAGATTTAGGAAAAAAATGGTAATCCAACAAAGATTTTAGTACTGTCATTGACAATAAATATTTAAAAGAAGAAATTAAAAAATTGACACCATATCAACTTGCACAAACCTTCAAAAATCTCTCAAAGGGGCTCTTAAGAATTTAGGGATTAAGGGTTCATCCTTTAGATAAGGTAAGTTACCCTATGACGTGGTTGCTTTTGTAAATAAATAATTCAAAATAGAGAGTTGTCCAAATTTTTTGAAAATATAATTTTTTTGTCTAGGTGATTACCCATGTGGTAATAAGGTACTACTTGTATAATGCATAGGTGATACCCATGTAATACTTAGGTGGTACCCTTTGTGTTGGCATCACTACGTCAAAGAAAATTTATTCTTTCGACAAAGAGGTGTTGAAATCGACCACTAGATACGGTATAGCTGAGTATGGTGCTCATGGATGGGATGGTAAAAAAATAGTAGGGGTTAGAATTTGGTGGAAGTTGCATGTTAGCATTTATAACTTAGTAGAAATTACACACCATTAAAGGTTATGATTTAGTGGCAATTATAACTTAGTTGATTATAACTTATCCGAGGGATGAATACAGATTGCGATTACTAGTCTATTTGACTATACGTGAATGTTTCATTTTTTCATTACAATACTACAATGTTATGTATTAAAAGTTAGTAAATGTGTTAAGGTACGATTTAACACATTAACCCCTAAGGACCGTGACTATGTGTCTCCAAATCCACTTCAGAAGGGGCCCTCCATGATGAGATGCTTTGAATTTGTAACAAACATCTTTGAAATAATACCAAACTTAGGATCTTCAAGTAAACTACTACAAAAAGTCACTCAAAACATTTTGTAAACTTTGACCCCACATATCGAAAGATACATGCATTTGAAGTGTGCAATGTAGTTAACGACGCTCAAACGAGAACAACGGGAACCGAACCCGGACCACTGCTACAACACAACCATGTATTTTTCAAACAATTTGGCAATGTCAACAATGTGACGACCAACGAAACCAACCTTCTACTTTTACACAACAGAATACACCCCAAACAATCACTTTACAGTGTACTGGTTCTTGGTTTCTGTTATACAGTGTCCACCCTGAGAGGGGTTAGCAGTCCTATACCACTGTTGTTATGTCCTGTGGGCATATCATCAAGGGTAGGTCGAACGGACACTATATTCACGCCAACCCATAGGGGCTGGTGTTCTTCTTCTTGTGCAATGTAGCTTTCCTCTTCACAACGCAAACAAGGCCAACACACTTTGACTCAAAACAATGACATATTTTTTTATTACACATTGCATAAATTTAGTAGAACTATCTTTTAACATGTGTTGGATCATTGCATGCTAAACATCACAAGTAATGAAGGAATTCATGATAAGGAAAAAGGCCTTGCAATGACTAGTGGAGACAAAACTTTTGTTTGTCTTTTCATTGCAAGGAATGATCATGCAAACTTGAGGTAAGATACAAGAATAAAAAAGAAATAGAGCATGAGTAAATATCATGCTTTTTTTGGGACTATGAAATGTATGTGAATTTATAGCAATCAATATTTGTGGGCCAAGGAAAAGAAAACTTCTTTTATAGTTCCGCAAGTTCCTTAACCCTTTAAGGCCGATGAGCTTTTTTGGCATGTGAGAATCTACGAGTGTTTCAGATCATGCAGAATGACATTTACACAATGGATGCATTTTAGTACAAAAATTTACGAACTCATTTCACGGAAATCACTATAGCTTGCCAATGCTTGCATCAATTGCAGAGGCAATGGTCTCAATAGATGCCATCTTCCTCCACCTCTAAGTCGTGGTCTATTTTTTCCTTTGAGGTGGCTTGTAGCACATTCTATGAAGATTGTTGTGCGAAAACAACCCATATACGGTCGATCGGCCTCAAAGGATTAAAAATCAACAAATGGTTCCCCCACACTTTTCCTAAGCCAAGTCACAAATTTTGTGGTAATGGTTATTATCAAAAGGAAAAAATGTAGACGGTTGACAAAAGGAGGTCAACTCCTTATATTTTTAGAAACAAAAGAACAAGAAAAACTCCGGTTCTTGAAGTGGACGTGCGTGAACACAATATTTGGTCATTCTCTTCACTCAGCCTATGGCCACAAGACAATGGTTAACGTAATAGAACTACTTACCCGTTTTGAGGATAAACACTTTTCTACACTAAGTGCTTCCCTACTACTTTCATACACAAATATCATTTTGAAAAATAAACTAAAACTACCTTAATCACAACCCCCACTCACGGAAATCATCGTCGCTCGCCAATGCTTGCACCAATTTTCGTGGCGGTTACCTCAATAGATGCTCATCTTCTTCCACCTCTTTTTCATAATTCAAGTGTTTGATGGAGGTGGCCTGTAGCAATTGCTATTGACATTATCGCCCTAAAACGACCCAAAATGGATCGCTCAGCCTTAAAGGGTTAACCTTTAAGGGCCAATGAACTTTTTTGGCCTATGAGGATCTTTAAGAGTTCTAGATCACGCAAATTGACATCTATGCGATGGTTACATTTCAGAACGAAAAGCTACGAACTTGTTTCACGAAAATCACTGTAGCTCGCCGATGCTTGCACGGATTGTAGCGGCGATGGTCTCAAAAGATGCCCATCTTCCTCCACCTCTAAATCAATGGTCAATTTTTGCCTTTGAGGTGGCCTGTAGCGCTTTCTATAAAGGTTTTTGTCTAGAATCGACCCATATATGGTCCATCGGCCTTAAAGGGTTAAATAGACTTACGTAGCTTTGAAACCATCTCAATACAACTACGTCAATATATCCCTTGAATCTATTACGGCCGTTGATTCAGAAGAGGAATCTACGCAGCCAGAATCAGAATCTACGCATTCGGGAGACGAATCTACGAAATGCGGTTTCTAGTTCGCTGTTGGTTTTTGGTACCCTTCCAGGAGGCGAACCCTAAAGCCGCGCACACCCTGAACCGCAACTTCACCCAAACCCGTCACGATCTACCCATTTATTAAATTTACCCCATAATAAAATGTGACCGCTGACTAGATTAGAACGGATTTGGGGTAACCATTCCATCGTCGTCTTCGTCATCGACTTCACAAACAAGAGACAAGAATTCTAACACACACACAAGCAAGCTTCTCACTTCTCCCATTGCGACCAGTTTCCAGCTATGGCGAGCTCCGCCGCTGCCTCCGCCGTGCGCCGGGCCGTTGCCAAGGCCGCTGCCGCCGCCCCGCCCGCGTCCTCTGGTACCGAATCTGTTTGTGCTAGATTTTCTTCTTTAGGAGTCTAGTGATAGAGGAGGAGGCGTGCGTTCTCTGGATTTCGGCTGCCTCTTTAGTACTGTACCGGTTCTTTTGGTTGGAGTGCCGGAGGTGCTCTTTGTGTTTTAGGAAATGGAGAATTAGGTTTTCTAGACTTCTTTGTGTTAGGGTTTGAGATTTTTATTTGATCGGGAACCGGTTCTTGATTTCAAGTTTTCAGGAATCTGAAGTTTGTCTTTGATTCAGGTGACGTTCGGATTTCGTATCCACGTTTTTAGATGTGTGCTGCTTTTTTCTTGTTTTTTCTGGTTGGAGTTGTGAGGTTGTAAGTTTTCTAAGGTTTTATCCTTTTCCGTGGTTTCTAGTCATGTATAACATGCCACGGCGCATAATGAGGTCACCGCTTGGTTGCATGTACCTGTGTGAAGTTGTTAGGAATCTGAAGTTTGTGTTTGATTCTGGTGACATTCGGTTTTCGTATCCACGTTTTTATCTGTGTGCTATAGTTCTAGTTTTCTAGTTTTTTCTAGTGTTTTCTAGTTTTTCTGGTTGGATTTGTGAGGTCTCTTTTCCCGTTTTCTAGGGTTTTATCCTTTTCCGTGGTTTGTAGTACATGTATAACATGCCCTGGCGCTCAATCAGGTCACCGCTTGGTTGCACGTACCTGGGTAGAGTTTTCAGGAATCTGAGATTTGTGTTGATTCTGGTGACATTCGGTTTTCGTCTCCACGTTTTTAGCAGTGTGCTGTCTTTCTAGTTTTTTTTTCTAGTTTTTCTGGTTGGAGTTATGAGGTTGCGAGTTTTCTAGGGTTCTATCCTTTTCCTTGGTTTGTAGTACATGTATCACATGCCACGGCAAATAATGAGGTCACTGCTTGGTTGCATGAACCTGTGTAAGGTTTTCAGGAATTTGAGGTTTGTGTTGATTCTGATGACATTCGGTTTTTGCATCTACATTTCTGGTTGTGGCTAGTTTTTGAGTCGTGATCTCTCTTTTCCTAATTTATCCTGTTCGTGGTTCCTAGAACATGCCATAGTACCGCATTATTTGTGTTGGTTGCGTCACATGGCCTTTCAAATTAGCTGTTTCACTTCCTAGCTAGCTCAGATGTTCTTGTGTAACATGCATACTTTTCTTGGGCATTTGTGTAGACTTTTGGTTTGATACTATTTGGCGAACGACGAGGTTGATGGTGATGTGATTTGGTTGCAGGCATTCGCCAGTTTCATGCGACGGGAGCGAAGAGGTACAGCAACGACTACATCCATGCGGAGCACATGTACGACATTGCTTCCATAAAGAACAGGAAACTGAAGGTAGGACTCGGTGTGTTCGGCTCCTTGGCCTTCGGCACCATGGTGCCCATCTGGGCTGTGCAATTCCAAATCAAGAAGGCAGGTGGTGGCATTTAAGTCCTAGACATGAGTCCAGCCTACTTTTTCTTCTTTCTAACATGATGATAGAGCCATTCGTGTGATACTTGTGCACAGCAGAAGCAAAAATAATTTCCTTTCAAGTGTACTCATGTGAATTTGGTAAACGCTGGAATATGGTTTGCTATCTTGTGGTGTAGCCGATCTTTTTTGTCTGGTTTTTCCAACTGTGGTGTATTAGAACTAGGCAATTTGTTGAGCGGTTAATGCAGGAAGCTGAAGAGTGCGAATGTTGAGCATCAAATTCCGAGGTCTTCAAGGTACAACATCAGCCAAGTCAGATGTCTACAATGTTGAACTTCGTGATATTGATTTGGAGATAAATAGAATCTATAATGATGTATCAACATTCTCAAGACTCTGGTTTCTACAGTCAACCAGGTCATATTATGAGCTTTCAAAAACATGCAGTATGTATTAAGATCATTTGTTGAGAAATAAATCTACGAAAGTCATGTAAAGTTATATGTCACACTGTAGAAGAACCACATGAAGAAAAGATTACATATGAATGTATCAAAATAATTATCACTAAGCCCAGTTATACACTAGAATTCTTGTAATCACCATATTTTATTTCATTAGATATCCTTCACACTACATCTTAGCACACCCACTTGTGCTCAAGCTTTAGCTTCCTCCCTGGAAAAATTCCACAAAATATACGTTATTATTAGAAATTATTATTAGAAACATTCAAGATACATTGAAAAGAACATTGCACATGTAAAAGAGCGATTA
Source organism: Bryoerythrophyllum caledonicum (assembly GCA_963971425.1). Classification (NCBI taxonomy): domain Eukaryota; kingdom Viridiplantae; phylum Streptophyta; class Bryopsida; order Pottiales; family Pottiaceae; genus Bryoerythrophyllum; species Bryoerythrophyllum caledonicum. The sequence continues at coordinate 10,326,192 of OZ020525.1, read as the reverse complement.
ATTGAATTATTTGTAAAGTCACCCACAGTTTCAAGAAATATCCCCTCTTGTTAACCTTAGTAGTACTTTTTCCTCACTCTAAATAGCTATTAGGTCATGGAAGAGCTCGGCTCATCTATTAATCTAATATTATTTAGAGTGAAGAAAGAATAATATTACAAATAAAAAAGAGGGGATTATCTTGTTGAAATATTCTTCTATTACATCCAGAAAAAAATCAGACAAGTTCGGAAAACTAGAAGCATACCAAGACCCAAATGTATGATCAACTTACAAAAGCTCCTGAACGTTGTCCCTCAATTTCTTCGAGTCTGCTCCACTAAATCCTGAAACCATCTTGCCATCCAAATGAAACTGGAAAGTAGGCTGCCATTTCCAACAAAAAAAACAAGCCTCAAAACCATTAATAGAGAAGAAATGGAATAAAATGATAACTTCATAAGTTTTCTATTGATTCTAAATAATAACTATATGAGTTATTACTTTCTTCTGATTCTTTAGAAAATAATAACTTTATGAGTTTTCAAAATGGATCATGTAAGTAAGACATACCACAGCGGCAATGCCGGCCATTTCAATTGTTTTCTGTAGCTCTGGCTGCAAAATAAAATAAAAAAACACCGAAACATGTTTGTGTCAGTCCATCTCTAGCCCTAAACCCTAAACCCTAAACCCTAAACCTGGAGTTCTTAATTTATATCTGTTCATAGTGCCATTCCTATTTTTATCTTGGTCGCTTAGGGATTACCTCATCCAGATCAACTTTAAGGAATTTTACATTCCCAAATTCCTGACTTAAAGCAGTCACCACTGGCGATATGTGCCGACCTGCCACAAAACAAGTCAATTTAACACACGACTTCACATATCTTTGACCTTAAAACCCTAAACCCTAGAAACGTACTTTGTAATACTCAAATATACAAGAATGGATTAGGATAAAACATCTTTCTTAAACCCTAACCCTGAACCGTAACTTCAAGTGGCACAAACATCCAGAGAACGTACAAGGGCCACACCACTTGGCTGTAAAGTAGACCACTGCCGGTTTCTTGTCGTCTGCAAAAAGGAATTACATCAAATTACTATCAGATTAAACAAGACACCATGAAAAAACCACTCCGTACGGTAGATAAGCAAGAAAGGAGATCAACCAGGTTTAGGGTTTAGGGTTTAGGGCTAGAGATGAATTGTACCTTGCGCTTCTTTGAGCAAGCTCTTGTACTGGTCCGAATTCAACACTTCAACGACTCCAGAACTTCCACCTGCTCACATAAGATCATACCAAGCCCACATCACAACCAATCAGTAACCAAGACACATCAATAGAGTAGGATGTTTTCTCCACATTTAAGAAGCACATATTTAGGTTTTGCAAGAGTGACAAGATGAGAACGACCTATCACAGCAGGCTACCAGACCTTGCACACCCTAAAACCAGCCATATTAGCCCCTAACCCTAAAATCAGCCATGAATACACCCTAAACATGGCCGATATTAGGGTTTAGGGATGAAATTAAGCAGACCTGGAGCTGAAGCAAAGTGGCGAGAAGGAGTCCTGAAAATCTCGTCCTGGCTCTTCACCACCCAACGAGTAGTAGGGTTTAGAGACCTCAAACCCTCCACTGATGATGATGATGATGAGGGAAGTGATCGGCAAAGAGAGGAGTAGAGAGGCCGACGCAACATCCGCAGCGCCCTCGACGCCATAGCTAGCACAACACCCTAGCACCCCCAAATTGACCCTAAACCCTAAACCTCCAAATCAACCCTAAACCCACGACTGAAAACCTCCAAATTCACCCTAAACCTTGAACCCGCAACTGAAAAACCTCCAGATCGAACCCTAAACCCTGAACCAACAACTGAAAACCTCCAAATTAACCCTAAACCCTGAGTCCACAACTGACATACTCATAGGAAAACTGGGAGAGATCTTCCCTTCAGTTCTTCTGACTCGGAAGTTGAAGTGAGGCATTGCTCAGTTGAGAACCGGCGAGTTTGATTTTGGTGCATCTCCGACCTCACGGATATCGAATGACAATCCGGTTTTCTCTCCCGCCGGAACAAAGTTGGAGAGAGTAAGGTAAGCCCCCCTAAAACCGACAAGTTAAGGAATGTGCATATATTTAGAGAGGAGATAATTATATTATTATTTTTCAGTCATACTTAATAGAATTACACTTCCAACCCAAGTGATTTCATATTTTTTCCATGAAAACTAAATTAGTTATGAATTTTCAAATTGTGCAGCCATGTTTAATGGGTGGCCAGTAGTAGGTACCCCCATAACCAACGACCAAAAGTAAGGGTCTTGACCAATAGCAAAACTCCATTTGGAGCTGAGTTGGTGGTAATGGGATGGAAGAGAGTTGGATATACCCCTATTTTATAGGCGTTGGCTATGGGTTTTTGGTTGGTTATGGGGAGGCTTAACCTTACTAGATTTTCAGCAGAATAATCAAGAAGAAGAACTTTGGTTTTCGGAGGGCCGGCATGAATAAAGTGTTTGTTCAATCCACCACTAAGTCTTTGTCCACATGACATATGTTGCAAAATAATCATTTCATATCCGGTGATGCCCTTCAATAAAGTTCCTCTCAATGTTCGGAACCTTGCCCTGTCGTGAACCACCATGCGTCCTCCCAACGAAATTTTCTTGCTCCTTTGGAAGTTTTTCTCTTCTATTCCTTGCGGATAGTCTAAAGTTCATAAAATTGTTCCTCTTCATCTTCCGATGCGGAAAAATCTTGCACCCACTTTGAGAATTTGTTTGTATTGATTAATATGTGTAAGCTAGTAAAACCCTTGGAGGCACAAACAATAAAGTATAATTAGAATTAGAATATAAGATGCAAGCACAAATAAAGGGGGGTTTTATTCTTTTATAACTCCAAGGACATCTCTTCTCTCTATATCTATTTCTATTATCTAGTATTTGTTACATATAATAAAAGAGGAAAGGCCAATATCCCATCGGTACCCAAACAATTTGTTGTGCCACATGGCGATACCCAACCTACCCCAATATAGCCCTTCCTTGACACATGGCAATAGCTAGGAACAATAAAAGGCTACAAGTATCACCTAGGTACGACGCTATAGGATGTGGCAACATGTGGTATTTACTTTTATTATAATGAATTTTACTTTTGTTTTTACAATTTTTGTTTTCTTACCTAAACTTACACTATCCGATGGGACAATAGGTTGGAATACTAAACACAACAGATCGAGAATCACAACCAACTTCAAATAAACAAAAAACATAGCCAAATACAACTATGCTAAGCAAACCTTCAAGGAGAATGTTATGAATTACAAGAGTAGTCAAGCGTCCCACGCTCCACAAGGGGAGAATCAACGAGTGGAAGCGGAACTAAAGAATGCGGAACTATTACTAATGATAACCCATCACTTACAAGCAAACAAAACTTACAAAACATTCTCTAAACACACTTACAAAGCTTGACTTGACAAAGATGTCAAGTCAAGTGCTTACGCGCTGCTATATGCACACACGCAACACCCTAACGGATAAAATACATCTGTTAGGCGGATGTGGTTTGGCACTCGTACATCACCAATAAACGTAGATTAGGACTATCTAATTTACGCTAACACTACGTGATGTGGTGTGGTCCTAAACGCAACATCCGTTGATAGCTGCCGTGTAAATAAAGGTCGTTAAACACAACAGATCAAGAATGGCAGTAAACATTAAATAAACAAAAAAATATAGTCAAACACAACTATGCTAAGAACACCCTTAAGTGCCCCCCTAGCTGATAAAGAGCCTCTGTAACCAACTTGAACCCTAAACCCTGAAACTCCCACTTGGTTGCTCTACCAAAAAAATTAGCTAAAATTGTGTTTTTAAGTTTAGATAACCGGCAAAGTAGTTAGTCTTGCATAGAAGTAGATTGCATAGCAATTAGTGAAAGTATGAAAATGCTTAATTAGTTTATTAGTGTTGTAGTGGTGATAAAATCAGACCTTAAACAACCAAGTTTTATATCTGGTAAGACTTAAAGAGAGTGCTCGGAAAGAATCTCCAAGAAAAAGATCCAAATTACCACTTAGGGCAAAATTAGCATATAATGTAGTTTTTCACATTTAGTGTAGCATACACTAAATGCGGAGCCATACACTAAATGCAAAATTTGCAATTGGTGTAGTGACATAACCATACAGTAAATGTGAAAGACTACACTATATGTGAATTTCAGTAAAGATTGTAAAGGATTTTATTTTACTCATGCGCATTTAGTGTATGAAAAGTAAAAAAACATAATATGTTCATTAAGACAAATAAACAACCACTTGGAGGAAGAACGTTGATTAAATAAAACAGAACTTGCAAGAAAAACAAGGAATAAAAGGAAGACGTGCCAAAAAACTAATGAGAAATAACGAGGAATATTAAGAGATTTTGAGGAATACTAAGGAATGTTATGGAATTTTGAGGAATATAGACAAATGTAGAGAAATTTTGTGGAATTTGGAGGAATCCTAGAGAATCATGGAGAGTTTTGAGGAATCTTGTAGGAATCTTTTAGGAATCTTTTGGAGAATCTTGTGAGGATTGTTGAGAATGTTGAAGAATCTTCTAAAATAATTTGAGGAATCTTGATGCATGAATCCATGACGACTACTAAGCGGTTGTTTGGTGGTGTCATCAATGACATTGGTATCTAACACTAATTGCAAACTTGTTCTCAAATAGTGTACTATGGTAATTACACTATTCGCGCTCATATACAAAATGTGATCTTTAGTGTAGTCAAGTTTTCCTTAAGTAAATAGATTAATTGTAGTTTTTCTTTCTAGCTTAATTGATTAAGCTTCTTTTTATTTTAGTTAGTTAGTTTAGTTGTTATTGGAGCCTTAAATTCTTATTCAAAATAATAGGAATTAAAAAATTATATGAAAAGAAAAAGATAAAAAGGAGAGAAATAAAAAGAAAATAAAAGAAAAATAAATAATAATAATAAATAAATAATAATAATAATAATAATAAGTAATAATAATAATCATAATAAATACCAGATGATACCCGGGGAAATTCGGACATCAGCCGGGTATCGGCAGTACCAGGGAATACCCGAGGAAACCCACGAAGAGGGCGACCACCGCCATGAAGGCAGCAACCACGAAGAAGGCGACCCCCGCCATGAAGGCGACGACCACGAAGAGGGCGACCACCGCCATGAAGGCGGCGACCACAAAGAGGGCGAAGACCGTCATGAAGACATGTATGATACAACCAACAAAGCCACAACTTTCATTGATAGAGTTGACACCCATTAATGTTATATTTCTAGAGTTGTCTAAAGCTTGAATAACATACCTCCACTTCATATTAAATTCTAAATGATCTAAACTCAGCTCAAATGAGAGAAAGAGAGCTGGTTGATTTCATGCAAATTCTTTCTTCGTTGTTGAAGAGTCTAATTAAAACTACTTTTACTTGAGTTTAGAGACCACCAAGCTCTTCCATTGCCTTCAATTGAAGAATAGAGCACCAAGTTCTTCAATTGATTTGGAAATTGGTTCTAAGTGAGGAAAAAGTAATGCAAATAGGAAAAACTTATCAAAAATTTGGATAGTTCAAGTACATCACAATTTCATTGTCAAATTCAATGAACCGTTATTAAAGGAGATGATGGCATACATACCAGCTCAACCAGAAAGTTGCCCTTGGTCAATGAGTCAGGCCCATACAAGATGCCTAGATACAACGACACAATTGGCACCCCTCCAAACCCACCTTTTGAGCCAATTGATCCGCAAGCATCTTAGATCCCTCTTACGGAGAATAAAAACTCTTCATCGTGTGAAATTGCACAGATAATCAAAACATATATGTATTTTTTTAGATTCATGGAATTTTTTAAAATCCTCTTATGTAAATGTATACAAATAGCCTGAAATTCAACAGCTATAGCTTCAATTAAGCCTAACCTCAATCTTCTTTGAAAATTTGAGGAATGTACTTGAGCACAACAACCGCTTCTACTTTGGCGCAACCAACTTCGGCTCCTCCTTCTTCATCTAGAAGAATTGCGCTTCAGGCCGACGTAATGGTTCTTTGAAAGAAATGCAAGAGGGCGAGCTAGGAATCTCGAGTGGTGAACATTAGTCGCTGACACTCTAAAACTTTCCTCATCTAGTACAAGTGTATATGAATAGCAGATGAGTGGCGTGCTCCTCCTCACACAAAACTATGAAAGCTAGCATCAAACAGCTACTTGGACTTACAAAGGTGCAGGTTGAGCCGCAAATGCGTGAAGCTTGGGCGCCATCAACGCGCAACCACCTGTCCGACACGGCTTGCACAATCAAAGTCACTTTGTCCACAACCTACGACAACACAACAATTGCATAAAATCACTCGAATCTCCACGACCAAACGAGGAAACTATGTGTGGTTTAGGTTGCGTCAATTTAGCACCCCGTGAGGCGGGAGCTGGGAGTAACAAATGTAGGATGGTGGGTGCAAAAACCATTAGATTGGGAATCAACCACGCCGGCTCCTGCACAGCTCACAGCGACCCAAAAATCCACCGCCACGGCGCCCCCATCACCAGCATCCGCTCCATCGCAGCGTCTCATTTGCGGCGTCTCCTTCACCCACAATCTTCACAGATTCACGCTATGCTTGCATCCCTAGATGCACAAGATCCTACAGTTGTTACTTGTAACTATAGATTAGATCTGTTGCTCTAAGCACTGTGCGAGCGAGCAATGCCACATCAAAAGATAAGCCATCGCTCACTCAACATGTAGAAAAATGAAAGTTGAGAGATTAATGACAAATGGTATTGAATTCTAGTGTGAACACGAAAGTGACTAGTACTTTGGACCTTGCTCTTGTTGATAGGGAAAGTCAATACAAAGGCTCTGCCTGAATAGACAGAGCCAATAAAAGTAAATCTACTCTACAGTGATAGAATTGCAATTTCAACCTAAATGATTTCATATCTTTCCAATGAACATTTCAATTGAATGTTCAGTGGGTTTCACAAAAAGAGTAAAGAGTAGGGAGACCGCCGCAACGACTCCCACGCTGCCACGTGGCGGCACGGGAGTGGCCACCTCCAACGCCAAAACTCGGGGTCCCACCCGGCAAAATCACAGAATTTGGCGTTGCAGGTTCCGTGCCCCGGTGGAGACGCCTGGTTTTCTTCGCGCGACTTGATCACAGTCCAGGCTCTCTGGTGGATCAATTCTTTCACGTCATAGAAACTCGAACATACATTTTCTCAAGAAATTTTCACAAGAAAGGCGTCTTCCACGCGCGAGAAAGCCCCGAAATCCAAAAACCTGGCGATCCGAAGTTGCTGCTGCTGCTGCTGCTGCTGCTGCAATCCGGAGCTGGAAAGCGCCACTTATCCAAGGCCGCGAATGAAAAGTTGTGGCCACCTTCCCCGCCACTGCTAGCACCGTCAATAGTCCCCACCCCGCACAGTTTCTGCGCAATTCTCACGGCGGAGGTAGAAACAATGGGTGTGGACGGTGCGTTGGTTTCGTGCAGGAGTTACAGTGTTGCTGCAGTGCAGAGCGTTGTTGCAGAGAGAGTGAGGAGAGAGCCGCTTACGAGTGTGTTTTTGGGGGCGCAAGTGAGGGAGATGGGCGCGGGCATGTCTGTGCGTTCCTCGTCGGGGGAGCGACAAGTACCTACAATTACCACCGCTTCTGGAGGTGGGTTTCTTAGTTTTTGCCAGTTTTAGGTTTTAGGGTGATCATTTTCTTCCAGTTGGTGCCAACTTGTGATTTGATGGGAGAAGCTCTGAGAGCTGCCTTGTTAAGGATTGGATTTGAAATTGGGTGCAGATGTTTCTCAGCAGACTGACTTTAGATCAGTGAGTGACGAGGAGTGGAAGAAGCGCCTCACGCAGCAGCAGTTCTACGTCGCTCGCAAAAAAGGCACGGAAAGAGCCTTCACTGGGTATGCTTCCACTCATGCTTGGCTTTGTGTAGACTATATTCGGTGTAACCCTTAATCCATCAGTCAGGCACATATTTCACTCTATAGAATACAAAAAATGTGTTAAAGTTTAGCAAGACTTACACCTTTGGATTGAAGATTCTTTCACTAACATCTTTCATTTGGAGGTCATTTCAATCAATCTGAATCTTATCATGTTAAAATACAACACCACACATGTAGAATATTGTGGCCACCAGTGGCACCTTCTGAAAGGATTCAAGGAGAAGCCTATGGTTTTATTTTTCTCTGGATGAAGCAGATGAGTTGGTTTTGCAGAGAGCACTGGAATACCAAGATAGCAGGAACATATCTGTGTGTTTGCTGCAAGACGCCGTTGTTTAGGTAAGGTTTTTAATTTCCTGAAATTTTTCGTCCATAATAACACCTTAGTTTCTAATTTCGATTGATTACGGAACAGAACATTATGAAGATAGCGGTCGATGACGTGTGTATTAGTTTACTGACAGAATACAGATTTCATTTCAATGTTTCAGCCTACGAATATTTTTGTTTTATGCAAATCTTCCTCACAAGTATGATGCTAAACTAGTGTGCTCTAAACCTTATTGATGTTTTTTTTTTGGGGGGGGAAAGGTACTTTATTAGAGTTATTTGTGAAGTCATTCAACAAAACGCCCCTCTTTTAATACACAGTACTACTCTTTCCTCATCGTTAATAGCTGTTCAAACAATAGTAGAACTTAGTCGAAGTAGTTTTAGCCATCAGGAAGAAAGAGAGGTCATGTTGTACAATGAATCTAACCCACCATCTTACTTACAGAAAGTTACATCTTAAGGATAAAAAGAGGTCCACAACCCATGGTATCTTAGCCTGACTTTTGAAACAAGTTTTTTTGATGTTTTTCCTCTTTGTTTTTTGGATGATGTGTGTCCAGTTCCAATACAAAATTTGACAGTGGGACCGGATGGCCATCCTATTATGAGTACGTTGGAGAGAATGTGAAGTCGCACATGGACTGGTCCATTCCGTTCATGCCCCGGACTGAGGTGATGTGTGCTGTGTGCGACGCGCATCTGGGTCACGTCTTCAGTGATGGGCCCAGACCCACCGGAAAACGCTACTGCATCAACAGGTCAGTCATTCATTTGCTCACCTTGTTATAATCCTCTCAACAAATGAGTACACTTATCAAGGAGTCTCATGAATATCAAGATTAACTCACTGGAATGCAACAATGAGAACATGGAACTAGGTTTAACCACCTTTATTCCTTATTTCAGAACATAAAACTAGCTTTAACCACCATTGCACCTTGTTTTCAAAGAGAGCATGGAACTAATTTTACCAGTTTTTACGCCTCAATTTTCTAACCTCTCTTTTCACACTTAACTGACTTGTGAGTTTGGTATATTATTATTATTTTTTTTTTTTGCAGTGCGGCGTTGGATTTGAAGCCCGAGCAGAAATAACTGCTGAAGTAGTGTTTTATTGGATATAGTGAAGTCAGAAAAGCGGGGCTTGTAATATCACGAGAATAGTGATGTTACAGGAGCCTTGATGTTATATAAGGCCTACTCCTTTGGATGGCCCCATACACATTTTATTAAGTTAATGTGAGATACATTTGGATCTCGGTTTCAAGTTGCTAAGAAGATACTAGAGTTATGTGTAAATTGAGGCAAGGATGCCATGAGTTTTGACACCTTTTCTCACTCTTAATTATTAGATTATAAAAATCAGTCCAAGTAAGTTAACGAATTTCTACATTTCCTGCTTGATGAGGAAAAAGGTGGGTATCATGTATGTAACAAAAAGCTTAGTCCTTTATTTTGGTATATTCCTGCAATCTGCTCAAGAAATGTAAGCAGAATTCCTCACCAAACTGCAAAGCGTGAGCCTCAATTGTTCAACCAGTGCAGTATCCATGATAATGCTTGATACCGTAATAAGAATGATATCTACAAGGAATCCACATCTCCGAAGTGCTAAGGGATACTCCTCAATTCAGAATACTGTTACAACATAGTGAACTTTCCCAATGGAATGTGAGTGTTCAAAAACAGGTTGATAAATAGGTTGGGTATTTATTATCTATGAGGGAGCGCCATGGCCGACTATCACATCATAATCTCTTCAAGACAGTGTCTAAAGCTCAGTGAGTCACAACTCAGAAAAAGGGGGAAAATGGATGAATTAGTATATGCACATAGTCAGGAGTTGGAAAATTCAGTGCCACTAACATACACAAAGCTGCATTCATTCCGACGGCACCAACTGAAAATTGCCTCAAGTCAAAACTCATAGGCCAGAGAGGTGATTTCCTAAAAATTAAGTAAAAAACAACTCTATTGCACAGATTCAGACTTCTTCTTTTTCTTCTTTACTACACTAGGTGTTGTTACCTCTGGCGCTGCATCCTCCATCTCCACATCCTCGGACTTCTTCTTTTTCTTCTTCTTCTTCTCCGTCGTTGGAGCTTCTCCATTCTCTGCTTCTTCCGAGTCCACCACCTTCTTGGACTTCTTCTTCTTGTGAGTGGTGTCAGGTGTTTGCTCGACTGTAGTAGGGCTGGAGGCGGCTTCCTTGGAGCGCTTCTTCTCGCTCTTGGAGCCATTCTCTCCGTCCTCTGCTTCCGCCTTGGCCTTCTTCTCCTTCTTCTCTTTCACAGGTGTGACGAGCTCTACGGGAGCAGGTTCAGGTGCAGCTTCAGGTTGAGCTTCGGTGATGGTTGCTGCCTTGGGAGCTGAATCAAACGCGGGCACTCTGAGCCACTCTGCAGGTGTCTTCTCGTTCGGCTTGCCGTGTTTGTCTAACAAACCGTCGCTGATCATCCTCTTCTTCGTGGTAGCACGGGGACCTAAGCCCCATTTTCTAGGGTAGGTATCGCGCTCCATGACGACACGCTTCACCTTGGCCACAATGCCGTGGTCACACGTCGCCATGACGGCCGTGGTCATCTGCGCCACGCCGATGGCGATGGCCTCGCCCTTGGTGGTCATCAACACGACCTCCTCACCGACCTCGATGCCTTGCTCGTAGCGGAGGAGTCCGGGGATCATGAGCTTGGCGCCGTAGCAGATAGCGTTCACGGCGCTGTCCTTGACCACGCAGCGCTTGTAGCTCGTGAGCAGGACTTCCAGCGGCATGATGACGCGGCGCAGGTAGCTCTCGTCCTTGTGATTATCGTACACCCACTGCGCATCCAGGACATCGTGCATCGTCACCAAGTTGTCTTTCTCGCCTAAAATCCCCGACCGAACCCTACGAAGCTCCTGCATATGCCCTCCGACTCCCAGGAGCAACCCTAAGTGCACGCAGAGCGTCCGGATGTACGTCCCGGCCTCACAGGACACCCAGAACACCACCAGGTGCCGCTCCGCGTCGTACTCCAGGAGCTTGCTCTCGTAAATCGTGCGAATTCGCAGCTGCCGCTTCACGGCGGAGATGAGCGGCGGCCGCTGGAACAGCGCGCCCGTCAGGGTTTCAATTGCCTGCGCAACCTTCGCGACCGACTCCACGGCGGAGTGAAGCCGCGCCACGCACACATATTCCTTCCCGGCGCCCTGCTGGGCCTTCACCAGGCGCGTCGCGCGGTCCACACACACGATCAAGCTACCCGTCACCTTCGGATCCAGCGTCCCGCTGTGGCCCGTCTTGTCCACCCTCAGCATGCGCCGAATCCACGCCACGACCTCGTGCGAGGACGGATTCGCCGGCTTATCCAGGTTAATCACTCCGTAGCGCACGTAGTCGTGCAGGGGGCGCTTCAGCGGCGTGTGCCCCGTCGGCAGCGGCGTGTAATGCCCCGTGCGCACGTTCAGCTTGTCGTAATTCTTCAGCAGAATTGGCCACTTCGACGTGTCCAGCGGCGGCGTCGTGGCCTGCGGCTTGATCAGGTAATCCGTCTCCGCCTGCTCATCGCTCGCCACTGCCACAACCTCCTTCCCCGCAACCTCATCCTTCTCCTTCCGCTTCTTCTTGCTCTCTGAACCTGCCATCTCTCCCTCACCTCTCCACCTAATAGCACGAAAAAACCAACCAAACGAAGCGCAAAAGGGGAGAAGGAAGAGCTACGAGGAGGCTGCGGCGTCGACCTCCGCAGTGAAAAGAGAAAAAAGCCTATGGCGGAACTCTGTTGTAAGACGGTAGCCATGCGAGGACAGAATTAGGGTTTAGGGTTTAGCGATCGGAGACGACGAGAGACGAACGCCGTCGCATCTTAGCCGTCCGTTTCTGCTTTTTATATCCATGTCCTCAGATGGTGGTTTGAGACCTCGAAACTCAAAACATTCGCGCTTCAATATATATTGACATCTGAGCCGTTCATTGTTTTCGTCGAAACCGTCGGATGAGATCTTAGGATCTCGTAAGATTAACTTTCTGAAAGTGTATTCATAGGGTCTTCTTTTAAACGAGTATGAGATAAATTGCAAAAATAATTGTAGTCAAAGTGGAAAGATTGTCCCATGAATGGACACTTGGTCCTTTTGGGATTGATTTTGGGGAAAATCTACATAACATCCAGCGTGATGTCATAAGTTATAGTGTTTGGAGTCATTGGCTGTCCCTAGTGAAAATTGTGAATTTTGAAGAGTGGACTACTTTTAAAATTGTCATTGAGTATTTTGTCATCGGGTATCCATAGTGAAAATTGAGAATCTTACCAAAAAAATCATTAACCCATAAATGAAAAAAGTCCCGAGGTGGGCTTTGGCAAATCACGGGCATGTTCCCATGGTTGCAATTTATAATTGCAATTCTTGAATTTTTTTACAGAGATGCAAGAAGACAAGAGGTATGTGGGAGTACAATTTCATTCTCATCGAACTTATAGAAAAAAACATTTTAAATGCCATCTTAAAGAAAAAATTGTCAAGTGTGGGCACGTCGGGTAACTCCAAAAACATTTACCAGGACACTCTAGTAGATTTGAGATTTTCAGTACTAGCAAGTAATATTATTTCCTTTCATACTTTCAAAAAATATTTATTGTCTTTAGTGAAAAAATGCATTTTATCCCAAGTCAAAGACTCTCGCACATTGCCATACATTGTCATGCAAGGAACCATCAAAACCTCTTCTTTTCCACATAATACCTTGAGATCTTCATGTTTTCAATTTTTATTTTTTCTATTACAAAATGTGGTGTAAACTTTCTTAATGACTGCTTGGATTATTTTTCAAAAACATATTTTGTTCCCAAAAAATCAAAACGTGAATTGGCATTATTTTAACCTCCACTCCTTGCACAATTCTTTTGAATATGCTAAATCCCTTCTCTACCTCTAAAATTTGGTGTACAAGGAGTTAATATCATGGTTAACATGATGATATAAAATTTAGACCTTTTTTAGTGCAAAACTTTGGCACCAAGTGAAGTCAAAGTCTGTTAGTGCACTCTATGCAGAGATGAAAATGAACCATTGTTTCTACTTCAAACACTATTATAATAACCTTTCAATCCTTGTGGTCAAAGTTAATAAAATTTTGTAAGTATGTTATTTTTCAAGTGTTAGATGAGATCCTTTGATTAAAACTATAATTGCAATCTTTTGTTTCCTTCCTTTCTCATTGCACTAGAAATAACAATTTTGAATAGTTTTTGGTGTAAAAATGTCAAGGAAATTTAGGGGTTAAAAAATTGGATAAGATTTAGACGTGCACTATGTCCAATCTAAACAATTGAGTGGTTGCATGGTCACTAAACAATTTAATTGTGTTAGCCCACACATCCAACCTTAAATTATCATGTCAACTCCCTACCACTTCTCCCCATCTACAACTCAAATCCTCTACTCCAATCCAATCCTACTCACTCCTATTATACAAATGGCTCTTATATAAAACACACCAAAATTAGCCCCGTTAACCCCTAAAGGACCAGAGTCTCCTTAGGAGGATTTCTAATTTTGGGCAGGTTCCTAAAATTCGAAAAAAAATCTTTTTTCTTTGAAATTTCATTCTAGATTGCCTCTGATAAGAGCTTCGTGGACATATTTTTATTTTATTTTTTGGATTTGTGGTTTGGAACTTAGTACCACTTAAAGCCAAAAGTGGGGACACCGGGCACCTCCAAAATTTTTGACAAAATTTTCTATTGACATTGATATTTTTCACACATATAAAGAATATTTCTTTTTTTGGAAATTTTCAAAAAAAAATCTTGTTTTTAGTGTAATAAGGTATTTTATTCCAAGTCAAACATTTTCACACACTGTCGGGCAACGGGGGAAAAAAACTTCATCTTTTCTACATAAAACCATGATATCTTCGTATTTTTCACTTTTTATTTTTTCAACAACAATATGTGGTGAAAACCTTCTTATTGACCGTTTGGATTATCATTTGAATACATACGTAGTTCACAAAAAAATAAAACGTGAAATGGCAATTTTTGAACCTCCACTCCTTGCACACTTGTTTTGAATATGCTACACCCTTTTTTAACCTTTAAAAATTGGTTTGTTGGGAAATAACATCATGCTTAAGACAATGGTAAAAGATTTAGACCTTGTACAATGCAAAAATTTGATACAAAGTGAAGTCAAAGTCTGTTGATCTACTCAACGCAGGGAAGAAAATGAATCATTGTTTTGACTTTAAACACTAAAATCTATCAATCTGTGCAGTGGATTGCAACCAGAATTCTATGGCATGTTTATATAGAAGTATATTTTAAGATCTTACGGTTGAAAATCCAAAATTCACTTTAAAATGTGATTTTCATGTCTCTTTTTGGCAGTGGCAGTTTTGGACTGGTTTTAGAGCGAAAGTAGTTGTGGTCCTTTAGGGGTTAATTGACAACGATAAATTTCAAAACATGGCATTCACAACTGTTTTCCAAGAAATCAACATCTCCAAAAGCCTACATGGGCTACAAAACATACAAAGAACATAAATGATGGCCATATACAAAGCTGTAATAACCATAAATAAAGAACTCTTTGACAAACATGCATTCATATTCACTTATTGTCTCAACATACTATATCTTCTATACACACGTAAGACATCTTAGGGGCGGTTTACACTACATACCAAGAGCCATGACCAAGGAAAATGGATTAATTCCATGGTCACACTTCAGAAAAATGTAATTTTTAAAGCCCTTGGGCCTCTCACTAATTGTGAACCAAACTTGGACCGTGTACCAACAAGTAGGCGTGCTGATTTTTTTAATGAATGCCTAAAAAGGGCAGTATTGCCTAAAATAACAAAGAAAACTAAACAAGCCGAAAAGACAAAAAGGGTGGCCGCCATTGTATCTACAGTAACGTTGGGCCCCCTCCAAAAAACCAAAAAAAAAAAAACATTTAAAAAATAATAAAATGGCATTTCAGGCCCATGGTCTCCTCAATCAGCAATGAGAGAACCCTTTTTGCCTCTCTTACCGCAAAACTCGGGGGACCCTTCAACATTATTCACTAGGCCTATTTCTAGGCCTTTTGAGGACCTCAAATCCTAGGGTCACTCTTTTTTTTTTCTTGTAGTGTAAACCCAAGTCATTCCGGGACGAGTTGATGAAGCCAATTACAGATTTTAGAGGTGCATGGGACGAGTTCTTTGTCCGTAGAGTAAACGGCCCCTTTAGTACCCATCACAATCACCTAGAACAAATTATCTTATCTACAAGTATATTGAATGTAATACTACAAAGAACACAACCTACAAATATTTCTAAGGTTAAAGTCCACTAAGAGGGGGGAGTAGTTCCATATTACTAAACCATGTCCGATGGACATGAACTTAGTAGTGGAACGAACAAACACTTTTTTCACACCGGCCTCTTTGGGACAAGAGTTCTTCTTATTCTTAAAGCCCACTCCAATTTGTTTGGTAATGAACAACAAGTCCATATACTAGCAAACAATGGTTGTAATAAAAAATAAATAAAAGTGCTCTTCACGCATATGAATACGCACACCCTATACCATCCTATTATCAAAAAGACTAGTAGCATACCATGGAAGACTCACGTGACAAAGGCCACGTACGCTTCCTAGGAAAATAGCTAAAACACAACTATTCATTAGATTTTGCATTGGCTAGTTTATGGGTAATGGTTGTAAACAACTATTTTTTGAAATTGAAAGGTATCTAAATATCGTATGCATATAATATATATATATATATATATATATATATATTACAACTAACCATATGATACATGGCTCCGCGTCCTACTAAAATGTCAACAACACCACATACACTCCTTAATCACTAAATGACACATCAAAGTAGTATGGGAAAATAGAAAGTTGTTAATCTCTTCAAACAAATCTAGATGCTATACCTCCATAAATGTTGGTGCATTCACCAATTGCTCACAAGAAAATACAATACCAAACTTGTTATTGCCTTGCACATGCATTCAACAAAGATGTTGTTGCAATGCTAGATTCAAACTAGTTGTGTTATATGTTAAAGGACTGCCACTCAAAGCTACTCCCCAAAATAATATTTACCCCAACATAACCATCTAATTCGCAATTTGCAAGAATAGATTTCCAAACAACAAAACAATCAAATACCAACCACCTATAGCCGATATCGTAGCCTGTGGTTGAAAAGTTCATTCTATCATTGTTATTTCCCAAGAGCTAGAGCTTCAACACATATACCACCAATAATAGTACTTGTTTATAAATTTATAATCTCCATCTCCTCCATACGCAATATACTCAAAAATATCAACACCATTGGCATATATAATGCTATTTCCATACTCATTCACTAAAGATGATTGTAAACAATCAACCCATCCCATAGTTGCATGATCCGCCTCACAAATCGCATTTTATTTTTAAATAAATAGAAAATATAGAATTAACACCACTTTAAATAATTAAAAAATATTGTACTATCTTTGTACGTTGTCTTCAATGTGAACTATATTTAGATCATAATGACATAATATATTATTGTACTATCTCCAATGAATGTTTAACTCATGCATGTTTGTAGGCTTACATTACTCTTTATATATTCCCTCTTAACCCCTAATGGTGCCAAGGGATGTGTGGCTTCCCTTTTCGCTTATGCATTGCAATTCCCTCATGTTTGGCTTATGATTTTTAATTTTTTTCTTTTGAAAATAATGCGTTGCAATGTGGATCTAATTGCCAAATTTTGTAAAAAAATAATGTTACCTTGTTTACAAAGTAGGGATCAAATCAAAGGCTCATTTGTGTATTCATGTCATGGCTAAGTATTTCCAAAAATTGTATGTCATGTGTGATACTCAATCTGCATTAAAGATGTGCAATGAAGATGTCACGGACATACTTTAGAAGACACGTTAGAAAGTCTTAGAAGGCTCTAGAAGTTTCTAGAAGACTCTAGGAAAACCTTAGAAGATTCTAAAAGACTCTAGGAAGTTGTTAGAGAAGCTTCATAGTTCTTAAGAAGTTACAGGGGAAGCTTCTTATAGGAAGTTGTTAGAGAAGCTTCTTATAGGAACTTGTTAGGGAAGCTTCGTAGTTTTTAGGAAGTTACTGGAGAAGCTTCTTAGCTTGTGTGGAAGTCGTTCGAGAAGCTTCCATAAGGGCCTTACGCCAACAGTATAAATAGGAGTCGAGGCTGAAGGTGTCTTCAATCTCGACAACTCATTCTTGTGGTCTAGCCAAGGCCTTCTTGTACCTTGTTCTTATTCTAGCTCTTGTTCTAATATCAAGTTAGCTCTCTCTCTTGCCTTCAATCCTTGTTCTGAGTTTGGTCCCTGACAGTTTGTCGAGACTGACTTCATTCTCAATATCAGAGTTAGACTCTTCTTGGAGAGTGTGGATCACCCCTCTTCTTGCAAGGTGCACTAACGCATTAGAAGTTGCGGATTACCCTCTTCTAAACTGATATTTCTTTCTTCACAATATTGGAGCTTTATTTTTTGTGAGAGAGTGGATCACCCCTCTCCTTAAAAGTACCAAGGCGTTTTAGAGGTTGCGGATTACCCTCCTGTGGACCAATATTGTGTTTTTTTAGATTCATTTTTTTTTCTTCAGAATGACTGGAGGTCAAGATACCAATATGACTGAAACTTCTGAGTCCAAGTTAGACGCAATCATGAATGCTCTCACGGCTTTATCAACTAGAACTGCGGAGATTGAAGGAGTTATTGCAAGAATTCATAACGATGGTGCATCTGGGACAGCTCAAGTTGGAGTTCACCAACTTCATATTTCTACGCCGGAAGAAGCAAGTTCGCGTATGGTTCGACAAGGCCCACTTGTTCAACAACAAAAGGAGCCTCGAATCAGCCTTCCAGATAAGTTTGATGGTACACGCTCTAAGTTTCGAGGATTCATCAATCAAATTCGATTAATAACAGTTTTGCAACCTGAACGCTATCCAACGGAAGAATCGCGTGTTGGATTGGTTGGAACCTTACTTACAGGGCAAACTTTATCATGGTTTGCTCCATTGTTTGAGAAAGACTCATCAATTTTGAACAACTTTGAAACCTTTTTGGAGGCATTTGCGGAAGCATTTGGAGAACATGACAAAGTACGATGGGCTATAACAAAGATTCGATCACTCCGACAAGGAGCACGTTCGACATCAATCTATGCATCAGATTTCAGGCAATTAGCGTGCGACATCAACTGGGACGAAGAAGCCTTGATTAGTCAGTTCTGTTGGGGTTTACGAGACGATGTGAAGGATTTACTATTGACTCTTCCTGACCCACGAACATTAAATGAAGCGATTAGTCAAGCCGTGAAGTGCGATAATAGATTGTTTCAACGGCGCCAAGATCAACGCTCATGGGCTTCATCAAGACAAGATACGACCCGTCACGCTCCAACCATGTCGGCAAGCAGTCTGAATTCACATTCGGATGTAGAAGACATGCAAATTGATGCGATACGATTTAAACCCCTTACTCTGGAAGAGAAGAAACGTCGTATGGAGAAAGGATTATGTTTGTATTGCGGTGACGAAGGTCACAAGGCTGGAAATTGTCCGAAGAAACAGAATCGACGCATCATCAAGACCAGAGGCGCAATCATTCGGGAAAACGAAGATGCCCAGCCACAATAGGAACCGTGCGGCTGGACAATTCGGTTACACAACAACAATCAGGTTCCTATCTTTCCGCTCAACCTGCCCGTTGCTTTACAGTCCCCTTATCTTTAGGCCCTGAAAACCTGAAAACCTTAGCTTTATTAGATTCAGGAGCCTCAACTTGTTTTTTAGATGAAGACTTTGCCAAAGATCATAATATTCCTCCTATACAGAAATCCAAACCTGTTCATGTAGAAGTAATAGATGGACGACCTTTGTCCTCTGGAAGTGTCACTCACGAATCAATACCTACAGAAGTGACATTTGTAGGCCATAATAGCCGTATTATTTTCAATATCATTAGAACCCCGTCAAATCCTGTCATTCTTGGCCTTTCATGGTTAGAAAAGCATAACCCATCAATAGATTGGAAGTTGCGGAAGATGATATTCTCTACAGAACGTTCTAAGAAAAAACTTGTTAAAAAATCGCCAATCAAGAAGCCCTTATTAATTGGAGCAAGAGCATTCGTAAAATCGTCGAAGGAGGGTACTCCATTTGTTATCTATGCGACTCCAATTTGCGAAAAAAAGACTCTTGCAACAAGTATACCAGAGCAGTACAAAGATTTTGAAGATGTGTTTCAGAAGAAGAACGCCGACATGCTACCGGAGCACCGACCATATGATTGTGCCATAGACTTACAAGAAGGTGCGCAACCACCTTTTGACCCAATTTATAATCTATCGCAAACAGAGTTGACGGAGTTACGTCAATACATTGACGAGAATCTAGCCAAAAATTTCATTCGGCACTCAAAGTCACCGGCGGGGGCACCCATCTTATTTGTAAAGAAGAAAGATGATTCTCTACGGATGTGCGTAGACTATCGAGGTCTCAACAAGGTAACAAAGAAGAATCGTTATCCGCTACCTTTGATCTCCAGTCTTCTTGAACAACTTGGGAGCGCGAAGATCTTTTCAAAGATTGATCTAAGGGAAGCTTACAACCTTGTGCGAATCAAGGAAGGAGACGAATGGAAGACAGCCTTTCGTACGAGGTATGGCCATTTTGAATATAATGTCATGCCTTTTGGTCTTACCAACGCTCCAGCAGTTTTTCAACACATGATGAATGATATTTTTCGAGAACACCTAGACGATTTTGTTGTCATCTATTTAGATGATATTTTGATATTTTCTAAGAACCAAGACGAGCACGAGAAACACGTTCGTTTGGTCCTCGAAAAATTACGAAAGCGTGGACTCTATGCCAAACTTGAGAAGTGTATGTTTCACCAACCTGAGACGGAATTTCTAGGATACATTGCAACTACGGAGGGCTTGAAGATGGATCCCAAGAAGGTGGAAGCAATCATGTGCTGGGAAGTTCCAAAGACGGTTAGAGACGTACAATGTTTTCTTGGATTTGCTAATTTTTATCGAGTCTTTATCAAGAATTACTCCCAAATAGCTGCTCCGCTCACTCGCTTGACTTGTAAAGACAAGCTTGAATGGGGGCCTCTAGCAGAGAAAGCGTTTCAAGATCTTAAAACAGCATTTACCACGGCTCCAATCTTGGTTCATCCGGACTTTACAAAAGCTTTCTATTTGGAAACTGATGCTTCGGATTTTGCTTTAGGAGCTGTACTTTCACAAATGGGCGAAGGCGAGAAGCTCCATCCAGTTGCGTTCTATTCTCGTAAGTTTTCTGCTGCTGAGATTAACTACGAGATCCACGACAAAGAACTTCTTGCTATTGTGGATTCCTTTCAAGAGTGGCGCCACTTTCTTGAAGGAGCGGCGCATCCGGTGACTGTATATACAGATCACAAGAACTTCGAGTATTTCATGTCCGCCCGGGTTTTGAATCGTCGTCAAGCTCGATGGAGTATGTCGCTATCTCGATTCGACTTTGTTATCACTTATCGACCTGGTAAGCAACAAAGTCTATCAAATGCACTATCGAGGAGATCGTATCTTACGCCACGGGCCAGAGAAGCAGCGTTTGATCAACAATGTACGACATTGTTGAAGCCCGAACACTTTCAACTTTCCGCAGCAATTGTGTCAATTGATGCTGACTTCCTCAACCAGGTACGTGCAGCGACCATTGAAGATTCTATAGCTCTTGATATCAAACAACGTGTCAATAATGGCAATTTCAAGGTAGAAGGCGATCTTTTGTACTTTGAAGAGCGACTATATATCCCAAAAGGGCATGTACGACTCCGAGTTCTTCAATCTCGTCACGACTTTCTAGCCGCGGGACATTTTGGATTCAACAAGACATTAGAACTTATTTCCCGAGATTTCTGGTGGCCCAAGATGTGGAAGGATATGAAAGATTTTGTCACCTCTTGTGACATTTGTTCAAGGTCAAAGAATCCTCGGCATCGCCCTTATGGTCTTCTACAACCTTTGCCTATTCCGCGTCGACCATGGTCTTCAGTTTCTATAGACTTCATTATGGATTTGCCGCTATCAAATTCTTTTGATAGCATCTTTGTTGTGGTTGATCGACTCACAAAGATGGCACACTTTATTCCTTGTAAGAAGACATCATCAAGCGAAGACACGGCAAGACTTTTTCTTGATAACGTTTACCGATATCATGGCCTACCAGACGACATCGTATCCGATCGAGGTACTCAGTTTGTATCAAAGTTCTAGAGATCTCTTTTTGCTATATTGAAGGTAGATATCAAGCTTTCTTCGGCTTTCCATCCTCAAACTGACGGCCAAATGGAACGGGTTAATCAAGTCTTGGAGCAATATTTACGATGCAACATCAACTATCAGCAAGACAACTGGACGACATATCTATCGCTCGCAGAGTTTGCATATAACAATACTCTCCATGCCTCAACTCAACAAACGCCATTTTATTCCAATTATGGCTATCATCCGAAACTTGATTTGCTGACTTCGCCAACCACTAACAATCCAGCGGCTGAAGACTTTGCGAATCAACTATTACAGCTTCAAAATACTTTGAAGCTTCAACTACAAACGGCCCAAGATTCTTACAAGGCAGCTGCAGATAAATTTCGGACTCAAGCACCGCCTTTCCACGTTGGAGATAAAGTGTGGCTTTTTCGACGGAATATCAAGACCAAGCGGCCTTGTGATAAGTTGGACTACTGGCGATTGGGCCCATTTGTCATCGAGAAGCAAATCAATCTAGTGGCATTCCGTCTAGAGTTACCATCTACAATGAAGGTACATCCAGTTTTTCATGTTTTCCTTCTAGAGCCTTACAAGGAATCATCTATTCCTGGAAGACGACAATCGGTACCACCTTCCATTGAAATCGATAATCATGTGGAATATGAGGTGGAAAAAGTTCTTGATTCTCGCTATAAACATGGCAAGTTGGAGTATTTTATTCATTGGCACGGCTATGATATTAACGAGCGAACGTGGGAACCAACGGAAAATTTGGATAATGCGCCGCAAAAAGTCCAGGAGTTTCATCAATGCTATCCTGATAAGCCAAAGCCTTTCCAGCAATAACTTCTTCTTGACGGTTCTTGACCTCTGACCTTACGAAGAAGGGGAGGAAAGAAGCCGTGAATCGGTGGTTAGAAAGTATAAATTGCCGCTTAAGTTTATTGTTGTATGCCTATAGTTTATTTTCTCTGTTGTTGCCTAGTTTAGTTTCTACGTTATGGAGAGCCAGGAGATAGATA
The DNA here is from genome assembly GCA_963971425.1 of Bryoerythrophyllum caledonicum. Taxonomy (NCBI): domain Eukaryota; kingdom Viridiplantae; phylum Streptophyta; class Bryopsida; order Pottiales; family Pottiaceae; genus Bryoerythrophyllum; species Bryoerythrophyllum caledonicum. The sequence goes on along the minus strand of OZ020525.1, from coordinate 10,303,544 downwards.
CTATGCCAGTCATGTTATCTCAACCTAGTAGCTCACGAAGAGGACCTCGAGACGAAGAGCCACCTATACCGCGAAGGCAACCTCGAGATGAAGAACCACCTGCACCACGAAGACGACGAAGGATACCAAGTAACAGGTCCCTAGTGATTGTGTTTGAAGTAGAGCCTGCCTACGACGGTATCGCCGAGGGAGTTTTTGCAGGACAGTTCCACAATGAAGACACTGAAGTTCATGCCTGATCGGAAGTCGAAGGCGTTGGACACTACCGATGGCTGCAAGGACCGATGAACCACCTACCTCGAGAAACGACAACTGGAATTTATCGCAGATTGTATGCGACAAATTTTCAACTTTTTACGATGGTAGGCTTGCAACAACCTAAGACTTCTTGAAGACTTCTTGAAGACCTCGAAGCTAAAGGAGGGGGTAATGTCACGGACATACTTTAGAAGACACGTTAGAAAGTCTTAGAAGGCTCTAGAAGTTTCTAGAAGACTCTAGGAAAACCTTAGAAGATTCTAAAAGACTCTAGGAAGTTGTTAGAGAAGCTTCATAGTTCTTAAGAAGTTACAGGGGAAGCTTCTTATAGGAAGTTGTTAGAGAAGCTTCTTATAGGAACTTGTTAGGGAAGCTTCGTAGTTTTTAGGAAGTTACTGGAGAAGCTTCTTAGCTTGTGTGGAAGTCGTTCGAGAAGCTTCCATAAGGGCCTTACGCCAACAGTATAAATAGGAGTCGAGGCTGAAGGTGTCTTCAATCTCGACAACTCATTCTTGTGGTCTAGCCAAGGCCTTCTTGTACCTTGTTCTTATTCTAGCTCTTGTTCTAATATCAAGTTAGCTCTCTCTCTTGCCTTCAATCCTTGTTCTGAGTTTGGTCCCTGACAGAAGATGCATGTGATGATGCACTTGATGGGAGCGCTTTGATGTGATTAATGAGTTGAGCCATTGGTGCAATGTAGATTTGAGCCAAGCATGATGCCATTGGCTCATTTGGTCAACTACCATGCTTGACTTGATACACAATTTAAATTCTTTTTGCCTTTTGAATTGGGCTTTGTACCTTTTTGAAATTTGCCTTGATTTTGCATTAACTAATTGTACATTCCCCTATATTCTATCAATCTCATTTTTTTGTTCTCTTTGTAGATTGTATTTCTACAACTTTGCCAAACAATGGACCCCCCTAACTTTGAAAAATTCCTTATAATTCATCCCCTTGATTTTTGCGTGAAGTGTTTTTTAATTGTATTCTATCACTTCATGACTTTTAGAATTGATATGTTTTGTGCAATTTGGTCATGTTTTGCATTCCATTGTGGCTTGAAATGCTCACAGTATAGTCCATTTTCCAACGTTTATGGAAAGTCTTTGGTCGTATTTGGTATTTTAAAAAATATAAAAATACAATAGACAATCTTGAAAAATTCAACTCTACGCATGCCAAACCACCTACATTGGCAAAAAATTTGAACTCCTAATTCTAGATTCTTCCCCAATTCTCACCAAAGCACACCCGACCCACTCGAAAATTTATAGTTTCCAAAAATGCCTTGCCACCTTTAGGGGTTATTAAAAGATTAGTGTCCATTCCTGTGGCAGAGCTTATCTATGTTTCTCTACATGCGTACATTGGGTGGATTACTACTTGTAAACCTACTTTCAATGTTCAAGCTTCCTATGTTCTACGTTTTATTCTTTTACTTTAGTTCTTTCACTTAATTTGTACTTAATTGTTATTTTAGTATTGTTTACTTTTTATTCTTTTACTTTATTTGGATATATTTTACTTTTAGAGATGAATTCTAGTGAGCATATAAATAGAATATTAATTTTTTAGTTTATACATTTAATATTATTATATATATATATATATATATATATATATATATATACTAGTGGGGTACACGTGTCCTTTGGACACCTTTCTTGTTGGATAATTTTTGTTGGATGAAACAATAGAAATGGGTTAATATTTATTCATCATAGGATCCTTTTACATATGTGCGGCCTTAGCATTGTTCAGCGCAACGCCTCGCTGTATACCACGTTGCGCATGACTTGATCATCGGCACGTTCAACTGACTCTACATCAAGAAGAACCAAAACATTTTCTGGAGCTGTTGCACGCGAGAAAGCAACATACAACTGCCCGTGGGAAAAGACATTCTTTGTAAGGCATATGCCGACCTAAGGAATTGTCTGCCGTTGTGACTTGTTGATTGTCATCGCATACGCCGCACGGATTGGAAACTACTTGCGTCGAATTGGGAATGGAAGCCCAGATTGTTCTGTAATCAATGGAATCCGCGGGATAAAAGCAACGTAACCGGCATGATCTCCCGTTAATACTTTTGCCTCAATCACCCTAGCCGCGCATCGTTGAACAATAAAGCGCGTTCCGTTACATAGACCATTTGGAGGGTCCAAGTTCCGTAAAAGCATGATCGGTGTGCCGACTTTGAGCGTGAGCTTGTGCGGCGGCCATCCGTTAATGTTGAGCTTGTTAAGGTGCTCTATTGGTATCAAATTGGCACCTTCGTCGCTTTCAACCTAATCTGCGCTCAAGAACTCGGATGTTGCACTTGGCACTATATCAAGCACGACTGCATTAATCCGCGAAACGTCGTTGTTCTGTGCGGCAAAACCCAACCCAACAACAAATCATGAGCCTTGCGCTCAACCTGATTGCTCAGATCCTCCTCACCAAAGAAAAGACACCGGCGGATTTTGACCTTCCGGAGCCTGCATATGTGATGGACGATTTGTAGGAAAATCGTTTCATAGCTGAGCAGCTAGCGTTCAACACTGCCTAGCTTAATGTTGAAGCTGAGCGTGAGGTTGAGATTCTAAATGAAGATTAGCTGGGCGTGTACCGCTTGATCATGGAGTCATGTGAGCGGGATGTTGCCAACAAGATCTTCTTCATTGACGGCCCTGGCAGGACAGGGAAAACGTATTTGGAGAACTTCATTCTCAAGGCCGTCCGTGGGCAAGACAAGATTGCGTTGGCGGTCGCTTCGTCTAGTATTGCGTCATTGCTTCTAAAGCAAGGGCAGATGGCGCACTCACGGTTCAAAATTCCAATAGAGATCAGTTCAACATCTGTGTGTACCATCAACAAACAAAGCAATTTGACAGAGATGATTCGACGTGCAAAGCTGATTTTGTGGGACGAGGCTCCAATGATGAGCCAATTTTGGTTTTGAGGCGGTTGATCGCACGCTGCGAGATATCACCAATTGTGAAGAACCGTATGGATGGATCACGTTTGTAATGTGCGGGGATTTTCGACAAGTCCTACCTATGGTGCCCAAAGGCCTCCGGACCATCATAATCGCAGCATCCATCAAGGAGTCTCATATGTGGAATCGAGTGCACGTCTACAGACTTCGGCCGAAAATGGACGTTGTTGTCGGCGAAAGCCGCACAGATTTGGGCAACTGCAATTTGCAGAGTGGCTATTGGCGCTAGGCAAGGACAGGTTGGAGAAGGTGAGAGACGATGTGATCAAGTGTCCACGCTCAATGATTGTTGGTGATCACACATTGAATGGACTGATCAACGCCATCTATGGTGGGATTGCCGAAGTTGGAGCAAACGAGCGCGAGTACTTCAACAACCGCGCCATTCTTGCCGCACGGAACGACGACGTTTCGCGGATTAATGCAGCCGTGCTTGACATAGTGCCAAGTGCAACATCCGAGTTCTTGAGCGCAGATTAGGTTGAAAGCGACGAAGGTGCCAATTTGATACCAATAGAGCACCTTAACAAGCTCAACATTAACGGATGGCCGCCGCACAAGCTCACGCTCAAAGTCGGCACACCGATCATGCTTTTACGGAACTTGGACCCTCCAAATGGTCTATGTAACGGAACGCGCTTTATTGTTCAACGATGCGCGGCTAGGGTGATTGAGGCAGAAGTATTAACGGGAGATCATGCCGGTTAAGTTGCTTTTATCCCGCGGATTCCATTGATTACAGAACAATCTGGGCTTCCATTCCCAATTCGACGCAAGTAGTTTCCAATCCGTGCGGCGTATGCGATGACAATCAACAAGTCACAACGGCAGACAATTCCTTAGGTCGGCATATGCCTTACAAAGAATGTCTTTTCCCACGGGCAGTTGTATGTTGCTTTCTCGCGTGCAACAGCTCTAGAAAATGTTTTGGTTCTTCTTGATGTAGAGTCAGTTGAACGTGCCGATGATCAAGTCATGCGCAACGTGGTATACAACGAGGCGTTGCGCTGAACAATGCTAAGGCCGCACATATGTAAAAGGATCCTATGATGAATAAATATTAACCCATTTCTATTGTTTCATCCAACAAAAATTATCCAACAAGAAAGGTGTCCAAAGGACATGCGTACCCCACTAGTGAATATTATATATTCAAGATTTTGCTTTGAAATATATATTGAACAATGCAAGAAGGTTTAGTAAAGGATCATTTTGATCTTGAGGAGGAGAAATCATATATTTGTAACATTTGTTTAGAGGATGTTGATATTTTATAAAAACAAAATGTAACCATATGTTTTGTGAGTTGTGTTTGAATAAATGGTTGGATACACAAATTCGAACAGTTCACAAGACAACATGTCCCACATGCCTAGAGAAAATAGAGTTTAAATCCTACAAAAGATATTTAGCTCCTTGTTTTTGATGATGTACTAAATTACAAGTCTCATATCCGTAAAAGATAATGGTCTCTTACCCGTCCGATGGCCAATACCCAAGTATTACTTAAATGACAAGTCTCTTATGAGTACATTTGATTTTTGTATTTCCATACGTTTCCTTAACTATGGATTGCCCTTGCCTTTGTGGGGGACGATGGGGGTCTATTAGTTTGAGATGTAATCCCTACTCCATAGAATCCGCTCTTAGCTTAGAAGAATTAGGAGTATTTAAGTTTATGGTACAAAAAGGTTGCGAGTGAGTAGGATTAGCTTTTGCCAACCAATGAGTGCACAAACCAATCAATACTAAAATATTAGATCCTAAAATATCTGTGTGATAGTGTAAGATACCCAAAGACATGAGGTTGCAGGTTCGAGGCCAAGGCGAATTGACATCCTCATTGGGAGATCAGTGGATGGACAAAGGTGGACAAAGTCATTCCCTCCCCATTCCCTTGCCCATTCCCGCAGCCCCATTCTCCTACTCGTTCCCCTAGCTTCAATCAAACTCAAAACCCTAAACACCACCTATAAACCCTAAATTCTACAGGGTGAACCCTAACTCCTATACCCTGAACCCTAAAACCCTCCCGAGGGTTCTCTAAACCCTAAAGCTAGGTTATAGGGGGATGAAGGAGGGGAATGGTCTTTGTCCACCTCCATCCATCCATTGATCCTCCAGTGAGGGGGTCAATTTGCCCTCGCCACGGATTTGATCCCCAACGGTAAAATCTTTTCTCACTTGACGAGACTACCACAAATTGCCAATATTGCAACTCATGTGTGCCAAGAAAAAAAAACAAAGAACTAAGATGTAACCCTAAGTTACTTCATATTTGTTCTTAGTGGAGCAGGGTTAGGATTTAGGGTTATGAAGATTTGATAGCCGCCAAACCCATCTGACCTAACCCTAATTCTCGCCACATCCAACTCAATATAAACTGGAGAGCGTCCAGGTGTTTACACAGTTGTTGGAGATGGGGTTTAGGGTTAGGAGATGGGGCGTAGGGTTCGATGTATTTTAGGGTTTGGTGCTGACAGGTTTTTCAATCTTGTTGGATGAGGTGCCGGCAGATAAGTTTTTGCACCCTAATTTGCAAACAGGATATGATTGTAGACAAGCATTCAACAGCACACGACACTTCCTTTTATAATCTTATGAGGTGTGAGGTTTGTTTTGGAAATTTGGTTTCTCCTTGTACTTTGGAAGGAGACCGACAGGTTTTGGCTGTAGTTTTTCTGTGGGGTCTGGAACAGATACTATGAGGGCTTGAGTTCTGATGGTTGCTGTTGTTTGATGATCTCTGCCTGCTGTATTAATCTTTTTGGTTACCTTTTTAGATCTTTTGGGGTTGGATCCACATGATGAAGACAAACTCCAGAACGACTGTCTTGGTTCACAAGAGAGGCTGTAAAGTGATGGGTTTATATGTCATAGTTACACTGATGGTTCCTCTCCTTGATGAAGAATAGCGCTAGATTGTGTCGTTGATGGTCGTCGATTGGTTGCTGTTGCCGTAGGTCGGGTTTTTTCTGTGAATATTATGGAGCAGACTTTGCTGGGCTTGTGGGGTTGTCATTTACATGTTTTGCCATGGGATGTACTTGCGAAACCGCAGATTTAGACACGAAGATGGTTGTCTTTCCTGATTTCACACGAGTGTTAGCAGAATGATTGAATGCCAGGATTTAAAAAATTATAGGTCTCGGCGCTTCATTTCGTACACCATACGTGTATTCGTGGACTGTTTCTCATAAACAAAACTCGATGATATGGAAAGTGGCGTTGCAGTAGGTTTTGATCTACGCTTTTGTGTGGAATCAGGTTTGTGTCTAATGAACTTTGGCTTTGTGAATGTGCTGCATGTGTTCAACTTCTAGGTGTGCAACTACAAAAGTCCGCTTCATAGAAGTAGTGATTATGGCTATCCATCCACAGGTTTTTACGCCACTTTATCTAATTTCATCAGGATTTTAAAAATCCAACTCAGAATTGAACATTGAGAAAATGACAGTACACTAAAGATGGTTACTAGTGCAACTAGTCTAATTGTTTTGGAAATGCTGAATTTTCTACTTATGAGGCTTTTTTCTATTGAGAGTACATCTACCTTTTCTACACTAAATGTCCGCCAACTTCATCATTATGAGCATCATCTTTACCTTCCATGGGATCTACCTTTTAATGTCCAACTACACTAAACATTGCATTTAGTGTAGTCACACAAATAGTGTAATTACCCTACTACACTATTTGCGAACTTGTTCACAATTAGTGTTAGTTGCGGCAATCTTTTTCATACACTAATAGTGATTTTATTCACTGCGGCAAGCTTATACAGCTACACTAATTGTGCACAAGTAGAAAAAAAAAACCACCCATTTTTACATATAGTGTAATGTTTCACATTTAGTGTAATGTTGTGTCGTTACACTAATTGTAATTCTTCCTTTTAGTGTAAGAGTTCGTATTTAGTGTAGATGACACTAAATGTGATTTTTAGTGTAGATGTGCCTATTCCAATGCCACTAAGGTAAAACCCCCACAACCAACAAAAACCCATAGCCAATGCCTAAAAAATTGGGGCATATCCAACCCTCTTCCATCCTTTTACCACCAATTCAACCCCAAGTGGGGGATTGGTATTAGTCAAGACCCAAACTTCCACTAGGGTTGGATTTTTCTGCGTTGGATCCTTCAAATCACTACCGTCAATTAATATGTTTTTTTAAAAAACATTATTATTTTTTGATTTTGATTTGGTCTGCTTTATTTATTTTTGATTTAAAAAAAATTAAAAAAAAAAAGTTTAATTTTTTTGATTTTGATTTGAAAAAAAAAATAGTTTTTTAATTTTGAAAAAGCAAAAATACTCCTTTTGGATATGCATCCAAAAAAGGGATTTGGTCAAATAAAGTATATAAAACTCTTTTATATAATTGTCAAAATAGGAAGAGGATTATGAAAGTAGAAAAAAATCTCTTATTTATTTTTAAATTTTAAATGTAGTAAGGAAAGAAAACATGTAAAGTAAATATGTCAAACTATTTTTTTAAAACTAGGAAAGCAACAAAGACAAAGGCTTGACATATGTGCTTCTATAATTTTTAGTTGAGCCTTATGAAAATCTAAGATACTTAAAAATTGGAAATTAAGCCCTAGAATCCAGCCCCAACACTTTACATTGACTAGGGCCAAGATGATGAATTTGAAATCCGGCCCTAGAATCCGACCTCAATGCTTTACATTATTTAGGGCCGGATGGAAGAATTGGGGCCGGATTGAAGGCAGATCCGGCAGGCCTTCCATCTGACCCCAAGCCTAATGTAAACTGGCCCTTACTGTTGGTCATTGGTTACGTTGGGTACCTACTGCTGGCCTCCCACTAAATGTGACTGCACAATTTGAAAATTCATAACTAATTCAGTTTTTCATCGAAAAAAGATGAAATCACTTGGGTTGGAATTGTAATTTTATTGGCTATCACTGAAAAATAATAGTATAATTATCTCTTCTCTCCGTATATGCACATTCCTTAACTTGTCGATTTTAGGGGGGCTTATCTTAACCCTTTTCTGTCTAGGAGTCCTAGTATGCGACTTTGGAGGTGCTAAAACTCAATTTGCATGTAATCCATGAGGAATTAGGCTTCAAGATACAAGGATCAGGTTTGGACACACATTACATGAACACTCTTCAACAATCAAATCATGATTTGGATTTATAGAACACATTAAACATTCTAAATTACAGTGAATACAGTGAATATCATGCTACATACTATGTTGTATTTCACACACATGCACACTGATTTTGGTTTTAAATTTTGGTTAAACTTCGTCTTTAAGACATTCTTCATTGTTTTGTGATTGTTGGTCTCTCTTCTCACATACAAAACTTCCGTTTTTATTTGTATAAGGTTGGAGCATTTTGTATACAATCAAGTAGAAAAAAGCAAAAAAATCACCAATAATTGTGTATAAATATTTTTTATACATGTGATATGTCAATGCAAAGGTATCAATCTAGTGCACATGTGAAGCGCTCTTATTCAAAGTAAAAAAATACTTGCAAGAATCTATTGATGGTTAAAATAGTACACCCTCCAAAATCCACAGTTTTCATTACCAATATACGATAACTTTAAACACTATAATCTATGCCATCAACCGTTGGATGTTGTGCAAAATTTTCCCAAAGTTCAGGTCATGGGTTAAGTTCAATTTTGTAAGGTTAGATATTAATATTAGCCATTATATTTGCATCAAATCCGGTTCAAAGAAAAAAATCAGCAGAAATCTTGGTTTTTCCAGAAACTGCCCTAGGCGAAAAAATGATTAAGATAAACTCCCCCTATAACCGTCAAGTTAAGCAGTTTGCATGTATGGAGAACCTAGATAATAATTAAATTATTTTTCAGTGATAGCCAATAGAATTACAATTTCAACCCAAGTGATTTCATATTTTTCCGATGTGTTATGAATTAGTTATGAATTAGTTATGAATTAGTTATGAATTAGTTATGAATTAGTTATGAATTAGTTATGAATTAGTTATGAATTAGTTATGAATTAGTTATGAATTAGTTATGAATTTTCAAAGGCACATGTGATGAAAGTTGGGTGAGCGTCAGTAGGTGGGGGCCATGACCCTCCCACAAATGGCCTAAAACCGCATGCATAAGAACTAAAAACCGGCAATGAGTCAACCTTAAACTTATTCTAGAAATATTCCATTTTCTCCACTCTTGCATGTACAATAAGTCTAGAAGATCCCATTCACCTAAAACCACCAACTGTGCATCCAATTCATGCCACCCTAGCCTTTTCTCCCGCCATTAAAAATAGAGAGTTGGTTACATGTGCATATAGTGGCGGTTTTTAGTGAAAAAGTAGCTGGCGGCCATGGGATATTGGTGGTTTTAGGTAGGCTTACCTTAACACACTCAGGTATTCGAATTAGACGTATGAAGTGTTACCAACATCTACATTTTTGTGACTTATGACCTTCAAAAGGTGGCTGAAAATTTTACAATAAGCTACCGGACAATCATCTATAATCCAAATATTACCAGAGTTTGCAAATAGTGTTGGAGTTGACATTTAGTGTACTACATAGTTCTTACAATAAATGCATCGTTTGCAATTGGTGTCCGCTACAATAAACATCAAGTTTAGTGTACTCGAGGAGGGGGATCATTGTAAACATAGTTGGTAAAAATATTCATAAGGAGTGAAAACTTACAGCATTACTACTGTGGTAACCACTAATGACCATCTTTGGTGTGGTGGCAAATCAGAGTTCGAACTGCACGAGATTCTACTCCCTATTTCATACTCCACTAAGATTTACAGTTTTGCAGACCCAGGCACGCATCAAGAGACTGTCACAGAATAAAGGAAAAGATTCACACTGGTTGTGTCTAGATGGAGATGCTATTGGGAATGCCCTTGTTGGTGAGCCCGGGTTGGCCAATCGGACTCAGCAGCTCATACGGCACCTTCACGAGCCCGTTGCGGTTCTTGAGCGCAGGATTCGCATTCCGCGACTTGATGAGCGCGTCAATCTCCTCCACCTTCTGGGAGAACTTCTCAAACGCGGCAATCACCTGCACAATCGTCAGTCCAAGAGTTAGAAAGCACTCATTTTGCAATCGAAACCCATGTGATGGTGAGTAAACAGGCTAGTGCATATTGAGCAGTTTGCTATCAGATATCCAACGAAAACCACCAACTCTCACCTTGGAATTCCCGGTCCACCCCGGCTCGCGATGCCCCAGATACTCCTCCTCGGTGGAATGCGTGGACAGAATCTCGATAGTGGTCATGTTGATCCTGGCCTGCACGGGGTTCGCCAGCATGGCGAGCAAGAAGTGCTCCGGGTCGCGCAGCATGCTTTCCCACTCCGGCGTGTCCTCCTCGGGGATCAGCTTTCTCGTCAAGCTGGGGTGGTTGGGCATGAACCCGGCGTACAGGTACTGCCCGAAGTTCACCGCGGCGTGGTGGCACGACGCCACCCAGATGATGATGGTGACGATCTGCACCACGTTGTCCTTGGAGTCCGCCGGGATCCACCCCTCGACAATGTCGCCGTGGCCCACGGTGCGAGCCTCCGTCCACCACTGCTGGAGCTCCGTGTCGGACTGCACGGCTGCGTCGTCGACGTAGAACACATTGACGTGGTCCTGCACCCAGGCGCGGATGGCCGCCCAGAGCTCCAGGCCGTCGTTGGCGTAGGGATAGTCCTGGATCGCGAGCTTGAGGCCGTGCGGGGCGGAAGCGTCGCGGACCGCCATGCCTCTGAACGACGTAGAGCGCGACATACGTTAGAGTTTGTTGTTGTCTAGCTTACGATCGGTGTGGAGAGCGCATGCATCTAGAAAGTTAGAGTGGTAACTAGATACGTCGGAGCCATGTACTAATGTTTTTACCTCTTGATCAGGTCGTTGGGGAGCGCCTGCTCATCGAAGCGCCATCCACGGTACACGACGGAGGAGATTTCGATGGAGTACTTCCCCGGAGTGAAGGTCGATTCCACGACCCCCCCCGCGTTGATGAGCCCCTTGCGCGCCTGCTGGTTGATGTCCATGGTGTTCTTGAAGTGCGGGTGGAGCGCCTTGTTCACCGGGTGCATCACGCTCAGCTGCCGGTGGGTCGCTATGATGAACGGCTCAATACAAGCGTGCGTCCTCAACCTACAAGCGATAAACCAAAACATCATCAAATCAAGTTGATTAGGTGGTGATAGATCACTACTAAAACTTGGACGGAGCTCAACTGGCTTTGGATCCGGCCTGTTACCAGTGGCTGATGACTTGGTGCCAGGAGGCGTCGTTGCTCTGGACGTGCGCCTTGGCGAGCTCCCAGGCCCAGTTTCTGCTGGCGCCCTTCTCGGTGGGGTGGAAGACGCGGAGCGCGGGCGCGGTGTCGGTGGGGAGGGCGAGCTCGATGCAGACGGGCTTCAGGATGCCGGCGCTTGTGAGGAAGAAGAGCGTCCAGGAGGCGTACGCTTGGCTGGTCTTGAGATTGTTGATGCGCTGGATGTAGGGCAGCAGGCGCTCGTGGTAGTCCAACACGAACAACTTCTTCTTCGCAATGGCCTGAGATCGATCGGTCACAGCGTGAGTACTTTGAGCCCAGAAAACGTCAGCACAAGATCATCACACAATCGACTCACCTCGGAGACGGTGAGGCCCTCTAGATGAGGCTTGATCATCGCCGCAGTCACGGCCGAAGGTCGCCTCAGGGGAAACACCTGCAAGGACCACTCGACAAATCAGTGTTCTGAAAGCAACATCCGATGGGTGAATGCAGTTGTTACGCGGTAGTACCTTGAGCGCTTCGATGACCAAGGGGTTCATGCCAGCCAGCGCCTGCCGAGCGAACTCCTCATCTTTCATCCACGCGTTCTTGTCAGCTACATAAGATCGAAACCATGTCAGTCATCAATGCATTGGTGGTGATCAAAGAACAATCTAGCTACGAGGAATATGATTGTTCTCACCTGAAATGATTCTGGGAGTCGGATACTTGAGCAGATCCTGGTTGTCTCCGCTCGCGAAAGCCAGCTGCCGGATGAGCTCGAACGGCTGTGGCTGGTGGTTCGAGAACTCCTCCATGTTGCTATCCTTGCCAATCGGGACGTACATGTCCCGCACCTCGTCCAAGTCGGAGAACTGTTTGTCGTAATCCGCTAGATTCCCCACCAGGTTGTGCTTCTGCGCCTTGACAAAGTTGCCGAAGAACCCCGACTTCTTCTGCGGGTCGAAGTACTCGTCGATGGGAATGTATGTAGCGTTCAGACGTCCCTCGATTCGAGTCTCAGTTTTCCCATCTGTCAAAATGATGAAAAGATATCATGGGTTTGAGAAGTGCACAACCATGGACTCGTTGTGAGGGTGTTTTGAAGAAGTGCATGTACCTTTGTTTAGTACTCTGCCGGTGCGGCATCGGCGTGGATATGGGAATTCGGAGTTGCCTCCGAGGACGTGCCGGGGATTGTCCGGAGTGCCCAGATCGTTATACACGTCGTAGTCGTAGATCCGTTCACCTAGTTTCCTCTCCCCTTTTCCGGTGCCCCGGAGCTCCTTCAACTCGCTCTTCCTCAGATCCACCAACCCGGGCGGAGTCTTATCAGGTGTGTATTCCTGCGAAGAAAGAGGCCAGAGTTCAGAGTGGTGCTTTTGATCAATATCTGTGTTCAACAAGAGGCTCTACTGTGTAGATGTTGCAGGGCATGTCGGCTTCCAATCACATGAGCAGAGAAGAGAATAAAAGTGGTCAAAGAGAGAGGAAGCGCAATTGGCGATGTGGAGCCTCTTGTCAGAATATGGAAGACTTGTTAGTTTCAAGCGTTGGTAGTACCTTGTTAGCGAAGAAGACGCGGCCCTTGTTCGTCTCCGACGCGAACACCCACGAGTTGCATGCGAAGTGCACGGTCGAGTTGTCCGGCAGCGTGACCTGGGCGTTGTCGAGCCTGAACTCGGTGGTGATGGTGATCTTGCTGATCATCAGCACCAGGTTTTTGTGGCCGTTGTTGACGATGATGGCGCCCGGGACGCCGAAGTCTCGGGGCACGTAGAAGTTGAGGTCAAACTCGAAAATGCGGGGGATGAAGAGGCCCCGCGGCTTCGCCCAGTGCTCCACCGTCACCTTCCCGCTCACCTTCCCTTCCTTCGTCGCTGCAAACCGATCCCAAAACATCAGGCAGGAAAAGTGAGGATGCACTATCAAATGTAGGGTACTGACACTTTACCTGGATCAACCTCGTTGCTCACGAGCTGCACCGTGACATGGTTGCTGATGAGCTCCTGTCCGAGCTCCACCAGGTCCGAGATGGGGTTATTGATATCGAACCCCTTCACGTTCTTCCTCGCGATGGCGATCTTCGCCTTGTAGAGCACCAGATTCTGGTCCTTGCTCTTGTCATCACTCCCTGACGATCCGAACGGGTTCAGCCGGCTCAACCAGTCGGTGTGGTTCGTCACGATGGTGTTGCCGGAGGAGGACGACTTCACCGCGAGCGGCACGGTCTCCTTGGGCGTGTCGGGTACCGGGTCGGGCTTGGGCTTGGAGGTCGTGATCTCGCCGCCTGTGAAGAGCAGGAAGAGCTCCTTCGGCGACTTCAGGAAAAACGGATCGTCGGAAGTCGTCCCCATGGTGATGGAACTCGAGCCTGCCCAGAAACAAAACGATCAGCCAGAGAGAATCGACGGAGATGCCGTGAAATGAAACCCGAAACTGGTGAAGAAAGGAACAGGAGAGAGATGGTGGCTCTCGACTTCGGCGGCATCTGATCAGGAACCGGAACTGGTGAAGTAAAGTTGATCAAGTTCCAACGTTAGAATACTATACTCGTAAAGTTGTCGGTATTTAACAAACTTCGGCCGACAAAACATGTCTAGGTTTTGCGGATGCCGAAGTTTGTGAAATACCGCCACCAAAGTATCAGTACCTCGGGGTTCGCATCAACACCACTCTCAAACTCACATAAAAAAACGAATCAACCACAGCGAAGGCTCTAGTAAAAATCAGGAGGAAAAGAGCAGACCTCTTGAACTGCACACGTTGATCTTGATAGGAAGACTGGATCGCTGTTGGTCAGCCCCGAGCGTGGTGCATGAGTGATCAGTAGCTGCTCTCTTTTGTAGCCGTGGTGAGCAGCTCTGCAAATGCCACCACTGTACCACTCATGCTCCAGGAACTGGTTGTCATCACCATTGTGTCAAGTTTGACTTTCCTGGGCCACGACACGAGGAAGAGGAGGCTCATGGTATTTTTCTCCTCACGTGGGTTTGAAAACAGAGGAAACGATGATGGTGTGCAGATCAGTGTCTGGATCATGGCATCGTTTCATTTTTAGCTGCGCTCAACGTGCATGGAATCACCATGTTCCTATTATAAGCACCGCGTTCTCGGCAACTTGCACTGCTTCTGCGGACCTCTAATGTACGTTAGATGTCCGTCAGAAGTTGCCAGTTGTGGCTACAGTATTCCACATGTATGTTGTCGTATTTGGACATGATAAGGTCCACATACATGACAGGTTTGGCAAACGAGAAAAGTGTTGTATTAGAGAATTGTATTAGAGAAAAGTGTTGTATTAGCGAATTGTATTAGAGAAAAGTGTTGTATTAGAGAATTGTTTTAAAGAAAAGTGTTGTATTAGGGGCGCTTTACACTACGGACCATGGGGATTGACCACGGCCCTCTAAAATCTATGATTGGCCGAGGAAGTTGTCCCGGTCGGAGTTCGCTTTACACCACCTTGAAAAAAGGAGATTGACCATGGAGTTCGAGGTTACCTAAGTATGTTATTTTTTGTTGAGTGGATAATGTGTCTTGGTCCAACGGGTTTTCCGTTGGGTCGAGGCAAATAGGTCGATTTGACGGAAATCAAGGGGACCGTTGGGCTGAAAATCAATGATTGGCTAAAATTTATTTATTTATTATTTTTAAATTATTTTTTCCCGGATTTGTATATGTACATTAAAAAAATCAGCCCATACTTGTCCCGGTCTAAATCCACTTTAAACTATAAGAAGTGACCAAGACACTCAAAAATTCATTTTTCATGGTCACGGCTCTAGACCAAGAGCCGTGACCATGAAAATAAATGATTTCTCTTGGTGAATCCTCATGGTCCATAGTGTAAACCGCCCCTTAGAGAACTGTATTAGAAAAAAATGTTGTATTAGAGAATTGTCATATAATCTATAATATGACATTTTGGATCCAAATGTCGTATTATCGAGGTTTTAGTAAAATCTACATATATAAAAGGCGCCAGTCTGTCTGTCCGCCGCTCCCGGTCGCGTGACCTCTCTTTCTCTCGCCCCACCACCGTGCAATAGTCCAAATTCCATCTTCTTGTCTTGCCCGCACAAGGTGGTTCCCACGTTGCTCGCGCCCCTCCCTTCGCCTCCAAGACCACACCCTGAACGTGGAACGATACAAGTACCGATCGGGAGTGCGACATTGCAAAGAGTCATGCTCATGGATCACCCGTGCAACCGGAAACGCATCTCCGTCAATGTTGTAGACGAGCGTCACTAGAGCACGGACAAAAACGCTGCCGCATTTGCAAAAGAGAAGGGGAAGTTGGAGAAGCACTTGAAGGCCACGGATTATCTTCGTGAGGTATGATGGCATCGTTTTATTTGGAATGTATGGAGTTTTAGGTTTGGGCGGGTTTTATGCATTTGGTGGTTACTTTGATGTTGATTAAACCGCTTTGTTGGTTGAAATTTTCCGA
This sequence comes from Bryoerythrophyllum caledonicum, assembly GCA_963971425.1. Taxonomy (NCBI): domain Eukaryota; kingdom Viridiplantae; phylum Streptophyta; class Bryopsida; order Pottiales; family Pottiaceae; genus Bryoerythrophyllum; species Bryoerythrophyllum caledonicum. The sequence goes on along the minus strand of OZ020525.1, from coordinate 10,287,607 downwards.
AACAAAATGTTGTTGGTATGGTGTCCAGTTGCAGGGAAGGATAGAGGATGAGCTTCACAATAGTTAGGGTTGGTACTGAAGCTGCTTAACAACAAATGCAAGGAGCACAAGAAGGAGATGTAGTCGGATGCGGATGCCGTTGCGATGGTGACGTCTTCTTGAAGATGCAAACCTTTAATTGCCATTTCTTTTCAGAGATACAAATCTCATTGTGTCATTTGATGGCAGGGTTTCTACGGTTTTCAGGCACTGTGGCATCGAACGCGAGGGAGACGGAGTGGTTGAGCAGAGCATGTCGAGCAAGGGAATGCAGGCGAGGTCGGCCTGGCAGGAGAGAGACTGGATTTTGTGACAGAGGAGAAGCGATAGTATCAAGGGCAAGGTCGGGATTTGTTCGAGGTGTGAACATCGGCCTTGCCATCCAGGTGAACACAACTTACGCCATCCATGCTCTACCGCCTGGCGGTCGGCAAGCTGCTGCGCGGAATTGCTAAGAGTCAAAAAAAGAAATTGATGTTGTTTGGTAAACATGCAAGTCTGAATTTTGTAGTCTTTTTTCTATGAGACGAATTCTATAGAGTCCATGTGAACCGATTGTTCTTTTTGAGATTTAGAAGCTGGACATGGTGCTTGAAAAGCAGACAACTCTGAAATTTCAAGGTTTTTTTGTCATGATCTGATTTCCTGCTCTGGATTTTTGGATTTGATATCATATTAGAGATTTCTAGGTCCCAATTTTGGTTCCTTTGTCATGGTTTAAACTTGACAAACTTTATATGAAAATTTTGTGACATGGTGTTGATTGGAAGTAGGCAAGTCTGGATTTTGAGGTCTTAGTATATGTTGCTAATGGGCTAATGTTAAACTAGATGTGAGTCTTTGTAAAAAAATCCTTTAGGTTCTTGACTACCCTACAGAGTGGTCGCTTTTGTACATAATTAGTTTAGAATAGAATTTGTTTAAATTTTTTGGAATATCTACCTATATAAAAGGCTTCAATCTGTCTCCACCCAAGACCGCATCCAGAACGTGTTCGCCCTCACTGTAGTCTGTCTCCCCCAGTGTTCAGGCTAGGCTTGTGCGCACACAATTTTGAGGCTTGGCATCTACCTATAATTGAAGGCGTTTGTTGAAATACCTCACCTCCAACACATGTGACGAGGTCTCTTATTTTACCATTTAATACCAAAAGTATCTCCATAGTAATCTTTAAAATAAACGCACACAATTTACGGTGCCTTCCGGGCGGGTGGCGCAGGATCGTCACACTCGGCGAACGGAGGGTGGGGATAGTGCGTGGCAGAGGGCGGCTCCAGCGTTTTGCAAACGGAAGCACCGTGAGGGGCACTATGTGTTGTGTGCAATGCTAAATAAATGGACGAACCTCAACCCGTCGGAACGACGGGTATGTTCATGAAAGTATGTTTGAAATACGAGGGATGCAAATTGCAATCTAAAATATAATACGTCAAACAAATTTTATTATGAGGAGCACTAATAAAAAACCTTCCCCGGTCGGAACGATGGGTACCGATACTAGGTGTAGAGGCATACATCGTATGTCTGCTATCACTTTGAATGGCACATCTTTGACAACACTTTGCATTGCAATTAAGAAGTCGTCCCGGCCGTGGCAAATGACACGCTGGTCAACGAAAGCCCACGATCACGGAGAAATCGCCTTGCTCGCAAGCATCGTGCAAATCGGACTGCAGCTCAACACGAGGCAGATAACGCCGCACGGCAGACTAGGTGTGCTCGGCAGATGGAGCAAGAAGAAGAACGTGCGCGCGAGTGGCAGCAAGTGGCGAATCGCTGTGACGCACGCACAGTTGAGGAACAGCTTCAGGAACTCCGGATTGATCGTGAAGCGCATGCGGCTCAGAGGGTGGCTCAACCTAAGGAGCACGCACAGCTGAGGAACAACTAAGGGTGTACTTTGACATATCCTTGGTTGCATGAACATCCGCTGTCGGGCATGCCATGCGCTTCATTGGCTGAAGGAGCACGTTGTGGGGCACGGGTCGACAATTGCAGAGCCGCATTTCACGATGTGCTGCGACCAAAGGAAGGTCTCGAACATCGAACCGCTGGCGCCGCCGCCTGAGCCTCTTCAGACCCTGCTAACATGGTTGTTCCGGCATCTGTCTGTCCAGTAGTGTCCGTCCGTCCGGTTGTCTATCCGATAGAGGCTCCTGTTGAGCAGCCAAATGTCCGTGGCAAAGGCATTTCGAACAAACATTTGGGCGTACAACAACGCTCTGTCGTTCACGTCACTGGACGCTAAGATTGATGAACGGTTCACGCAGGGCGGGGTGTACACGTTCCGGCTCCAAGGTTTCCTATATCACATGATGGGAAGCTTACTGCCGGAGGCGAGAGAAGCTCCAAAATTCTCTCAGTTGCATATCACCGACAGCAGCACCGCACTCGATGGTCGGATGAACGTCTTTGGCACCTTGATCGACGGACGATGGCCGAGCTCCAGACCATGCTGCAGAAGTGCAATCCGTATGCACACGTGTATGAGCAGGTACAACAATGCATTGTTGACCAGGCTGTACCAGAGCTCGAACTTCCGCCGTTATCTTTGTCCTCGAAAGACCGGCGTCGCTACAACATGCCAAAAGCCGACAAGATTGGGGGGATAATGGTGGGAGATGGGCACGGCGGTAGCATGACTGATTGCGACGTCATTGTTAGGCTCCATGGAGGACCTCTCCAGCGCCTTTTGGCTCTACACTCGGCATATACTCCGCTCCATTACGTCCTGCTCTTTCCTGATGGGCGGCAAGGCTGGACCACAACCATGCCGGTGCAAGGATTTGAGTATGATGAGGAGGTGCAACAGTCCAACAATGTCAACCAAGATGCCGTGCGGGGCCGTGGCGGCGGGATGCGTGTGTCTCAAATGCAGTACTACGCGTAGTGCATGCTGCATCCACGTGAGCACGGCAAGCACTTCTTCCTGGCTGGTCGACTACTCCAGCAGTACATGGTAGATGCGTGGGCGTGCGCCGAAAAGAACACACTGAACTGGCTTGCGGAGGATCAACAAGATCTTTGATGTGAGTTGTACTCGGGAGTCATGGACGCTTTGAATGCTGATAACCACGACGCAGCGCAGGTTGGACTGCGGATGATTTTGCCGGCAACGTTTTTCGGGAGGGACCGACAAATGAATCGGCTCTACCAAGACTCAATGGCCATTGTGTGTCGATTTGGGAAGCCCGACCAGTTCATTAGCTTTTCCTGCAATCCAAAGTGGACGGAGATCACGGAGGAGCTGAAAAAACGACAGACGGCGTAGGATCGGCCGGATTTGGTGGCGCGTGTGTTTAGCATTAAGTTTGAAGAGCTCATGACCAACCTCAAGGATCGGAAAGTTTTTGGGACTATGCTCAGATACACTTGGGTGATTGAGTTTCAGAAGCAAAGCCTTCCGCACGCGCACATCTTGCTGATCCTAGAGGAAGATTCAAAGCTTAGAATGGTTGACGAGATCAATTGTGCTGTCTTGGTAGAGATTCTTGTCTGAGAGACGCATCCGGATGCATACGAGACAGTCATGCATTGCTTGGTTTATGGACCGTACGGGGCGGAATACCCAAACGCGCCATGCATGGAAGAGGAGAAATGTACCAAGCGGTACTCAAAGACATTCCGAGAGGAGACAAGCGCAGATCATGATGGTTACCTCGAATATAGGCGACGGGATGATAGGCCAGCGCGTGGGCAATCGATGGATCGTCCCACACAGCCACTACCTGAGTACAAAGTACAACGCACATATTAATGTCGAGGTGAGAGGGTGGCTCGGTGTGGAGCAGATCTTTACATCCCAATGCATTGATCTCACAAATTTTCATGTGTCAGATGTGTTCATTCATTTCCGCCGTCAAGTACCTATTTAAGTACGTATAGAAGGGCCATGACCAGGCAATCGTGGTCATCGAGGACGTTAATGTGATCAAACGGTACATTGACGCGCGCTGCTTCTTAGCTCCGTGGCCAGCTTAAATAAGGACATTTAAAGTAAAAACATTTACAGTAAGGACATTTAAGTAAGGACATTTAAAGAAAGAACATTTAAAGAAAGGACATTTAAAGTAAGGACATTTAAATACTTAAAGTTCTTAAATAAATTATTTAATCATTGCTTACTATACTTAAATTAGAATTGTCATTGAGATATATAATTAGATATATCAATGAAACCTTAGCAAGTTGTATAAGATATGAAGATGCATATACAACATTTACATTTACATTTGAATGCATCAACTTCTTCTTAGTATCATTCCAATTAATTTTGTGTCAATTGCTTAAATAAAAAAGCAATAACACAAGACACATTCTATGGTTAAAAAGAAATTAAAGTCTATAATGACATTTACAATATTTGATTCAATTATTACATGAAAAATTGTTGCAATCCTTGTTAATTAAAAAGGCCATACCCCATGGCCAAATATAAATGATTTTGTGTACATGATTGCCAAAAGTAAATAAAAAAATACACACACCTTGACAATCTTTGAAATCAATAATAGTAAATGACGACACTTTTAATCAAAGAAAGACAATAGATGATATTGGTGAAAAGGAATCAACATTTTATATATAAGGGGTGGACAAAAGCTTAGAAAAGGTGGGCACAAGGAGGAATGAGGCTTATACATGGTCCACATCTTCATTATGCCACTAGCAATAATTCAACAAGATAAAGGAATTTAAAAAACACAAAATAGTAGAGGGCGAGTTGTATTCATGTTCAGCATAGATGCGTATGCAAAGGAGATTGATAAGTGTGCAAGGAGGCATGCGACTATATAAGAAGGGCGGGTCACTACAAAAGAATAGCGGGCGGGTAGACAAGGAGTGAGGGCAAATTAGTGAAAAAGGAGGGGGGAAAGAGGGGGGATTATGGGGCAAGCGATTCAAAGAGGATCGCACATATGAGAGTTGAGTTCGCAAGTTGGAGGGTTGCGCGCGTACGGTGGAGGGTCGCGCGTGCGATAGAGGCGCTTATGCTTAAATATTATAAAAAAATTGATTAAAAAATTTAAAAGAGTGTGCAGCCCTCAAGAGCGCACACGCGCAACCCTCCAAGTTGTAGGCTTGACCCTTTAATGTGTGATCCTCCTTCGATTGCTTGCCCCATAATCTCAGGTGCGTACCCATTCGGTCGCGCGCGCGCATACGCTAAATGAGGGTCGGGCGCGTATTAAAAAGGGTCGGGCGCGTATTAAAAAAAGTCGGGTGCGTACTAAAATGGGTCAGGCGTGTATCCATTGGGTCGTGCGCATACTTGAAAGGATCAAGCGTGTATCAAAAAGGGGTTGGGCGTGTATCTAGAGGGTCGCGCGTGTACCTAAAGGGATCGGGTGCGTACCGAAAAGGGTCGGGCGCGTACCTAAAGAGCTTCCACTCGTGCCAGAAGGAGTCGGAAGAAGTCAAACGCGTACCTTAACGGGACGGGCGCATACCTTACGGGGCCGGGCGCGTATACCAAGGGGCCAAAGCGTACCTTAAGGGGCGCCGCGCGTGCCTAAAAGGGCCGCGCGCATGCCTAAAAGAGCCGCGCGCGTACAAATTTATTTTTTTATTTTTTTTGGCGTACGCGCGCGGCCCTGTTTGATACGCGTGCAGCCCTTGTTTGTACGTGCCTAGCCCTTGATGGTACGCGCCCAGTCCTTGTTTGTACGCGCCCAACCCTTGTACGTACGTGCCCCATCCAAAAGGTCGGGTGCATGCTTACAAGGGCTAGGCACATGCAAAAAAAAAAAATTTAATTTTTTTTTTCCGCGTACGCGCGCGGTGTGGCAGTCTAAAACTCCCAATTTCAAAAGAGTCCCGGGAGATATCCTGGGACGTAAGTCTAAAATCACCACTTAAATCTAAATTAACTAGTTGAGTTTAGAAGGTAGTTAGAAGTAGTTGAGTTCTTTTAGATGCTAATTCTTGTTTAAATTAGTAGTAGTGGTAGAGAAAAGAAAAGAAAAGACAAAAAAGAAAAAGATAATAGAAAAAGAAAAAGAAAAGAAAAAGATTCCAAAAATTTATTAAAAAAAATAAAATAAAAAAATACATACCCGGATATGAACTAGCCTGGGTACCAACCCGGGTATGGGTTGATACCCGGGTATCCGGGTATCACCCGGGCAGCAGCCCGGATATCTCCAGCCGTCATGGTCGACCTCTCTCTCCCCGAAATTTGACCTGTCCTCTCCAGAAACTCTTCCCCCCTTGAGAAATCTTTTCTCTCTCCCTCCTTCTCTAAAAATCTCCCCCCCCCTTCAAATTTTCTCCTCTATCTCCCTCTCTAGTTCTCTCTCTCTCATAGGTTCTCCCTCTCTCTATTTTGTCTTTTTGGAGTTGGGGTTTGAAGAAGTAGTCAAAGAGGTGGTGCAACAAGGAGTTACAACTAGGGTTTCAAGAGGAGGTAGCGCAAGAGGTTTGAAGAGGAGGTAGCGCGCGCTAGGGTTTGGTGGAAGAGGTGCGCAAGCTAGGGTTTGGTGGAGATTCTAGGGTTTGCGGAAGTGGAGGAGATTTGTGGCCGAAGCGAGAAGATAAAAGAGACAAAGGAAGGAGGATGCGGATGCAACAACAAAGGTGACTCTTGCCCATGTTGGGTTTCTTTTGTTTGTGAGAATTTCTTGTTTGTGAGTCTTTTCCTGTCTTGTCTACTGGGGTGACTCCTCGGTCTAGAGAAAAAGTCCCCCGGGGAACTTCATCTAGACCTTATTGTTTACATGTGTAGTTGTTGTCGATTGTCCTAGCCCTGTGGCAAGTTGTTATTTTAAATTGTCTCCCTCCTCCTATCATTTTAGGTCTTGCCCCCAATCCCTATCTTTTTCCCGTCTTCCCGGTCAACCGGGAAGAACCTCTTTCTAAGTCCTTGTCTCCAAAGTCCTCTCCTAGTTACGATTATATGTGCCCTTGTGTTGTTAGTATGTTGCTAGATGTGTGAGGCACCCATATCCACATACTCTAGCAAAGTGTTCCGGAATTGTTTACCGGCTGACCGGTAGACTTGTGTTTCCGGGCCGGACCGGAGTTTGTGACAAGTTAATAAGAAGATTGGTGGAAGTACATGCACTTTGAGGATTTTGTCCACCCCGGACAATATGGCTCTACCGGTGAGTCGGGTGGATTCTCCATCCTCCAAAGAGTAGGACTCGAAGGTCTATGAGAGAAAAAGAAGCCTCCCGGTAACTTCTATCGGAAATGAACCAGTAGACCTCCCTTCCTCAACCCCGGAGTCCTTGGTGGAGTCTTATGCTGCCATACTAATCGAGCTTAAAGAGACTCTGCATGTATCTATAGATACACCCAACCTTCCGGTGGATACTGCCACTCCACCAGTAGACCTCCCGATGGATATTCCCAATCCACCGGTAGACCTCCCGGTGGATATTCCCAATCCACCGGTAGACCTCCCGGTGGATATTTTCAATCCACCGGTAGACCTCCCGGTTGAGACATCCAACCTTCCGGGGGATTCTCTTGACCATGTTGGTACTTCCAGACGTGGTGACAATTTCTATATGTCTCAACCGGAAGAGTCTTCCAGTTGAGTCTTTGTTATATGTTATGTGTTGATTTACCTCACCGGTTGGTGAGGTGTCGTTTTAAGTTGCTAGAATTACACACTAGGGTGAGAGTAGTGATGTCGATGGGGCCCCATTGCGCACCCGGTCGCTACCACTTGAGTGGATTTTCCGGCTACTTATTTTTGTTAGGAAAAGGTTCACCGGTCCCGGGACTGCCGGACCGGGAATCTTCCAGTTTACCGGTCTACCGGTAATCCGCCGGTGACTAGGCTACCCTTGATTTTAGGATCTAGATGCCGTTTTATCTTTTAGTGGAGCTACTTTTGGAGGGTAGCTATTGACTTTAGTGCACTCTTTTGATGCCATTTCCACCTTTTGGGGATCTAGTTTTGGAGGGTAGCTAGTGGCCTTTGTGTACTTAAAGGCCTTGGGCTCTTGTGTTATGTACTCTTCTCTTTGTTGATCTCCTCGTGTCTTGCCTTCATTGCTGGTGTCTAGAGTCTTTGTTGAGCTTGTGTGAGTAGACCGGAAGAGGGTTGAGTTCTCCTAGTGTGTCTTTGCTAGGTGTGCAAGGTTGTGACTTGTTGTGTGTTAAGTGATTGAGTGTGAGTAGAGACATCCCGAGGGGCTAAGATATCCGAGTTAGATAGGTAGAGTGAGGTCCAGGACTTGTGCTCTAGACTTTTCACCGGTGGGACTGGGAAGAGTTGCTTTCCCGGATGGGATCCGGGAAGCCCACGGCTATTTATGATAGCCTCCCTTAAGTGGGAAGTGTTCGGATTGGTGGAGAGTAGAGGGTGACATCCCCCTTCTCTCGGTACACCGGGAGATATCCCGGCTAAGCCTGAGTCCGGAAAATACCGGGATTATTACCCTTGCAGTGGATGAGTTCCGACGATCCCCGTAGAAGGTTGTTTTGCTCATATGATTTGCTTAGTACTTACTTGTTGTGAGTCTTGTATCTTCTTGTTTTGATTCATTGGGTGTGGTTGTAGTTGGAACCCGGGCTTGCGTGACCAGTTTACCGGAACAAGTTCCCGGTAGGTTGTGAAGACCGGTGAACCGATTGCGACCTTTATAACTCTTTCAAGGTGTAGGGTTAGATTGTGGATATTGTGGCCTCTGGACTGCGAAAATGGAGGGCAGTGACTTTCCGGGCATTGTAAAAACTTACCGGAAATCTACTCTGACGCTCAACAGAGTTTAACTGAAACACATGAGGTTACTTGTTACCGGTTACTAAGGTACCGGGGAAGCCATCCTCCGGGATGTGTCGAGGTATTATGTGTGATTTGTTGTTAAGATTTAAAGAGTTTGATGCACGATAAAAATCCCTGGAAACGATCTGGTAAGGTGGGCTTGCTTAAGGTTAATTTCGGATAATTTTGAGAATAACAAACCACTAGACTACGACACGCGACCCTGCTAGGTATGCGCGTGGCCCTTGTTCGTACGCGCCCAGCCCTTGATGGTACACGCCCAGCCCTTGTTTGTACGCGCCCAGCCCTTGTACGTACGCGCCTGATCCAAAAGGTTGGGCGCATGCTTACAAGGGCCGGACCCGTACAATTTTTTTTCCCTGCGCACGCGCGCGGCCCTTCTAGGTACGCGCGCGCCCTAAAAGTGCGCGCCTGGCCCTATGATGTGACCTGGAAAGCGGTTTGACGTGTCGGCACACGTGTTTTACTAAGGGGTAAGTTGTAGTTTTTATTTAGGGTTTGTAATTTTTTTTTACACGCAACTGTCCGCCAAAAAGTGCTATCCGTCCTGTCCGTCCGTCCAACTGTCCGTCCGTCTGCTGTCTTTGGGCCCCTGTCCGTCTATGTAGACAACCCTGCATGCGTATGCTGTTGACGGTAGTGAAGGATGCAATAGGTCTCAGAGGCACTTCGGAGGTTTGAGGGTATCCGACACCCGACGTTCAAGGCGGCGTGCATAGCACACGGGTTGTATGAGAATGACGAAGAGTCGGAGCAGTGCTTGGATGAAGCCGCGTTGATGCATAGCGGAGCACAATTGCGATTGCTCTTTGTAACAATCCTCACCCATGGCCCACCAGCGGATCCGAGGCAACTATGGGAGCAATTCAGCGCAAGCTTGTCTAATGATTGTGCTCATCGGCTTTGTCAGAACGGGGGCTTGCAGGATCCATTCCAGTAGCAGATTATCAGCCTTGCCCTCAACTTGATTGCGCAGATCCTTCAGAACGGCGAGATGACTCTGGAGGATTTCAACCTATCAGAGCCTGAGTTTGCAATGGAGGAGCTGTACGGGAATTGATTCACGGCCGAGCAGTTGTCGTTCTACGTTGTAGAGCTGAGGGCCAAAGCTGAGCGTGAGGTTGAGACGTTGAACGAGGAGTAGCGGGATATCTACCGCCAGATCGTGGACTCCTGTCAGCGCGATATTGCTGATATGATCTTCTTCGTTGATGGCCCCGGTGGGACAAGCAAGACATACCTTGAGAACCTGATCCTTAAGGCCGTCTAAAGGCATGCCAAGATTGCGTTGGTAGTCGCTATGTCAGGGATTGCAGCGTTGCTTCTAACGCTTGGGCGGACGGCGCATTCAAGGTTCAAGATTCCGATTCAGCTTAGTCCCACATATATCTGCAACTTCAGCAAGCAAGGCGATCTCGCAAAGATGATTTGCTGTGCAAAGCTGATTCTGTAGGACGAAGCTCCAATGATGAGCAAATTTTTCTTCGAGGCGGTGGATTGCACGTTGAGGAATATCACCAATCGTCACAACAAGCAGTTTGGCAGCATCACATTTGTCATGTGCGGTGATTTTTGACAAGTCCTATTGGTGGTACCCAAGGGCCTCCGGCCGAATATCATCGCGGCATCCATCAAGGAATCTCATATGTGGAATCGAGTGCACGTTTGTCAACTTCGCCGGAACATGCGCGCTATTATTGGTGAACACCGTGTGAATTGAAGCAACCGTACATTTCCAGAGTGGCTCCTAGCGCTCGGGGAAGACAGGCTGGAGAAGGTGAAGGATGACATGATCAGGTGTCCACGGGCGATGATTGTCGGCAATCACACCTTGAACGGCTTAATCAAGGCCGTCTATGGAAGAATTGTCGAAGCAAATGCGCGCGAGTACTTCAGCGGTCGTGCCATCCTTGCCGCACGGAATGACGACGTTTCGTGGATCAACGCAACCGTGCTTGACATGGTACCAGGCGATACGTCTGAGTTTCTAAGCGCGGATAATGTGGACAGCGAGGAAGGTGCCAACTTGATTCCCGTGGAGTACCTCAACAAGCTTGACATCAACAGATAGCCACCGCACAAGCTCACGCTCAAAATTGGAACACCGATCATGCTTTTACAAATTACGGAAGCTGGATCCAACCAATGGTCTATGTAACGGCACACGCCTTATTGTTCGACGATGTGCGCTGCGGGTGATCAAAGCAAAAGTGTTGACAAGAGATCGTGCCGGTTACGTTGCTTTTATCCCGCGGATTTCTTTGATCACTGAACAATCTGGGCTTCCATTTCCAGCTCGACGCAAGCAGTTTCCAATCCGAGTTGCGTATGCAATGACAATCAACAAGTCTTAAGGGCAGACGCTTCCCAGTGTTGGCATTTGCCTCACGAAGAACGTGTTCTCCCACGGTCAGTTGTATGTTGCTTTCTCACGTGCCACGGCTCCCAAAAACGTATTTCCCTTGCGTAAGGTAGAGGCACCCAATTCCGATCACTTAAGCCAATTGGGGACTTAAATGACATTGTATGTCAAAAACATTTATGTAAAAAGATGCGGAATTAGGAATGAAACTCAACAAATATATTTTCAAATTTTATCTCAAAGATTTGGAATTGATATCGAATTTAAAAGCCCAAAAATCACTAGAGTCCAAAATCAAACTACAGAGTAGGTGAGATTTGGTGCCCTCCTTTGCCTAATGCCAATAAGTGAGAGTGAGTAAAAAGAGAGAAGACATGCCATGGATAACCAACTCACGGAGGTACCCAATGCCGATTCGCTTTGTTTGACTTTTGAGGCAAGGCCACCAATGAGAGCTCAAGTGAGGTGGAACAACCAAAAATTGCACACTTCATGACCCAATGCCGATAATGACTGGGGTTTTTAGATTTTGAGTTATCGATTTTGGGTCGCTCCATGCACCACTTCATGCATTTACCATTTTCATGCACCATTCCATGGAAACTCTACTGATCGAAACTGGGTGGCCGATCGAAATTGAGTGCCTCTACCTTAAACAAAATTTTAACGGCCCTGACTTTTAGGGGAAGTGGGTGAGATGACGTGGCCTAACATTTGATGAACAAGACCCATTTTTAAAGACTACCCTACCAAAAATTGCTTGGATATTCCTATAAATTATTTTAAATTAGATAATTTACTATTTTAATCCAACTATTTTTTTCTAAATTTGTGAAAAATGAAATGACAAGTTTGAACCATTGGGATTCTCAATATGTAAAGTTGTATGCAACAAACATTTCCACTCCATTTTGAAGTCATTATCACATTTTTGTACTCCATGCACCAAACTATTTAATTCAACATGCTTCACTCCTCGTTTTGACCTAAAATTTTGCACACAATTAGCTAACATCATATGAATCATATTGGTAATGGTTCCAAATACACTTTAGTGTAAAAGTTACAAGATATGCAAAGTCAAAGTGGGCTAATCTTGCCAAGCAAGGGGCAAAAAAAACTATTTCTTGCACTTGAAATGCTATAATCTTCATATCCGTGCGGTGGAGTGCAAACAAAAAAGTATGGCATATATAGATAGGAGTATATAGTAAGAACTTATGGTTAAAAGTCCAAAATCTTGCTTGAAAATGTGATTTTTGTGCCTCTTTTTGACAGTGGCAGTTTTGGACTAGTACTTGAGCAAAGTTGCCAAGGAACTTTAGGGATTAAAATTTTTGTACCAATTAGTGTCGGGTGTGATAATAATAGTGGTGTTGTGGATGGGGTTGTTGTTTGCCGCTAGTCGTGCCCAATGTATTGCTTGTTGTGTTCCTTCGTCATTGTGGAGGTGTGCAAGGCCTATGCCGTTCCACCCATAGTCAGATGCTTTTGCAAGTGAGCCAAATATTTTATCCCGTTTAAATGGAGAGTAAAACTTTGAAATTTTTGTGGAGCATGTGACAGGGGATGAAAAGTATGATTGTGTTATATTAAAAGATGCTATAAGAAAATCTAATTTAGAGGCAAGTAATGTATAATGTGCATGTTTGCGGGGATCATTTTTTGGTATTCGATATTTGTATCTCTGGTACAGCCAAACTATTTTGGTTTCAAATAGTTGAGGTGTTTGTTTGATGTTAATGGGGTTTGTAGTGCGTTATGGTATTAATTCCACAACCATTAGAGTCTAGCGATTGGTATAGCTATTAGGTGTCTACCATTTCCTTTGTACAGGAAGGCATCATCTTGTTGTATTTTTATTGTGTTTGTTTGTATGAGAATGTTGGTTTCGGGGTTACATTTGGTTGTGAAGATGTAAAGGAGGGGGATGATGATGGGTGGTGTAACAAATCTTGCATCTCTAGGTGTGCAATAAAGGAGGGGGATGATGATTGGTCTGCAATTAGGAAGGCCACATACTTTCTTTTGTATAGCTATAAATTTTTGGTCAAGTTTCTTGATGGCGGCCATTGAATAGGGGACCGCGCAGAAACTATACGAATTCCTGGTTGCATGACATTTTTATTGCATTGTTAGTGGGCATGGTCTTAGTAGTGGAATGAACAGACACTTTATTCATGCCAGTCCCCTTCGAGAACCGGCGTTGTTCTTCTTCTTCTTCTTCTTCTTCTTCTTCTTCTTCTTCTTCTTCTTCTTCTTCTTCTTCTTCTTCTTCTTCTTCTTCTTCTTCTTCTTCTTCTTCTTCTTCTTCTTCTTCTTCTTCTTCTTCTTCTTCTTCTTCTTCTTCTTCTTCTTCTTCTTCTTCTTCTTCTTCTTCTTCTTCTTCTTCTTCTTCTTCTTCTTCTTCTTCTTCTTCTTCTTCTTCTTCTTCTTCTTCTTCTTCTTCTTCTTCTTCTTCTTCTTCTTCTTCTTCTTCTTCTTCTTCTTCTTCTTCTTCTTCTTCTTCTTCTTCTTCTTCTTCTTCTTCTTCTTCTTCTTCTTCTTCTTCTTCTTCTTCTTCTTCTTCTTCTTCTTCTTCTTCTTCTTCTTCTTCTTCTTCTTCTTCTTCTTCTTCTTCTTCTTCTTCTTCTTCTTCTTCTTCTTCTTCTTCTTCTTCTTCTTCTTCTTCTTCTTCTTCTTCTTCTTCTTCTTCTTCTTCTTCTTCTTCTTCTTCTTCTTCTTCTTCTTCTTCTTCTTCTTCATTGCATTGCTATCAATCATTTTAATTTTTTGTTGCATTATGGCCGGACATAGCGTTAGTTCTTTGCATTGTTTGATAAGTTTTGAGGTAGTGACGTGGATTTGTATTTTCCATTTTAATGATGGAACAAGGTTTATGCCTAAGTAGATGTAGGGTTGATTTTGGTGTAGAACCGGGATTGGTTGGATTTGGTAGTTAATATTGGTAGCTTGGATTAGAGCTTTGAAGGTGGTTGGATTTATTTTGGACTTGTTGTGGCATCCGATTACGGCACGTTTTTTAACTCTGAGTTCCATACCGGTCCATCAACAAAACTTATCTATTTTGTCTGATTGGATTTGGAGTGTTTAAAGGCGTCCGGAGATGGCAATTAGGTCGTCGGCGTCTGCGGTTGAGTTTAGAATGATATAATAGGTGTCAAAGGTTGGTCCTAGTAACTAGATGCGGTGCTTTGTGTCGCCACTCATGGTAGTCCATGACGCTTCACCTTTGATCTTTGTGTTCTTCATTTGAGGTATGGAGGAGAGCGTGGACATGCCAAGAGTGTGGTCTTGATTGTACAAGGGAGTAGTTGCAAGTTGTTTGACGTCTCGTATTTGCGATACAACTCGCGTGGAAGGAAAACTCAAGTGTTCCTGCGCAAGACAATGGTATTCTCTATGCTAGTCAAGATTTATGTTTTTTATTTATGTTTCTCCTTTAATATTGTTTTTCGCGTTTTTCATGAATTTTAGGGTTTGATTGTTATGCTTTACTACGTTATCTAGTATAGAATGATGAGCTTGTACTTTAGAGTTATGATAAGTTGTAGTGGCTGACTGGCAACGTAGATGGTGTGAATTGCTTCGGCGAGGTCTCTAGCAAATTAATTGGCAGGCAGATAGGTAGGTGCTGATGTAGGTAAACATCTTTTGTATATTTCGTGCTGAAAATTCTGCAGCGGTTCCAGGGGATGTGTGTGCACCTAAATTTCTCTCACAAGTTCTAGACATGTAGCTGTTAGGAATGAAGCATGAGAGACTAGCACTTGTGCTGAGTAAGGTGCCTACATCAATGTGTGTGTATTGCAGAGATGGAAATCAGGACTCAAAGAAAAACAAGAAGTGAGCAAAGTAGTGGAGATCAATATTGATGGAGAGTAGGGTGAGATATGGTTCAGAGTGTTGGTTGGCATGGGGGTTGAGGATGGCTGATCTGCAACAAATAGCAGTGTGCGCAACGGTTGTGCGCCTTTTTTTTTTTTTTTTTTGAAGCAAAAACAAAACAGGGTTGTGCGCTTTTTGGGTCCTTCTCCAGATTGTTGAGGTAGGTCTTTCCGGGTCGAGGTTGCCGTCAGAGTAGTGCGTGGACTTGCTGATGCTATTGTTTTATGTATGGTTTCACTAGATCTTGAATCTAACGTCGATTGTGGGGATGTTGGGCCAGGCGGCGTGCAACACATGAGTACCCAACTCTACATAGACACTCTCAATGTAACATAGCTTCCGATCTTGGTCACAGTGACGCATGATTGTGCGGTCCACTTTAGGTGTGCAGGCCCGGATCTCTTATCCAACACAGAAGCACCTAGCTCCGCAGTACTTGCTCACACTTGTCCGGCCTCCAAAGTTTAACCTAGTGCACTTTGAGATCTTATTCTGAAACCACCAACCCCTTTCCAACAGTGAGTGCTCTCCAACAAGCACGGACCTATCGGAGATCTGGAGGGTGAGTGGGGTTAGCAAGAAGCCCAACACTTCTTCTTGCCCTCAATTTGCAGAAATGCGACTAACTCCCGGTGGAGCTCCTTACGTAAAATTTTGGAGCGATTTAGCAGTTCATTCTTGTCATCTCAAGATGGCATTTTCCATACAAAATGTACACCTTTGGATTCAAGAGTCTTCAACTAACAACTTTCATTTGAAGGTCATTTCAATGTCTGAACCTTATTATCTTAATGTACGACACCGTACATGTAGAGTATCGTGTCCACCACCTGGTCGTTGGGTTGTTTAACCCCTAAATTTCTTTGACAATTTCACACCAAAAACAATTCAAAATTGCTTGTTTTAGTGGAATGGGTAAAGACAAACCCAAAAACTTTTACTTCTAGTTTCGACCAAAGGATCTTATTGAGACTTATTAAGTAACTTACTCAAAAAAATTCATAAAGTTTGACCACACCGATTGTAATATTGTAGTGTTTGAAGTGGAGAAAAAGGTCACTTTCTTCCCTGCGTTTTGTGGATTAGCGTACTTTGACTTCACTTGGTGTCAAATTTTTGCACTACACAAGGTCTAAATTCATTTCCATCATATTAAACACAATATTAGTTCTTTGTACTCCAATTTTTAGAGGTATAGAATGGGTGAAGCATATTCAAAAAAATTGTGCAAGGAGTGGAGGTTCAAAAATTGTCATTTGCGTTCTATTTTTTTGTGAACTTAGGGCCGCTTCACACCTAACGCCCGAGTCGAGAGGCTGTCGGTTTCCACCAATGAGATTGCTAGAATGGCCAAAGTTCAACCTTTGGGCCTTCATACTTGTGCCCGAAGTCCAAAGGCCGTTGTCCTCCATTGTGCCTATATGGCAACACTTTTAAAGAGTTTTAGCGCCAAGGCGACAGACTCTCGAGCAAAACTTGGGTCGCTGTTTTTAGTCGACCCAAACTTCCTTTGAGAGTCCGTCAATTTTTTCAATAAAATAATCAAAATCTGACAAGATCTAGACTGTCAAATGAAAGACGCCGGATTTTGGGCTTATTTTTTTTTGCTTATTTTTATTGGCTGGTGTTTTTTGCCTGATTTTTTTGGGCGCAATGATATAGAATTTAGACTTTGGACTTGGGCTTTGTGGCTACACACCACAGTCTCCCAAAGGCTTCAATATATGTATTTTAATGTTTTTTTAATATCCAAAAGTTTGGACAGAAATAGTTTGGGCACAAATTTTGACAAACGGACTCTCGACTCGGCCAGGTGTGAAGCGGCCCTTAGTATGTTTTAGAATGAGAATCCGAATGGTCAATAAGAAAGTTTACATCACATAGTGCCGTGGAAAAAATAAAAAGTAAAAAATATGATGATTTCAAAGTTTATGTAGAAAAGAAGAAGTTTTTGTGGTACCTTGCCCGACAATGTGCAATAATGTGTGAAAATGTTTGACGTGGATTAATATGCGTTTTTCCACTATAGACAAGTGATTTTTTTGACAATTTGAAAGGAAAAATTATTAGTTGCTAGTATTGAAAATCTCACTTTCAATAGAGTGTCCTAGCAAAAGTTTTTGGAGTTGCCTGATGTGCCCGCTCTCCCCATTTGAACTCCAAAACCCTATAACTTTTCATTAAATGTCGGATTTAGGAAAAAAATTGGACTCCCACAAAGCATTAGTAATTTCCATCTACATTAATAATATCAAATAAAACTATCAGAAAATTCCACCATAGGAACCTGCCCGAACCTTCTAGAGGCCCCTGAGGGGACTCTTGGAATTTCACAGGTTAAGTGCGCCATTTTCAAAGTTTCAATGAGACATCCCTCTTTCCTCCCTATCAAGATCAATGGCAGAGCTTTGTGGCAAATTTTTCAATCCAGTCAATTGGGAAGAGCTTAGTACACCAAACACTGTATGTAGTGTGGACCACAATAGTTTGCATATCTACACTAATTGGAAATTTACATCCAATCCGCGACTAGCACACACTTGCTTGAAAACATATAGCCAATCATATTTTGACATGCATGTGCTTGATGCAAATTAGTGTGGATGATCCACATCAATTATAAATCCACACTATATTCATTGTTTGGTGTAGTGATATCTAAACTCAAGTTAGAAGTTGTTTTACCCGCCTTGGAGAAGTAAGGAGAGGTCATCTATTAGAAATCTTAGCCACCTTTCTTTTCTTTGAGTTCATTATAGATAGTTAGAGTTGTTTAGGGCTAAATTTAATTATTCAAAAATGAAAAAAAGGTCATTTTTAGCTCATGGTAAACCGTAACACAACTGTAGTGTTAGTGATAATCCAGGATAACACTACACTAAAAGTTTCATTTAGTGTAATGGCACGAATAGTGTACTTACCTTAGTACACTAATTGCGAATAAGTTGACAAATAGTGTACTAATTGCAAACAAGTGTACTTTCTCAAAAGATTATTTGATCAAAATTTACTTTATCAAAGATTACTTTATCGGAGTACACTTTATGGAAATTTAATTTTTTAAAAGCTTACTTTTTCAAGAGATTACTTTTTCAAGTTTTACTTCTTAAAAAGCTTACTTTTTCAAATTTTACTTTTCCAAACATTTACTTTTTCAAAAGTTTACTTTTTCAAAAGTTTACTTTTTCAAACGTTTACTTTTTCAAATCTTTACTTTTGCAAATGTTTACATTTGGAAAAGCTTATTTTTACAAAAGTTTACCTTTTCAAAAGGTAAGTTGTCTTTTTTCCCCGAATTGATGTTTTTCCCTAGTTCTTGTTTTTTTCAAAAATGTTGTTTTTTCCTAATTGTTTTTTCCTAATTGTTGTTTTCGCAGAAATGTTGTTTTTCCCTATTTGTTGTTTTCCCAAATTGTTGTTTTTTCCTAATTGTTGTTTTTTCCCAATTGTTGTTTTTTCCAATTTTTTCTTTGTCAGTTTTATTTTTTCTCTTCTTCACCTTTTTGTACACATAATTCTCTTCTACTTTCAATACACTAAACGTGCACGAGTAAAAAAGTTTATATTCCAATATTTACAAAAGTTCATAAATAGTGTAGTAGTTCACATTTAGTGTACTATTTTGTCACTACACTAATTGCGTAGTTGACAATTAGTGTATGGGTTCGTATTTAGTGTCCACTACACTAAATGAAACTTTTAGTGTACTGTAACATTACTGTAGTAAGTACAAGTCATTCAAAGCATGTTTTAAAAGGATAATAATAGAGGATAAGAGTTAAAAGTCCAGTCAGAGTTGAGTCATAATATTTAACATGACATCACTATATGCTTTACTGTAGTGTATAGATATCCAACATTTCAGACAATCCAGTTCACAGAATATTCTTCGATTCTTATTCTATCTTTATCCTCCCAGGAATATCTATTTCAAGGCTAATGTTCTTAGAATGTAACCTGAGGATCTTCTTGTCAACTTGTAGGAGATGATGTGGTAAAAAGTCTTTGAATTTTGACCGCACTGATTGAAAGATTATTGCAGTCAAAGTGAATTTTTTGTCCCCTGAACAAACACTTGATCCTTTAGAGGTTAACCCCTAAGGTACCAAGACAGTTTTACACCAAAAACACTTCAAAATTAATGGATTCTAGTGCAATGAATAAAGAAGGTAACAAAAACTTTGATTTTTAGTTCTGACCGTAGGATCTCAATAAAGGCTTATTAAGTAATACATGTACAAAATTTCATAAACTTTGACCGCACGGATTGAAAGATTATAGTGTTTGAAGTCAAGCAAATGGTTCATTTTCTTCCCTGCGTTTAGTGGATCAGCAGACTTTGACTTCAGTTGGTGTCAAGAAATTTCACTACACAAGGTCTAAATCTATTACCATCTTGTTAAGCATGACTTAAGCTCCTTACACACCAATTTTTAGAGGTAGAGACAGGGTGTAGCATATTCAAAACAAGTGTGCAAGGAGTGGAGGCTCAAAATTTGTTAATTCACACTTTAATTTTTTTTGAACTTAATATGTTTTCGATTGATAATCCGAATTGTCAATAAGAAGGTTTACATTACATATTGTTGAGGAAAAAATAAAAAGTGAAAAATATGAAGATCTCTAGGTTTTATGTGGAAAAGAAGAAGTTTTTTTGGTACCTTGCCCAACAATGAGTGACAATGTGTGAAAATGTTTGACTTGGGTTGGTATGCTATTTTTCACTAAAGACAAGAACTTTTTTTTGACAACATGAAGGGAAATAATATTACTTGCGAGTACTCAAAATCTCACTTTCAATAGAGTGTCCTATCAAAAGTTTTTGGAGGTGCCCGAGGTGCCCGCCCTCCCCACTTAAAATTCAAAACCCTATAACTTTTTAATCAAATGTCTAATTTAGGAAAAAATTGTTTTCCCACTGAGCTCTTGGTAATGTCTTTCTAGAGTAAAAATTTCAAAGTGGAATGTTGGAAATTGACACCATAGGAACCTCACCGATTTTTCAAAAAGCCAAATTTGGACACTTGGTCCTTTAGGGGTTAAGTAGGAGCTTGTGGTGAAGCTAGGATGGTGGTTTTACACCATCCTAGCTTCACAACACATAGCCTTCATACCACATAAAGGTAGTAACTACAAACCTACATGGCATCCCACTTGGCAAAGTGAGTAATTCCTAGTGTTAAAGAGGTGGTGGGGTGTTGATGAAAGCACACTCCATAACTTTGGTGCATGTCATGAATAGTAGAGAAAATAGGTACACAAAACACGAACCCATACATTAATTGCAAACTACGCAATTAGTGTAGTGATAGAATGATACACTAAATGCCAACTACTACACTATTTGTCAAATCCAGTTAAGATTGTAATATAATTTATTTCACTTGTGTACATTTAGTGTGTCGATATTAGAAGAAGTTCAAATAAAGCCTATAAAATGGTCAGCGGGTGCCAAGAGCTCTCAAAGTATCTTATTAGCAATCTTCAAAAGAGCATAACTCACTCATATACTTTTTGAATTGGGCATATGAGGTGTTTTCCTGCAATGTATACAAGATGTAGATTTCAAAAAAACACGTCATATGTTTGATTTGGACAAAATTTGAGTGAGTTTTGGCCATTTGAAGTCGCAAATGAGGAGAAGCATCGGTTGGCCGCCACTACACTAAAGATGACATTTAGTATAGTGGACACTAAATGCAAACCCATGCACTAATTGTGAAGTTTGCAAATAGTGTAGTGACAAAACTATACACTAAATGTAACTACTACACTAAATGTCAATTCCAGTAGACAGTGGAATATAAGTTTTTTTACTTGTAGACATTTAGTGTATGGAACATTGAAAATGATTATGTGTACATTTTGAACATCAAAGTAAAGAAGATTTTGAGTGCATTTAGAAAAAAAACAATTTTGCAAGAGAAAAATTGAAATAAATAGAAATTAGATATGGAACAAAAGGAAAATCCCCAAAATTGGATAAAATAGAATGTAAATATGGAAGTAAAATGAAACTACAAATACAAGATTGGAAAAATAAGAACTAGGGTTTAGAAGGAAAGTGAGAAAAGAAAGGAATATTGGAAAAAGAAAAAACATAAATATACAATAAATACACAATAAATGTACAATAAATATAGGTATATATGTTGAATATGCATTAAATATGCACTAAATATGCATTAAATATTCATCAAATATGCATTAAAAATGCATTAAACATGCATTAAATATGCATTAAACATGCATTAAATATGCATTAAATATGCATTAAATCTTCATTAAATATTCAAATATACATTAAAGATATATTAATTTTTTGTTATATATTCATTAATAATTTGTTAAATATACAAATATACATTAAATATTCATGAGAAGATTACTTAATTTTCATTAAAAATATGTTAAATACTCATTAAACATTCTCTAGATACACAATCAAGCCGCGCAAGCAGGCTCTAAAGAATATTGTTGTGGTCGAATGAATGGCTTGGGATGTGGTCTGAAAGCTGAAAATGGAGCCTTGACTGTCTTAAACCTAGAACCACTCAAGTATGCTTCTCCAGGAAAGTATGCTTCACAACTTCACAACCTCCACTATACCCTTCTCACTTGAACTAAAAATTTCAAGGAATGCAAGGGATGGGAATGGAAAGATAACAGGATGAAGTTGAGGATGAGATAGGGAGAATGCACAGCGGCTGGTAGGCTGTTGGTTGGAGGCTGATACTATTTGTCAACTTGTTAACAAGTTTTTGTACTAGGGTTGGTAGTTGATTGAGGGCTAGTACTAATTGTTAACCTTTTTACAAATAGTGTACAAAGGTAGGTGGATGATTGGGGTTTGTTTTCAATGACAATGATGGCTAACACTAATTACGAACTTGTTAACAGATAGTGTACTAGCGTAAGTACACTATTTGTACCACTACACTAAGTGTCATCTTTAGTGTAATGACATTGACGCCAAACACTAAGGGCCGCTTCACACTTGGCCAAGTCAAGCAACCGTCCGCTAAAAATTTCAGCCCAAATAATAGCGAGAGGCCAAAAATTTTTGCTAAAAAAATAAATTAAAATATACATATTGAAGTCTTTGGCTAGTCCTGGTGTGAAGCTCCAAAGGCCAAGTCAAAAGGCCAAACTCCATACCATTTGCAAAGATCCCAATCATTTCTGACTATATGAATAGATCAATTTTATGGAATTTTCCTCACTCATTCCTTTACCATGGATTCTAGAAGGGAACGTATTCTTGTTTCACTTTTGGTTTTCATGGTAATGAAGTATGTTACAGTGGGCATTTTGGCACTGCAAAAACTTGCAATATTTCAATAAAATGTCCAAATGATGATGATGGCCTTATTTAGCCTCAAGGGCGGAGGGTGGATTTTGGAAGGTCTTGTTGGCAATTTAAGAAGGTATAGAGGATTTTTGGAGCATTGTCTTATGATGTCTTATTTGGAGAGAGAATTTCAAAAGTGAATGAGGGTGAGTCCATCTACGTTTAAGTATTTATGTAATCTTTTGGGGCCTGGTTTGAGAAGAAAGTATACTTAAATTGAAAAACGGTAATTTATTTAAATGTATAAATTTAAATATTGAATGTAGGCTTGCTGTAACGCTAGCAATTAGAAATACTGTAGCCATGATTGGTGATTTATTTGGGATATGTTTGAGTACTACTTTGGTGATTGTGAGGAAATGTTGTGAGGCAATTAGGATTCATTTACAACCACCGGTTTTTCAAAAGTCAACACCTACGAGGATGAGGGAGATTGCTTTGGGGTTTGAAGCATTGCACAACATTCCCCTCATATTAAGCGCAATAGATAGAAGTCATATTTCTATTATAGCACCATTTTACGATCCTATAGCATATTATTGTAAAAAAGGTATTTGTTCTTGTTTATTCCAAGGGGTTGTAGATGCGGAATGCAAGTTTTGGGACTATGACTTTGAATGAGCCGGACAAATTCATTTATTTTAGAAATCAGAAATAGGAAGGAAGACTACTAGGGGTTGGTTTTACCCTTTAAATTTATAGGTGATGCCGCATATCCTATACGGCGCTAGTTTTATTCACCATTTAGGGGCGGTTAACACTACGGACCAAGAACTCGTCCCATGACCCTCTAAAATCTGTGATTCGCTCCATCAACTCGTCCCGGGATGACTTGGGTTTACACTACGAGGAAAAAAGAAAAGTGACCAAAGGAGTTGAGGTCCTCAAAAGGCCTAGAAATAGGCCTAATGGATAATGTTGAAGGGTCCCCCGGATTTTGCGGTGAGAGAGGCTAAATGGGTTCTCTCGTTGCTGAAACGAGGAGACCATGGGCTTGAAATGCTGTTTTATTATTTTTAAATTGTTTTTTTTTTCTTTGTTGCTTTTTGGAGGGGCCCAATGTTACTGTAGATACAATGGCGGCCACCCTTTTTGTCTTTTTGGCTTGTTTTATTTTCTTTGTTATTTTAGGCAATATTGCCCTTTTAGAACATTCATTAAAAAAAATTAGCACGCCCACTTTTTGATACATGGTCATTCCTCTCGGTCCAAGTTCGGTTTACACTTAGTGAGAGGCCCAAGGACTTTAAAAATGACATTTTTTGAAGTGTGACCATGAAGTGTGACCATGGAAATATTCCATTTTTCTTGGTCACGGCTCTTGGTCTATAGTGTAAAGTGCCCCTTTATGGAGAGAGGGATGGTTTATCCAGGAGAAAAGTTCATTGGAACTTCATCCAATCAAACACTCAAATGGCGGTTGAAAGGACTTTTGACATTCTCAAGGATGGATGGTGTATATTACTTAAACCGATTGATATGCTGCTTCAAAACGTATCGGATGTTGTTATTGCTACATTATGTTTCTATAATCTATGTATTATGGAAAAAGATGAATTCAACATGGATTGGGCGAAGGATGCAGAAATGAAGTTCCAAGAAGAAGCTAATAGAGCTCTAGGAAATTAGCAAGAAGTTGACATGTTCAAAGCACTTGAGTCTTCATTGAGGGAAATGGGAGAATTACAAAAAGACCATTCTGAAGCTCAGGAGACACCATTCATAGAACCGGGAGAAGAAGAAGATTTTGAAGAAGCTAATGAAGGACATTAAGAAACAAAGGAGTGAGCTAAAAAAATGAAGAACATGTCGGCCAAAGCAACTTAAGTCCATTTAGTATTAGCAGACAGCTCTTACAAGCCTCATTTAGTTAAAAAATCAAAGGTCCAATTCAAAAATTGTATCTATAGTGGTTCTAGTTCTGAATTGGAGTAAATCTAGAATTTGTTGATTTTAGCAATCAAATTGTTGATCTACTCTCTCTAATAGCTAATTTGTTATGTCAATTTTTTTCATTAATTATACATTAGCTTCTGCCATCTTCTCAAAAATCTCTAAAGATCTCTCCTAAAAACCGTGTTTATCTTTTGATGTTGACGATGGTATTGATGACGGTGTCAATGATGGTTTACTATCCACCTCGGTAGGAGAATCGGCCAGAAATTCTGTGTTGTCAGTAATTGTAGCAAAAAATGTTTGAATACTTGCCTGGCTTGATGATATCACTTTCCCATTGCATTATAAAATTTTCTTTTTTGGCGATTGTTGTTTGAAATGCCATTTGCCAATTTGTCCTCATTGTAAGAAGCAAAAAATTGAGTGAATTTCTTGTGGCAAGTTGTGGCTATGCGGATGAAATTTGGAAGCATTTGAACTATCCTTGCATTTAACCTCACATATGAGTTGATTCCTACACTCAAGAGAACCAAAAATTGACCCAAAATGCTAAAAAATAGAAGCGATAGAACAATCACAGCATATGTTGGAAGCTAAAACATAGACTGTGATTGCCATAAAAGAAGGAGAATCGCATGCATGTATCGCGAGGGAGGAAGGAAGGCTCTCCATGGACTTGGAGAGCATTCGAGTAATTTGGAGGAGACTAGAGCTCAAACCCCAATGCCCTTGGCCTTCATGCAAATGCAACGGGGGCAAAGGAGGGCAGTGTGCCGGTGGCAAAGGCAAAAGGCCTTTAGGCCTCAAATTGGGCCTCCTATTGGCCTCACAATCCTCAAACCTTTTGCAAATTTCAAGGCCTAGGGTTAAATCAATTTTACCTTGCTTCTTGCCGTTTCTCTCAAACTCTCTCCCTTCAACGCAATCAATTGAAGGACCTCCAAATCCAACCATGTTCGATTTCCTTCTTCTCCTTCAACTTTGACCACCACCTCCTTTGGAACCTTCTTCTTTGGGGCAACCTTCTTCTTTGGAACAACTTTTTTTTTGAAGACCCTATAATTTCACAATCCTCTCCATCAACAATCCTCTCTTCAATTCTTCCCATTTCTACTCTTTCTATCGCTTGCTCTCTAACTTGAGTTGAAAAGGGTTGAAATGCACCATACAAATTTGGCCCATAAAATTTTCCAAACCCCCAAGTCTTCCCCTGCTACAGTAATGGAGGTCTTAGAAAAAATGATTCACCTTCTCAAAGCATGCAAAAAATAGAGAACAAGAACGCCAACACCCAAAAAAAATCAAGAGAGCCAACCCAATTTTTTTTGGTGAGAGAGCGAGAGAAGAAGAGGGACAAACACTTTTACTCCCTGGAAAAAAAATGGCCATTTTCACTTGCGTCAGAAAAATCAACCATTTTGATCTCACGACTCAAAGGCCAAACTTTGGCCATTCTAGCAATATCATTGGTGAAAACCGACAGCCTCTCGACTCGAGCGTTAGGAGTCAAGCCGCCATAATTGTCAGCTTATTCACAAATATTGTACTAGGATAAGTACACTATTTGTACCACTACACTAAATGCAATCTTTAGTGTAGTGGTGGAGATATGGACAGCCTAAGGTATTCATTTATATGGTAATTGTTGGGTATCTAAAGTCAATGTGAGCATTCTCATCCATACCACTATAAATGCTTACCTCCATTTAAAAAAAATTGATTTGCAACATGATCGTGTGTACTTCAACAAGATTTTTTATCACATTGTAGTTAGTGCTTGTTAATGCCTTATAAGCCATCTTGTGGTCTGAAGGGGCTATGAGAGTGATGAGGTAGTAGTTTCAGAGTGCCGAGGTCCTTTACTTTCATAGTGCACATAGGGTGACAAGAGCGAAATACAATTAGTTCCCTTTACAACAACAATTTCATTATAATAGGCATCTTGGGTCGGTGGCTCAAGTGAACTCCCTTTTAAGTAGCTCGCCCTTTCGTTCCACCATCTTCACTTCTCCATCCCAGAAGCTATATGTCTGCCTCCACTCCGTTGTTGTCCAATGCTCCGGATGCGCTCTGAGGTTGCCATCAAAGTGGTTATCCGGAGTTCCAATCAACTCCATCACCAAGTTCTTGTCCATACTCCCCCACGGCACTCCCATAAGTCCGGAGCATCTCATGATCTCTAAGTAGTTGAAGAGGACTTGGAGATCTTGGTTGTTTGTGGGGTACGCCGGCATCACCTTCTGGGCTGGTGGCGCTCCGGCGGTGGTACTCTTCGCCTTGAGCTTCCGGGCGGCCCGATCTCCTTTCCCTCCCATGGTGCCTGCAAACCCTAACTGCCGCCTCACAATCTCTCCGGTCACATCTGCATACACAGTCCTTAGAAGAGCTCTCTTCTACCGGAAGCACTTCCGGACTATGAAAACAGAAGACAAAATGGCAATGGGAGAGAAGAGAAGGACAGAGAGAGCAGAAGATGACAAAAGAGATTGGTGGTTCCCCCTTTTTCCTGACCCTTCGAATATGTGATGCGTCATACAGACAACCACCAAATGGCATCGGATTCATGATGACGGTTCCGGATCCGGATGTCACCCGGAATACTCCGTATTTCTCCGGACATCCGGTTTCCGGAAAAGTACTCAAATAGCGTTGTTTAACGATTCCGGTTGGGCCTGTAGTCCTTATATCTTATTTCTACCTAATTGTACTATTCAGCACTACTCTATTCACTATTTTTTTTAGTTTTCTTACTTTTTCACCAGATTTTAAGACTATATCCGGAACCAAGTTGTCGGAATAGAGTCCCACACAATGTCAGCAAAAACCTCTAGCAATCAAATTTCTATGAAGTGATCTTCAGATATTTATTAATGGTCACTGGTTGCTCATGATTCTTATGTATAGCATGATGCAATTCACTTATAATTTACTTCGAGTTGGTTCCTTCACTACTGAGTTCAAGCAAATCATGTAGTCTAGTGGAGGACAACATCCTAGGGAAGTATAATGAAGTCTTAGAGGTGTTTTATTTCTCGCCCAGATAACCCTCTCTATATCTTTCATTTCAAATGCTGTGAGGATCTAGATACTAGATGAGTGCTGCAAAAACAACTATTTTACCTACACTAGGACAAAGGTTTCTGTCAGCAGAAGAGGTTGTGAATCACACCTGCTAATTCCTAGCAGAACCCATCTCACACAACTCCAAAACACCATGTCATTTTCTCCTCTCATATTTCACCACTAAAGAGTGAAGACCTTAGCATTTTCGAACTTCAACTGATTCTCATCTCCTTCCACAGAGAAAACTAAATGCTCAGGTCTAAAAATCAATAACAGAAAAATTTATGTGCGTAGAAGCATACTCAGTTGAGTTTGAAAAGGCGTAGGTTACATCTCATGCATCATCTCTTTTGGTGGCCACATCAAGAATTCGCCAATCATTCGATTTGAATTTGAACTGGGCCTCTCCCCAAGGGAGGGGAGAGGGCTGCGCCAGCCAAGGAAGTAGTATAATACCAAGGCGACGCTCGCGGATCCGGACAGCAAGCTACCTCATGGACCCGCACCAGACAAAAATTAGATTATTATCATGAGGCTCAATGATACTCGTATCAGATACTAAACTGATAAGACCAGATATTACACTTGATCTTAGCCAAAAGGCCGAGAAAGGTATACCTTCACAGCCCTGGGTCATTGCTTACATACTCAACAACTAATTGACTAAGTGTACAAAGCTTGAGGGATATATCCTTGTATTTTCATTGCTGGTGTTGGACGCACATGTATCTACACTTCTTCCAATGTGAAAACAAGTGTTTCTAGTCAAGTTGGGGAGAGTATACATGCATTGAGGGTGAATGTCATTGAAAGGAGGGTTTGATGGACACACCAACTCAGACCAGCTTGGTACCTATGAAGTCTGACCACGCTCCAGACAATGAAATGATTCACCCAGTTCTGAGCACACTGCATTCCGTCATGAAACACTTCAGCCCGAAGATGAAACACTTGAAGGTTTAATTGCTGAAGAACCTTCAAAATCTAAGAAGATACCAGTCCTTTAGTCACTAGGAAGAATATGTTCGGTGCAGATTCGAGATTATGTGCAGCCAAGCATGGTCATCCTGAACTATATTGTGTTGTGAAGAGGCCTCCACAAGGAAATGGGCATATGTCGTTGAGTTTATTCATGAATACAGGAAGTTATGTTTCCATGTTTATCTATAATTTTTTATAAAATTTTTACACTACGCAAGTTCCAAATCTTTAACCATTGTCTTAAGCGTGATGTTATTTCCCTATACCCTAATTTTTAGAGGTAACAAAGGGGTGTAGCATATTCAAAAAATTTGTGCATGGTGTAGAGGTTCAAAAATGGCCAATTCACGTTTAAATTTTTTGTGAACTAAATATCATTTAGATTGCTAATCCAAACGGTCAATATGAAGGTTCATACCACATCTTATACAAGAAAAAAAAAAGGTGAAAAATATAAAGATCTTTAAGTTTGATGACAAAATGAAGAAGTTTTTTTGTACCTTGCTCGAAAATGTGTAAAACTTTTTGACTTGGGTTAAAATGCTTTTTTACACTAAAGACAAGAAATATTATTGGAAATCTTTAAAGAAGGTAATATTCTTTGTATGTATGAAGAATCTCAATGTCAATAGAAACTTCTAGCAAAAGTTTTTAGATGCCCGGAGTCCCCATTTTTCACTTTGAGTGGTACTAATTTTTGAACCACAAATCCAAAAAAAATAATAAAAATACCTCCATATAACTCTTACTAGGGAAAATCTAGTGTAAAAGTTTCATTAAAAAAGAATTTTTTTTCAAATTTTAGGAACCTGCCCGAAATAAAAAACATCCCCCAAGGAGATTTGGTCTTTTTGGAGTTAATCTAATTTTTGTCCGGTGCAGGTCCATGAGGTAGCTTGCTGTCCGGATCCGCGAGCCTTGCCTTGGTATTGCACTACTTCCTTGGCTGGCGCAGCCCTCTCCCCCTTCAGAGGGACCAATTCAACTCTAAACTGGACCACTCCGAAACTGTTATACTCGAAACCAACAGTCTTGGCCCTCAGTATTGTGAAAATATTCAACTAAGTGTATTTAATTTTATGCCGGACGATTTGTGGTTGTGGTTGTGGTTGTTTGCTGACAAGGAAGAGAAAATGAAGCTTGACACTGTTGGGACGAGTTTTTCCATGTCAGGAGTAGATTCTGTGGCGAGTATTGCTTGTGTATAATTCCGTGGCTTGTGAGAATTTCAACGAAGAGAGAGCTATCTGGTAAAATTTGAAGTTGGGGAAATGGGAGAAAGTGGACCTGCCTGGCTTTGTCCTCCGAATGGCACTAAGAACCGCAACGAGTTAGCTTTTTCAGGTGAGTGGATAAGCTTTCACAGAGTGAGTGAATTTTCCTGCAACTTCCAGAACTTTGTACCGCAAATCTTAATCTCTGCATTCTAGGTTGATTCAAAAATGTCGCACCTACTTGTTCAGCACCAGCTCGAAGGATTCCAATGTTTTAAATAAATTCCTGAAGAAGCCCAAAATATGGTGTTGCTACGTTGCTACGAGCTTGTACAAACTAAGAAAGTCTATGGAAAAAT
This sequence comes from Bryoerythrophyllum caledonicum, assembly GCA_963971425.1. NCBI lineage: Eukaryota > Viridiplantae > Streptophyta > Bryopsida > Pottiales > Pottiaceae > Bryoerythrophyllum > Bryoerythrophyllum caledonicum. The sequence goes on along the minus strand of OZ020525.1, from coordinate 10,257,717 downwards.
TACCAACATAATCCCCCTTTACTTTTCGAGACTCACACCTTCAAGTACTACTGAAGTTGAGGTGAAAAATATATAAACTTCAAAATGTCCGTTGCTGAAAGATGCTACAAAGACCGCCAAGCGAGACTAGAAGAGGACGTTGAAATGGAAATAACGATGACAACTGCAACAAATTGTTTCTAATAAGGATCAAATAGCATATAATCACATAAAAGTAATCATAGTTCGTGATTCGGGCCTTGAACCATCTTCTCACACCGTTCGTCTATCTTTCGGTAGAGGTTCGAACGAGGTTGATAAAAAAAGTAACAGTGGGAATCATAATATCAGTTTGCGCCTTCAATCACATCAACTTCATCGAATACACAACAGCGCTCCCAAGAACCAAGGCCTGAATGAAATGAGCTTGTTGGACCGACTACATGGACCCTACTCTTATTCACCAAAACGAACTGCATGGTATCTAATGAAGAACATAAGATGCACACACCCACTAACGAAGCAGAAAAAGTCCCAACGTGTGAGAAGAACTTAGAGAACTAGAATAGCTTACCAGCGTAAAAACATGCCTGTTCCCCCAACAACAATTGGTACAGATCCTTTACCTTGCAACCATAAGCTGATCACTGCTATTACAAACACTAAAACTTGTAAACGAATGAAACAAAGTAGTAGACCCGTTTATTGGTTGTACGTAGAGACTCAACAAGCCACTACACTAAAATTGAGAATTAGTGTTAAGCACAGTAAATGATCTAAAATGTTAATAAGTTTTTACTTGTGATGAATTTTTTTACCAATGATGTTTACAATGATTCCCCTCGTTGAATAGTATCAATAGTAGTGCTCATAGTAAAAACCTTCATCTAAAGTAAAAACTTATAGCATTTACAAATTAATTAGTGTGGTTAAACTAATTCTCAATTTTAGTGTAGTATGATATGCAACAGTCCAATATAGCATACACTATATTTAACCCTTGAACGTTAGTCGGGAACCGTATATACAGGATTGTTTCACTGTGTAGGATACAAAGAATGTGTTTAAATTTAGCAAGACTTACACCTTTGGATTGGTAATTCTTCAAGTAACATCTTTCATTTGGAGGTCATTTCAAAATCTGAACTATATCATGTTCAGATACGTCAGCATATACGTAGAATGAAGTGGCCGCTAGTGGCACATTCTAACGTTCTAGGGTTAAAACTCAAAGTGGAACAATTTGGTACACTAATGATGTTCATTAGTGTTCGCAATACCATTTACAAACTTAAACTCTAAACGTCAATTACCCTACTAATGTAACAACATTAAATGTCAATTTAAACACTAATTGTCAATTTTTGTAACTTTTGCCCTTATTACATTTTAACATATTGACATTTAGTGTTGGTTATGTAACATGTTAAAATAGTTTTAATTGCATTCTTGGTGTAAACATGTTCAATAAGAAGAATAACATCAATATATACCAAGAATGCAATTAAAACTATTTTTGGTATGAAAATCAAAGAAGGGGCCAAATGGAGCGTCGAGTATTTTATGATACGAAGTCATCAAAATGCAAGTAAGTGAAATCAAAGTGGTGGATGGAAAGCTTCCATTGATGAGCATTGTCACATCAATAAGGTCGAAGAAGAAAACCATCACATCATTCCAGTATAAATAATCAAGTTTAGAAAAGAGTTTATTGAATACTAAAAAAATTCAAATACAAAATGAAATACATGCAATAATGGCCAATATTGATTCACATTTGTCACTTATGATGTCCACTAATATTCCATGCTATCATTCTACAAAGGATTATCAAAATGCCATTCTCACAAGAAAAAATCTACTTTTCCACAATTTGAGATTTATCTCAAGCACACAAGGGTTGATTTCCATTGATGAAAGGCATATACATGTTCAAGATGATGGTTTACAATACCATAAAGACAACACTAAAGAAAATTGGCTTCATTCCAAATTGTGTATATTTTGAAAGCTCTCATACCAATCTTGAACAAAAGTGAGTATGAAGGCACTCTATTTAGGCCTTTGATATCTTCCAAACCACAATTTAACTCCACCTCAAACTTTCCAGCATTGTGTAATACATCATGTACTACAACTTTGATTGTACACATTTCGATTTTGCCCACCTATACTCATGGTATGATTTTTTGAATGGAAATGAGTAAAAATTGTACTCGGTTTTGTTTGTCACTATACGTGGAAACAAATTGAGAATCATTGGGGGTAGTAAAGTTGAGGAAAAAGCAGTCGACATGTTGGTTGGATGTGTATTGGGTTCCTCGAAGGTAGCCATTGCTCCAGCCTTGAACTCGTTTGTTCCAAGCCCCACTGGATTTGCCAACGGGTGGGGTTGCTCTAAGAGGCATTACCCACCATTTCCATTATAATAGCCATTTGATATTGCAGATAGAACCAACAAGGTTGTTGTAAAAGAGTTGCCTGTACCCTCATGGTTAGAGTGCCAGAGTCACGGTCATAGTTGATTGGCCTCGCCATTCCGTTGACAAGGCACGCTCTCATTGGATAAAGACTTCTAGATACCAATCAGTAATTTGTGACCTCAGTAGAAAATTTTCAACCTACTCAACTTGTATCTCTCATCACAATGGCCAAAATAGTCATAATGGTACTCTTTTTAAGTGATGAATTCGTCTAACAAAGTACATAATTCATTTGTTCGAACTCAAAATTTGTATGATAGTTTTATAATAACTTTCTTCAAGTTTGAGAAGAATCTCGTTTGTGCACATATGCAATTTCGATTTCACATAAAAATGCTCCATTAACCCATAGAAGCTCTTTATTCTTCTTAGCCATTCAATTATTTTTCCATCATTTTCATTTGCTTAGTATCTTCATCATTCTAATTGCTATACATAAGCAAACTTATGATTTCTTTACAAAGTGACAAGCGTTTACCTAATCATGCAATAGTGAATGATGCCAATCAACAAATACTACACAATTTTCAAATATGACATGTCAAATCATCATCACATTGAAGTAGTTTCCACAAACATCAAGACCCTCCATTCAATATGCTCTTTTCGCCATGGGATGTGTTTCACTTTCACATTTCAAAGCGTTCCCTAAACAACTTCATGTACCATATAAATTATCTAGAAATCAAAGGCAACAAACCCAAAGCCACTTGACATGTTTAGACCATATGAATTGCTATGCACTACCACTAAATACGTGACATAATTGAAATTCCACATCACATTTTCCACTAGACCACATCACCTCAACCATATCACAAACTCATTACTTTACAAAAGTGTCTTCATTCACACCAAGTCGGACCTTCACACAAGATACAACATCAAGGTGGAAGCAAAATTTCAATATACTCCTACGATTACAAACTCGAAACACCATGGTAAATACTCAACAATGAATATGGCAAAAATAATCAAACTTGGAGATTCACAAAAGTTTCAAATTCAAAACTTGAATGCTTCAATTCAATATTTCAGCTCAAATTAGAAAACAATAATCACTAATATTCAAAACAAAGATGTAAATGTCAAATACAATAGGAAGACCACTTTTGCAATTCCTAGCTTTAGTATCTTAAGAAAAGAACTTGGAGCTTCTCAACAAGGCCTTTCTCAATGACATGTTTTCCGTATTTTTCATGCCTGAGTGGTTTCTAGGGCCCTCAAGTCTTTGGCACATCCAGTTTCACCAATCTCCGAACAATGCCCATGACTAACGAATGCTCGTCGAGCATTTTCAAGAAGGGCATCAATCTTGGCTAGATATAGTTGTTCCATTTCATGTACACTTCGCCAGAACTCAATGCCCGTTTTCTCCGAAATGAACCCCAAATTGTAAAACCTTCTAATCCTGTCAAATGTGACAGATCTCATGCACAAACGGCCACGATTGACATCCAACAATTTGAGTTTTCCAAGGAAATCTATGGCCACTTGATCCCCGAAAGCACTTGCAATAACCGGATCCTCAAACATGATTTCAAGGCAATGAAGCACGCTCACACAGAACTCCAAATCATATGATAAATTACTGCCCTCTTCAAATTGAATAACTCTTCGACTAATCTGGTGAAGTGTGTTGCTTGCTCTCAAAGCGGAACAACGATGTCCAATGAAGATGAAGCCAACAATCACATAAAATAAAGATCCAACATCTTCCTCTTCACAAAAAACTCTGATGACACTCTCCACACCACCCTCCACCTGGCCAAGAATATCAAGAACTTTGGTATTGAAGCCTCTGTTGGCTGTCGATTGAAAATGGAGACTCATCATTGACAAAAGAGACACTGCCAACCTCCTCAAACGCAACTGATCTCCCGAACACTGAACGCACTCGAGAAGACGGCTGACAAAAGAAGCTGAGGGATGAGGGCCCTCCTCAGCTTGATCAAAGTCCTGCACAAGCAATGGCATTTTAGCTCCAAAAGGCCTCCAAAGATGCCATAGTCTACTACAAAACTTGCCCAATGATAAGCCATAACTCAACAAGATTTGCCAAACCAAATTTAGTACCAAGAATTTGCAAACATGCTGTAGAATGGAAAAATGACAAATGAGCCTTGAGGCGAGCTCATGTAGGACCAATTGGAGAGACCAAGACAAATACAACTCCGAAATTCAACACCAACACAATCTAAATCAACGAAAGTACAAGTACCCATTCTTTACATTGTAACCTAAACCAACCATAGGAAGTACAAGGTCTACAACATTCACAAACAAATGCACACAAATGCAAAAATTGGTTAGAGGCAACCTATAGATTTAAGTCTCATGAATTCAAACTTAACAATCAAAATCTCAAAACTTTCTAATATATACATGATCATTGAATTGCCACTCCCAAAACAATGATGTCAAGTATTCATTCCATCTCAAAGTACAATCGAAGCCCTCCTTTAGTGGACATACTATGGAATACTATTCAAATCATTCCATTATTTTCCATGTACAAAAGTCATGAAAAAACAACTTTATATTACCTAGCAAAGTTGAAGCAAATCACTAAAGAATAATATTGATCCTAAATGCCAAAACAACCTTGTACAAGATGTGATTTAATGAGTGACATCAAACACACTAGTAAGCAAACAAGCAAACAAGAAGAAAGAAACTCTTACAAGTGCACACTGGATGTTTGCATATGTAAGTAAGAGCAGGTGGTACTTACAAAGCCCTTATAGATGGAATGCAATGCTTCCATTGCAACCAATTCTTGCACTTCTGGCACGCGTTCTCCCAACAACTCCAGCAAAGGTATCCTCAAGAACTTGCAGTTGTTCATTCTCAGCTCAGGAATTGTAGCAAGCCGCGCAAAGTCCTTTGGCAGTGCCGTCAAAGGGGTGTCGCTAAAATAGCAAGCTCTCAGATCCTTTAGGTTGCTAAGATCCGGCAATGTAGAAATTGATGTCCCGCTTACATTCAGAGATCGTAATGTCGTCAAGCAGTCAATGTTGGCCTCGAGCACACTGCTCAATCTTTTGCAACGATAGAAGCTGATGACTTTTATCTCAGATAGGGTACTCAAATCAGGTACCTCAGTCAACTCATCTAGAAATTCGCAGGTGAGAATCTCCAGATTGGTGAGCTTCTTCAAGTCTGGCAACGATCCCGTAACTCCTGATCCATCCAGTTGAAGTTTCTTCAAAGTAACCAACTCCTCAACACCGGGAAGCTCCACAATACCAAAGCAATTATACGTTAGTAGCTCTTGCAGTTGCGTCATCTTGGAGCTCAATCCCCTCAATCCTAAAGCCTTCACACACTTGCGAAGCAACACCTTTTGCAAGGAGACCATACGGCTTAAGTCAGGAAACGCCAACAACTCATTGTGCCCCACCAACGTGAGCTCAACCAAGTTCACGCAATCTTCCAGGCCTGGAAGACTGGAAAGCAACGACTCTAGTGGATCATTCTCCCAAAACTCCGTAGCTACTAACTCCAATACCCGAAGTGACTTCAGTAGAGACAAATCAGGAAAACATGGATAACTCAAGAAACTCCCACTCCACCTCAACCAAACCAGGTTCCTCATACCGTCGATCCCCAATGAACTTGCCTCCAACTTTAAACACCCATCTACTTCCAAGAACTTGAGGCATCCCAGATCATGCAACTCCACTCTCTTTATGTCAGGGCAATTTACCAACTTCAACAGAACCACGTTGGAGCAGTACTGCAGCTCGGATCTTCCCAGACTTCGCAACTTGCTGTTACATATTGCAATTCTCTTCAAGGCTGGCCAACAGGAGAGTCCTGGTTTGCATTGAAGATCCTCTGGGACGTCAGTTGTTGACGGGAAGACTATGCCCATCATCTTCGAAAGGGTCTCATAATCTGCAAAAAGCCACCGTCGCTCGGAGAAGTCCATTGCCTGGGACTCGTTGATAGCAAACTCATAGTATAAGTCGTGCAAGGTGATTCTTGACAAACCATCACCCAGATGCTCCAACACGGACCTCCTCTTCAAGATTTGTAACTGCAATTATATCACATTCACATGTCACTCAAGAGGTCCACTAGACAATAGCAAGATCTTCTTTTAGGTCAGTCAATTCAACTCTCTGCATATACATCAGTTGTTTATACTTCATCTAGAATGTTGCAGACACTTCAAATATTTCTTAAGAAGGCCCTTGGAAGATCCTAATGATCATATCGAAAATTCCTAAGAACTTGACAACCACATATACTAAACCACATCAACATTGTGTCTAAAACCCTCAGGTAATACGATGATAAGTATCAAACAACCCTAAGGCCAAAACCAACCTCATTTGACCATAGATATAGGACAAAACAACGTTCATAACCACAAGAACTCCACAGCAACAGACTGTCTCAGTGGACGTTCCATGAATCATTACTGTAAAACAACAAAAAAAGCAACATAAACAGTGATCTTGCACATGCTTGAAATCCGTCTTCAACGACTCCATAAACGCAATATAGGTAACTCTTTCATTAGCAAGTTCAAGACCATAATACTTACATCGTCCTTGGTATCTCTAAGGCTTTTGTTGTGCAACAAGCTCAGCCAATTGAATACATTTCCGGAAATAAAATCTTCATCAAAATATTCAGTTTCCTCAGCTAATCGTGAATATGGATGAGGACAAAACAAGGCCACGTCCATAAACAGAAGTTGTTGCGCTTCCGTCAAAGAATCATAACCTATCCTCAATATAGAAAAGATAGGATGAACCCTCTCTTGAGAGCGATTGAAGTTCAGCTTCGACATTCCCTCCCTCCAATCCAATGGGTCCTTACTAGAATCGCCCAATTGACCACCCAAAACCTTAATGGCCAACGGAAGGTACTGAAGAGCAGATGTACCAACACCACCACCTTTGTCAAACCGACAACGTTCAACACATTGCTCCACAACATCACGTTGAGCACTTTCTAATTGCGAACAGTGAGGAAGAGCATGGTGAAGAAACAACTTCGTGGCCTCTTCCTCGTCTAGCTCTGGCATCTCTATGCAATGGTTTTTATCAATATCCAAGCGTACTAAAATGTCTTTAGTACGAGCTGTCACCAATACCATGCTGTCACAATGAAAGCCTGCTTGCAAAAACGTTAGAGCTGCATCACGTGAGACCAAAGTGTCCCACGCATTGTCTATTGCCAAGAAAACCTTATGTTTGTGCATACGCTCCTTCAAAAGGCGAACAACCTGCAGTCTCAACACAATTTCTACATATATGAATTTCATAAATTCCAAAATCCCATCTGACCATCAAAATACCTGCCTCAACAAGAAACTGCAAACTCCACACCTCCCCAAGAAACTGCAAACTTGAACAAACTTTCTAGATCATGCACATTTCAGTTATGATGTTGCCCACTCGGTTATAAGAGACAGTACCTTGTCTCCTTGCAATTCTTTCTCAAGCTCAGGATTGAGTTGTGTGAGCTCGCGCAACACCTGTTTCTGCAACTCTTCTCGGCTTAGCCCACCCAACTCCGCAAGACACACCCTCCCATCATATTTGGCAGACTGAGTGTTACAAAGTGCTTTGCAGACAGTGGTTTTCCCAAGACCACCCACTCCATACACACCCACCACACGAACTCCATAGTTCATAGAGGCCTTGACTTGATGGAACTTGTTCACTATCACCTGTAGATAAAAAAAAAATAGTTAGGATGCGGCCTCTCAACATAAACGATAGGGAAATAAGACAACTTGCACAAAGAACAATCCCCATCAGTCATCAGGTCCCCAGTGGGATTCACAAGCTTCATTGGCTTGGCTCGGTCACAAACCAAAGAGACGTAGTCAAGACGAAAATGAATTGAAAGTAAAACAAACCTCACAAAGCCGTTCACTCCCCTCAAGAGAAGTGGTATCGTATTGAAAATTGGGAGAAACCAATTTAATGATCGCAGTCCGTGCAGCCTTCCTGTAACTCACTTCCCCATCTGATTTGTACACGATACCATTTGTGGGTCCAAAAACATTCAAAGCATTCACCCAATCCTGGATCACAATGCGTGAGTCATCTCGGGCCCAACCTTGCCACACTTTCAACCACCGCTTACGACGCACACTTTCACGGCACTGGGCTCGGGTTAACTTGAAGAACAACGGAAGGATCCGAGGATAGCCATCGTGCAACTTCTGCGCCTTCGCAAATGCATCCAACTCCAACATAGGCCACTTTGTCCGAGTGAAAAACTCCTCCGACAGAACCACAACCGCCACCCGACATTCCTTCGCAGCTTGGAAAATGAGCTCGGGGAATCTCAAACCCTTGGGCAAGCTGTCGTCACGCTTGTCGAAAAATGGGAAGTGGTGAAAGCTCTCCAAGTCCACGCAAAGCTGCTCCACAAAATCCTTCTGCGCACCGCTGTGGCTCAAGAAAATCTTATGCTTCGGTTGCAATTTTGGGTCTCCGTCCAGTTGTGACTCTGCTTCCAGTTCTGGTTGTGGTTCTGATTCGTCAAAATTCCTGGGCACCAATCAAGGATATTAAGATATGTATAAAGTATGACATTCCATATGGCTTGGCAATCCAACGAATTGCACATGGAATGGTACTGCCTATGCTAATATTACACTGTTGATACGTCTCTCCTAGAACTATGACAAATTAGAAAATCTCGGCGTAGAAGAATTTCACGAATAATAGATACCGTCGTGCATGATCTGAACCCAGCACAACGCAAACTGCCATGCGAGTACTTTAGCCCTGTTGAGTAGTACATGGAAACTCGCGAGGTAATTTAAGACAGCAATTCAGGGTCAGTAGTAGTGTACAGAGCCTGCCATCAAGACCTGGCATATCATAGGGTGAGAGCAAAGACGATTCCTATCCGACGCATGGAAATCCCCATTTATTCATCAAAACTAGAAACTAATGAGATCAGCCCCAACTTATGAATGACTGAATACAAAACGGGAGGCCCTACGATACCTTTGGTTTCCTCTACACTACGGATAAGGCAACATCAAATGGAAACTTTACAGAATTCAATAAATCAAACGTTTCAGTCCATAACCATTCATAATTACTCTGCAATTTATTCTGTTACTTAAATTACTGTGCGTGTACATCCAGTTTAGAACTTATTTCAGTGAATCTGTGCGTACCTGGGCCCTGGATCATGTTCCGACGCTTTGCCTTGTTGTCGTGAATGTGCGCTGTACTTCAGGAATGTAATCACACCAATGACAGCCACCACAGCAATCGACCGTGGTGATGCAGAAAACTTCACAAAATCCATAGAAAGTCTTGAAAACCACTTGATTTATGCCATCGACTTCGTTAGGAGTTGCCCCGAACTTCATTGCTGCACAAGATCATAAACAGTCCACTTAAGTGTTGCTTTCACTGACCATGAATGAAACAAATAAGATGTTCATAACAATGCTGACCTTATCGAGACCACATAACTGGTGTGAGCGATTATTACCCCTACTGAAACTCAAAGGGGTATACACAATGAGAGGCAACATGCCCCAGGACAGTTGAGGATTGTATGAAAAGACGCCACTTCGAACACACGCGCTCTTCCCTTCGAACATCTAATTGTTAAAACATCATAATCCCATGGCGGTTAACAGAAACCACCAAGAGTTGAAGACGAATCCAATCCCAAGTCATGCTCTAAATCGAAGCAAGGTGATCATGTTTTCCTTGCTGCATCACGTTCACCTTCTCCAAGCACATCAGCTCATAGTTACCTTCACTGACCCAAATACAGCGCCAAACCATAGCATCAGCTCACTACCCACAACAACCTCGATATCAAACACTTACCAATGCAATTTTCGGAAACACAAACTACGATAGCTCTCCATAAATTCATAGGTCCTAGCAATGCCATTTCAGTCAACCAAACACAAGATGAATACAAAACCTTGGGTCGCAAGATCACAAGCTCAACTAAAATCAACATGTCCATAACCAGGACGAGCTTCTGCAGCACCTGAAACGAAGAAGATAAGAGCGCATTGCACCCGGAGGTTATCGCCATGGTGGAGGTCGCCTTTACTGATTCTTCATAAGCACCATCACGAGCGCAATACCTTCCATGTCGTCGTCACCACGCAGCCCAGGAACTTGCCACATCCACAAATCCTCGGATTGCCAAACTGACGCTCGTCACTCCACCGATGTGGAGCCCTAGCTGTGCTCATGAATTCTGCACATCAGATTCAATTTGAGAAACGCACCATAGATTTCTCACCACAGAACGCAGCATAGATGTTCCAGTCCAATTAGACAAATCAAACATTTCAAAAAGCAAGGTCCGCAGAAACTCACCAACTTCATGCTCGACAAAGCACAAGCTCCGTCCAACTCCTCAAATCTCAGCACCCACAACCTTCAAAGCACAAAACAAGCCACAACAAAATATTAAAACAAAACCAACACACAACGCATCCAACGACCACTACCCAACCCAACTCAACAAACCCAACAACCTCATCTCCATCTCTTGAAGCCTAGTGCTCTGACCCTCACTGATTGTGCCTTCGCAAAGGTACTTATCACGCTACATGTACTACACCAGTACAAAATTCCTCCAAACTGATCGAACAACATCAAAGCAACACATCATGGCAACTGAACATGCCCTCAAACAAACCATCAGATCAAAAGACCTTCGAGAAAAAAAGCAATGAACTGAAACAACAAGCTCATACAAACTCACCAGTTCCATGCTTCACAGGCAACAAGCAACGATCCCAAACCCTCACCTCGGCACCCACAACCTTCGAAACAGTCTCCGACAATCCGTAGCTTCTCCAACCCACACAGCCTTCCACTCAGCCCTGCTGGCAGCCGACTAACGCACCTTCCACATCGCCTCCCACCCGAGCCGTCCGATCACCGCCCTCTCTCCCTCTCTACCGTCACATGTTACCTGTCAACATGGTCAACAGCTGACCGAGTGCCACCCGTCAACCTCCCACTCTCTTCAACCCGGCCCGTTCCCGCTCCCAACCGCCGAAGGTTATCTCTCACTCTAATGTCTAACCAAGTTACTAATTGCCATGTTTAGTGAAGTGTACGCAACATGCCGATGAAACGGAATTAGGCATTTTCACGAGTGATTGAGAGGTTGTCGGTGGTGATGGCGATGGCGGTGGAGGAGCTGCGGCGCAGGGGAGGCGCGCTCTGGACCGCGCTCACCAGGCTGCCGCCGCGCGCACTCACGGCGGACTGCCGTGCGCGCCTGCTCAAGGCCGTGCATGCCGAGCGCAGCTTCGTGGATCGCTTGGCGGGATCCGCCATCGCCGACGCGCATCTCACCAGGTTGGTCGATTGTCCTACAATTGCAGTATGAGGACTCAGGACAGTCAGGGTGATTGGTAATCGAAGGCTGGAGGATGATAGACAAATTGAATGAGGTTTAGGGTTTGGAGTTGAAATCTTTGTTCGAAAAGGTTGGAATCTCTATCTTGGAGTTCTGGCATATGGAAGATTAATTCATAGTGATTTGAATCTCCATGAGTTTTCTACTATCAGGGGAAAGGCACCGAAATTTCGTAAAATCATACGCTTTCTGGCCTTCCACGGCACCTTCTTCTTAGCCGCTTAGGGACATACTTGAGTTCCGTTGATTCTTTCACCGCTTTAGTTTATTGGAGCACATCAGTAATTTCACTGTGTGGAACACTTCCTTTGGTATAATGCAAGCATCTGAGGTCACTCAGCTACTAAGTTTGAGTTAACAGATGCTTCGATGGGCATAGCATGTTGTGCTAACCCTAAAGTTGCAAGAAATGGTATTTGTGTCTGATATTCGTGTTTTTTTGAACGCAGTTCGAGTTTTGGTCATTTGGAGGGGATTTTTGTACGTGCTTCAGAACCAGAGCTGGCGCGTTACCGGTGCTACTGCTGCGTTGAAGTCGTTCCAGGCTGAGAAGGAGGAAGGAGAAGACGAGGGTGTTGGGACAACGAGCTCTGTGGGGGCTGGCTACAGCGCATCTGGACCTCATGGATTAAACAGCAGGATGGAGCAGCAATTGCAGGAAGAGTTTCATGCCAGTTTGACAAGAAGAGTCATCCGTCTGCAGCGTTCAGGAGGTTGAAGATGGAGAATGGTTGAATATTCACCTTCCGACCACACGTTGGGTGAGCTAGGGATCAGGGTAACTTACCCCAATTGTGCAGAGAATTTTGTCTCCAAACATGTAGGCTGTTTTGAGGAAGAATATGATGGAGATGTCATTGGCTCCTCTTCATGTTGGGCAGCCACTTTGAGGCTGCAAGTGTACCACGAAGAGTTCGAGAAGCTGCAGCAAGAGCGCAGGGTTCTGAACGTGGATACAACTGCTTTGGTTGCCGCTGTTTCAGAGCTGACCAATGGTGGTGCTGAGAAGTTGCTGAGAATATCTTCTGCGGAAAGGAAGAAGCGGTTTCCAGGAATGGCCGAGTTCGTGTACGAGCAGGTGTGAGTCCATCTCTCTTTCTCTCTCTTTATGGACCGTTTATATCTTGGAGCGTTCTGAGCTTGTTTTCCTGGTGTGTGACAGGCTCTGGTAGAGTTAGATGAGCCCTCTCTGCCGCATTTCAAGGGCATGTTGAACAACAAGGTGCCTGCGATCTGTGAGTACGTGTATGATGAGTTCACCTCCATCACCATCACAAATGGAGGGCCACGAGAGAAGCAGCGTGCACATCTGCTCCTGAGCCATCTGAAGTAAGCATATTTTCTTCCCTGAGCACCGTAGAAGTAGTCGAGTCTTGGATGGTTGTTATGTTTGCCATACTTGGAGGACGCATGAATCAGTACAGGAGAGTAAAGTCACATAAAGTTTTGACGTCATATTCCCTCTTTTGACTACTCTTTCCTCACAGTAAGCAAGCAAAAGATCCAAAGAAGAGCTTGGTGTTCTTGTCCTTCAGTTATGTATGGAAGAGCTTTGTAGTTGTAGCCGTCTTTGAGAGTGAAGAAAAAGTTTGTATCAGATCAACCCCGATAGCACCGTATTTCTCCTTCGAGCAGATCATTGTTTTTCAGTCGATGTATTATGCATGATGCAAATGGTAATTATTGTCAAGGAATGTTTGCACCCGTAATATGCTCGTTTCATTGACGTTCAACCTCAATGCATGTATTGTCTTCCCAGCTTGACTAGAAACTCTCGATTTCCTGGAAGAAGCGTGAGTACATGTGCGTCCAACTCCAGCAATGAAGATATAAGGATATATTCCTCAAGCTTTGTTCACTCCCCAGGCAGTTGATGAGTACATAAACGATGGAGCTGTGCGGTTTCTCGGCGTTTTGGCTAAGATCACGGGTAGTATCTTTTCTTATAAAGTTCAATATCTGATACGAGGCTCATCGAGCTTCATTATATTAATCTAATTTTTCTCGGGTGCGGGTCCAGGAGGCAGCTCGATGTCCGTATCCGCGAGCGTCGCCTTGGTATTGCACTACTTCCTAAGCTGGCCCAGCCCTCTGCCCTCCTTTGAGAGGGACCCAATTCAACTGTAAATTGGACCACTCCGAAACTGTTATACTCGAAACCAACAAGCTCACAACAGTCTCGGTCCTTAGTATCGTCAAATATATTTAAGTATATTTATTTAATGATATGCCGGACGATTTGTGGTTGTGGTTGTTCGCTGGCAAGAGAAAAAGAAGCGATATTGTTGGGACGAGTTCTTCCATAATCTATGGCGAGTTTGTGCTTGTGTATAATTCCATAGCTTGTAAGAATTTTAACGAAGAGTGGGCTGTCCTGCACAATTTTAATTGGAGGAAATGGGAGAAAGTGGACATGTCTGGCTCTGTCCTCTGAATTGCGCTGAGAACCGGAACGAGTTAGCTCGTTCCGGTGAGTAAACAAGTTTTCACAGAGTGATTGAATCTCTCAAACTTCCAGTTTGTTCCGCAGATCTTAAACTCTGCATTCTAGGTCGATTAAGAAATGTTGCAGCTACTTGTTCTGGACCAGCTCGAAGGTTCCAGTATTTTTTGTAAATTCCTGAATTAGCGAGACTGGAAGAGGATGTTGGAATGAAAAAAACAGTTCTCACCAATAACGATGACAACTGCAACAGATTGTTTATAGTAAGGATCAGATATCATAAAATCACATAAAAGTAATCATGGTTAGTGATTCGTGCCTTGAACCATCTGCTCACACCACGGTTCGTTAGAGATTCGGACGAGGTTGATAAAGAAAGTGACAGTGAAAATCATAATCCCAGTTTGCACCTTCAATCACATCTAGTTCTTCAAATGTCCAACTGCGCGCTCCCAAGAACCAAGGCATGAATGAAATAAGCTTGATGAACCAACTACATGGACCCTTGCTTTTATTGACCAGAACGAACTGCATGGTATCTGATGAAGAACATAAGATGCACACACCTACTAACCAAGCAATAAACTCCCAACTTAGAGAACTCGAATAGCGTACCAGCGTGAACACATGCCCGTTCCCCCAACAACAATTGGTACAAATCCTTTACTCTGGAACAATAAGCTGATCGTTGCTGTTACAAACACTGAAAGTGACGAATGAAACAAAGTAGTATACCCGTTTATTGTTATGAGTAGAGACTCAGCATGCAACTATTCTAATATGCAGATGTTTCATAGAGCATACAAGCATCTCGAGAACAGGAGATGATCCAAGGCACACTGAAATGATGAGTGGGGATTGAAAACTCACAAGGAAGGGAAAGAATCAGAGCCTTCAGTGATGCTTCTTAGAATTTCTAGAGGCAGCTGGTCAAAGCCTACAGTCGACTCCCTTTATAACAGCCTCGTTGGTTCTGCCTTGGTTCTGCCTGCCACAACATGATCAGGTGCTGTTGCTGTAGCAGTGGAGCCTTATTTCTTAAGAAGTAATTAGCACTCATCAGCAGTCTCATTTGTAACACTTTTCGTAGTAATTATGCAGAAATTATTGTGAATAAGTGCGTCAGTGACAAATGAGGCTTCTGGTTAGTGCTAAAATGTGCTAAGTAAAATTACAAGTGCTAATCAGGTCCATCAGTGGTAATTGATTCAATTAGTGGTAACTGGTTTTAATATGCCCAATTCAAAGCACAGACTGGACCAAGGCAAAGTGTACTCCAAAGTTAGATGGCGTTCAGCGGAATCTATTGTATGCCTCGGTCAGTTTCGGCACCTCTCGTCCGGGTTATTTATTTTCCAAAACACAATGGGTTGTGATACATGAATATTACCTAGGCAATACACGGGTATCAAGGTGACATTACATAAGGTGACATTACATAAGTATCATCTCGACAAATCTCCTGTTTTGTATGTAATTTACTGTTTTGTATGTTTTGTATGTAATTAACCACCCCAAAGGTGACACCTATACAAGAATACAAGATCTAGGTGATACTCATGTTATACCTATGTGATATCCATTGTGTTTGAACCATTGTGACTAGGAAAAGTAATTCATTTGACAGAGTGTGTCTGAAACTGTCCGAAGATAATAAAAACCATTTATAAAATTTGACCACGCAGATTGTAAGATACATGCATTTGAACAATAGCATTCCCAAATGAGAAAGCCAAGACAACGATGCAAATAAAACCCCCTTGTAATCCAAAAGTATGTGCTTTTATCTCCGAATGAGCAATGTGATGCTATGATTTGGTAGCTATCGAACAATACTAGCTATCAAAAAGAACAAAATGCTTCCACTACTTCATTTATCTATTTTCAATGATAAATTTCCCTCCAGAAACCTTAATTTATTCTCAAAAATGCCCCTAAATTTTGCATTTCAAAACAAAACATTAACAAACTAGAAACTTATTCTATGCCTCGCAAGCTTCAGCCATGAAATTGCAAAAAGTATAATCAAGTACACAAACGGCATATAACAAGTTGAGCAAGCTCTTTCCAAATAGTGATAAAAGATTGTGGCATGATAATTTCATTTCAATGTAAAAAACTTCTCACCAAACCGACAAATCAAGCGTCTTTTGTATCTGAAATGCAAGATGACGATCTCAGAAAAGGAATGCAGCTCCCTCTCGAAACACTGACAGCCCTTGAGAAGAACGTTGCAAAAATCTCGGGCATGCCTTGAGAGATTGATCTCTCGATAGCTTCACGGATTGATCTCATTATAAATGATATCCAATCTACACAAGCAATGACATTTTAGCTCCTGTAAACCTCCAAGGATGCCATGGTGGCTATAAAACATCTTCAAGGATAAGATATACTCAACAAGATCCACCAAACATATGGAGAGTGGCGATACATAGTTAGAGTCTGGTTCCATGTAATGTCCGACCCGTCATCTTCTACGGGGTCGGGTCACTTCCATGTGGCCAGCTTTTCACTTTACCCGAAAAAGAACCATCGGGTGTAGCTAATTATCTCGGGCATGGGGGAGCATCTTTACAAGCCCGTCAACCTCCCCTTCCTCCCAACATACTAATCAGAGCAATGACGCATGAAGAACTTCAAAGAAGGACCTGTCAGATTCTCTTAATAAAGGTAATTGGGGTACTACTTGGAAGCATCTAAAGCCTAGGGTTGATTAAAATAGTTGACTGGTGTGATGCATGGAAGTGGCCCTACATATTCTTCCCTACATTTTGGAAGTAGGGAAGCTACAGTAATAATTTGGGTCGGGCATTACTTGGGGATTTGCCCTTAGTAACAAGAATTTGCAAACATGCTATAGAAAGAAATCATGACATATGCATTTTGTGGCAAGCTCATGCACTGAACAATACGAAAATTCTACAACTAGACTGCAACAAATTTAAAGTAAAACGAATGTCAAGTGAACGGACTTCTCTCTTAGTAGACATACTACATTGAGATACAAGTGTGAAATACACAGACGCATTGTATCCTAGTTGAAATGTCATGAAAAGTAATCCTAACCTACTACGCAGAATTGATGCAAATTACTACTATAGGATATCATTCATCTCAAGAATCATAACAACCTTGCACAAGAAATAACCATAATAGGGACATCAAATAGATTAGTTGGAAAACAAGTAAACTAGAAAAATGCAACCCTAACAAATAAATAATGACTTCAAACATAATGTAAACAAGAGCAAGTGGTACTCACCATAGCCCGACAGTCAAGGATGGAATCCAACGCATGAATTGCAGCTAGTACTTGGGCTTCCGACACAGGTCGATCCAACAACTTCTGCAAAGATTCTCTAAGTTCATGCACCTGTCCATCCTCACGTTGGGAATCGTAGTAAGTCGCGCTAGGTCCTCTGGCAATGCCGTTATAGGGGTGTCAGAAAAATCACAAGCTCTGAGATTCTTTAAGATGCTAAGATTGGGCAACACATAAATCTTTATTGAGCTTACGTCCAGATACTGTAATGTCGTCAACCTGCTGAGATCCGCCAACATAGAAATTGTTGTCCCGCTTACATTCAATGACTGTACATTCATCCCTCTCATAAGTTATAACTCCGCTAACTTATAACCTTAGCTAACTTTAACTTCAACTAACTTATAATCATTGTTAGTGTAAAAACCTCCACTAAATTATACCTCCACTAAGTTATATTGCTAGCTAGGGTTTGTATAATTTGTGGATTTGTGAATTTGTGGGTTTGTGAATTTGTAGGTGTTAGGGTTTGTGGGTGGCAAGTAAAATCTAATGGAACTTACCAAACCTCCACTAAAATCTCAACTAACTTTATTCTCTACTAAGTTCTTACTACCTCCATCCACCGGCCCTAGATTTGGCCATAACTTATGAGAGGGATGAGTATAATGCCGTCAAACGGTCAACGTTGGCCTTGAGCACACTCCTCAATCTACTGCACTTAAAAAAGCTAATGACTTTTATCTGAGATAGGGTACTTAAATCAGGTACCGTAGTCAACGCATCTAACCATTCGCACTCGAGAATCTGCAAACGTGTCAAGCGGCTAACTTTAAACTCATGCAAACTCTCTAAATTGCATTGAGAAAGATTAAGAACTTGTAGTGGACTGAGATCCGGTAGCTCCATCAACCCGTCAGATCCCCTACATCCGAGCTCCTCCCGATAAACCGAATCCCTCATACTCGCTGACTTTCTGAACTTAAAACCATTACAGATGAGAGAGTCCAGATTGGTGAGCTTCTTCAAGTTTGGAAACAGTCCTGAAACTCCGCAATTACGCACTTCAAGTTTCTTCAGGTTGACCAAATCCTCGACACCAGGAAGCTCCACAATACCCCGGCAATCACGCAGTACTAGCTCTTGCAGTTGCGTCATCTCAAAGCTTAATCCCCTCAATCCTGAAGCGATGTAACAATGGCCAAACCACACCTTTTGCAAGCAAACCATACGGCTTTAATCAGGAAAGGCCCGCAACTCTCCGTGCCCCACCAACAAGGGCTCAACCAAGTTCACGCAATCTTCCAGGCCTGGAAGACGTGAAAGATTGATGAATGCGTATTATGTACTTTATCCAACATTCGAAGTGACTTCGGTAGGGAAATTTCAGGAACGCACCCATAATTGAAGGAGTTACAAGACCTCAATCAAACCAGATTCTTCATACCCTCGATCCCCAACGAACTTGTCTTCAACTTCCCAAACCCCATCTACTTCCAAGAACTTGAGGCATCCCAGATCATGCAAGTCCACTGTCTCCAATTTAGGACACTTCACCAACTTCCACAGACCAACGTTGGAAAGTACTGCAACTCGGATCTTCCCAGGCTTTGCATCTCGCTGTTACATACTGCAATTCTCTCCAACGGAGGCCAACAAGAGAGTCCAGGATTTCTGTGAAGATCCTCTGGGATGTCAGATGTTGATGAGAAAACTTTACCGATGATCTTCGAAAGATTCTCATAATCTGAAAAATGCCACCGTCGCATGGAAAAGTCCATCGCTTGGGACTCGTTGACAGCGAACTCGTAATATATGTCGTGCAAGGTGATCCTTGAGAAACCTTCACCCAAATCCTCCATAGGGATCTCCTATTCAAGATTTCTAACAACAGTAAAGTCACATTCACGTATCAGTCAAAGAAGAGCTCCATTGGACAATCTCAGGCTCATGTTTAGGTCAGTCCGTCTAGCTCTAAAGACATACACAATTGTTTTTGATTCAACCAGAATGTTATAGTTACTTCTAGATTTTACTTGGGAAAGGTCCTTTGAATATCTCAATTATCAGATCCAAAGATCCAAATTTCCTGTGGACTTGACGACCTTATATACTAAACCACATCAACATTGTATCCAAAGCCCTCAGGTTTTAAGGTGATAAGAATCAAACAAACGTAGGGTTAAAAGCACCTTTATATACCATAAAAAAAAAGCTGACGAGTTGCCGTCTAAAACCAAAGTATTGAAACGGGGCAGACTGTTCCAAGAAGTGTTACATAACTCATGAAGGAAAAAAAACAAATATACTAACTTTACAAGTCACATCGCACATAAAAAAAATCATTCTTCAACGGCTTAGACATGATTGCATGACTTGTAACTCTTTCATTGGCAAGTTCAACACCGTAATATTACTTACATTATGCTTGGTATCTGTAAGGCTTGTGTTGTGCAACAAGCTTAGCCAGCCGAATATGTTCCCCGAAGTATAAAACTCACTCAACTTTGGATGAGGACAGAACAAAGCCACGTCCATAAACAAAAGTTTTTGGGTTTTCATCAGTTATGGATCCAAAGACATTTAAAGCATTCACCCAATCCTTGGTCACAATTGTAGAGTCATCTCGGGCCCAATCTGAACATGCGAACTGCCGCTTCTCCTCCACTTCTTGCTTGCCGCTTCTAAGTTCTCCTTGCAGTTCTTGTTGATTCCTAGAGTCCCGACTACTTGCCAACGGATAAGCATCACATGTGACGTAGCCATGCACTGAATACATTATACAACCTTCCGACTCCAAATATCTCAAGCACATGTTGGATGTGAAAAAATTCCCGAGCATGGCAACAATCCGCCACCCACTCTAACCAGGTGCCAATACCAACCAATTACCAACCAATTACCAACCAATTACCACATGAGCACAAGCTGAGAACAAAGATAACACATTTTATACAATTCAATATGTACCAGTGCCAATGATGCGATGAAGCTTGTAGAAGAAAAGGATAACCTTTCGCCTCCCAGGATCAATGGAATGTGAAGAGTCCATGATATTTAGAGTCCTAAAATGGGGATTCCTGAACTGTGGAGTCGTCCGGAAGGGTTCGAAATCATGATGTGCAGAAGTTTGGTTAGTCCTTGGAAATCAAGATGGTCATGAACGAAGTCCTGAGGTCTTGAAGTAAATGTAGAAGTCATTGAGTCTCGAGTCTGCAAAGTCCTGATTTTGGGATGATTGTCCAGATGTCCTGAAGTAAGCGTGGGATTCCTGATGTGTTGAAGTCAGTGTGGGATTCCTGATGTCCTGAAATAAATACATAATGTTTGAGCCCTTCTTCACGTCTACTTGGAGTTGGAAGGTTTCAGATATTTTCAGTATTACAGTTGCAAGCATAAATAGTTGTACAAGAGAAACTTCTTTAGAAAATTAGTTACCATATCCACATGAATTGTCATAAAATAGCAAGAATATAACCGCCAGAGCATATAGAACACGCAATTAAGCAATTATGCACTTCGCCATATAAAAGTGCACTTGGGTACAACGGCGGCCATTACGAACAAAAGTGGCAAAATTGCAAAAAAAAAAAAAATCAATGAAAAAAATTGATTTCCAAAGAAAAAAAATTGAGCTTCTACAACAATATTACGTACAATCATGGTTGTTCATATTGGAAGCCATTTTTTGGCATTTTCAACTAATTTTTGGTGGCCCCTCGTTAATACTAGATAAATGTGTATTTAATATAGTTTCACAATATTTCAAAGATAGATTTGAAGGATTGTAGTATACAAACAGGCGTAATCATAGAAAAACATACTTTATGCAAGGGTTGGTAGTTGATTAAAAGATATTCAACGTAGTATATAATGCATACAATGGTGGAAACTAAATATAGATTCTTCTACAAATGGACTTAGCACCGATAGTAATATTACCTTTACTCTATAGGATTAATGACATAACGTTTTACATCACCCTCAGAATAAACTACTCTTACTCATACACTATATATCAATTACCATACACAACTAGTATACTCTCATAAAGGCACACTATCTACTCCACAGAATTTAGGGCTGCTTGCAAACGGTCGTCATCGATAGCTTCGGTTTGCATTGCAATATGTTGTAGGATGTGAGCCTTTGCCGATTGAAGAATGCGAATCTTGCTTTCAACCTGCACTCCAAATACATTGCGCTTTCTCCACGCGCTGGCCCCGGACATGGTTCTTTCCGGTGTGTCTACCCATGAAAAAATGCATGCATCTTTCTCTAACCAACTATGGCTCTTCCCAGATGGCTCCCAGAATGAATCCATGCAATTTGCATACCGTTGTGCAGAAGACCCATGTCCATCAGCAACCCCCTTTTGGATGATGGGCCAATACCAACAAACCTTTATCTTAAGTCTCCATTGGTTTTTTCCTTCCTCAATCACTTTCCCCACATAGAATGGTACACCGCCTTGTATCTCTCCTTCATCAACACTCAAGGCTACAAACTGTCCACAACGGATATCAGATTGTGGATTAAATGGTGGAAATGGGTCGTGACTACCTTCATACATTGTTCCTTCTTCGGCGTGTTCCTCAACATAGTTGCGCTCTGTTTGTTGTGCCCTACGCACTGCTTGATTAGAGGGTCTTTCTCTACGAGGACCAAAGTATCCTCGAGCCTCGGCATTTGGAAGCATGGCCACTACCTGCTCTACGACCTTTACCTCGCAATTTTCTTCACTTGCACCATCCATTACATCCAAAGATGCGCTCCGTGTAGGTCCGATATTAGAGAACTCTGAAGGCCAAAACGGTGAGGTACGATGCTCATTGCTACGATCTTTGTGTGGAAATTGAGCTAAATAGAGTTTCAATCTTTGAGCGTCTACTTTTGTCTCACGATTCTTGTCCTCATGCTGCAACCTTTGAATGCACATTTCTTTATATGCAATGAAGTCATCCAACGCCTTCAACTCCCGTTCATCTGTTGCAAATACTTCCGCAAACGATGGTCGTTCATCCCTATTTGGCAACGACCTCAAAATTTTCGTCCCTACCTCCGGTCCCCATGGATCCTTACAATAATGCTTGTGTTGTACTCGAACCTCACAAGTCCCTACTCGATTGTCCATATAGAATCGTATGTGGTGCGGAAATGTTATGTCCACCAATGAATCATGACCTGTCAGTAAGTGAGGGGTTATGAACAATTTTCAATCCCATACATTCTCTAGCAGCCGGGTGCTAACAAATGCCTCCGTAGGAGATGTTCCTCGTTCTACAAGACTAATCATTTCCTTCAACGAGTCCACGTCCGACCTCTTCAACGTATTTGATATACAGCTGAAACGTTGATCAATATCTTCGTGTGTATGGCCCACTATAAGAAAAGATAGTTCCACCTCCTGAAAAAACCCCAATCCCACCAATGTAGCACATAGAGCAAACATATAAATCTTTTTGTTCTCACGTGTGCAGTTGTCCGCCTCAATTTGCAAAGTTGGTGGCAAAAAGCCCCTCCTCCGCAGCACATCCACTATCACGTACAACAATGTACTCACGACTTGGTTGCTATCGTGTTTGTGGTGAGCCCAAAACCACACGTCGCAATATAAACCAATCCCGTGTACAAGAGCACCACACAAATAGGTCTTCACAAATCAGTGTTCAATGTTCTTCACAGTCTGACGCATCCTCGGTACCATGGTCGTGTTCTGGTCCATGCCATCCACTATGATGCACATGTACAACTCAGGGCTAATATAACACGACCTCTTGAATATCCAATAATGCCTACGTTCTTCCATCTGGTTGCGCAGATGCAACATAAACAACTCCGTTATCTTTATCCTTGCATCCGCATTGGTGGTTCCCTCCATGGCACATTTATACTCCCAACAATGATAACACTTTGAGAATCTCGAGAATGGAGGTACCTGAACGTGGGGATACTTGATGCGCCACATCTTTCGGAACGAACTCATAGAAATGGTTTCCCCATTACAAATTCTCTTCACCTCCTCGTTCATGTAATTGAATACATCAAATTTGGTCGTATTCATAGGAAAGAGAATGAGAGGCACCACTTCGTTGTCATTCTTACGACGAATACAACGATGGGATTGAGGACAACCAGCTTCATCAACAAACGATTCAAAGCAAGCCTCTGCCGCAGACATTCTAGTACTCTCTCTAATCGGATCTGAAAGGGTATTGCCGTGAATCGATGTCACTCTTCCATATATTAGACAGTCCTTCTTCAATTGCTTATAGCGTCTCTGTGAATATCCAACCCCAAGAGCGTAGCAAGCATTGCAAACATGTTTCCCATTTAACTTTGTTACAAACTTGTCTCAACGAGTTCCTTCCGTCCTTGTATAAAAAGAAACCAGCATCTGTCTCATCGACGTACATTGTACTGAAAACTCAATACCCCATGCATTATATCGCATGTTCAATAGATACCTTGCTGGAACGTCCCTCACACAATTGCGTTTGCATCCTCCTTGTGCCATTGCAATTTGCACGCTTTTAAGCGTTACCTTCGATGGTGCAGCTTCTATCAATGATGGCTCCCTTGAATCTCTCCTTCTCCTATTTTGCATAGAATATGGACGACGTGCCGATCTAACATAAGCAAATCCATCTACATGGAACAAATCTTGGATATTTGAGGGAGTAGGCAGGGAAAAAGGCGAATTTTCATCTATGGCGTTAGAAGCTTGACTACTGCGTCGAGACCTCTCGGTGGATCCTAGTGTGTTGATGAACTTAGGAAAATCAAATTTTGGGGCCATCACTTGTGTAGGCGCTATCTGTGATCCAATGTCACCATGGACACCTGTGATATCAGGTTCTACAGCCACTACACGTAGCAAAGACCGATGCCAACGAATGATCAAGCCCACACACATGCCATGGCGTTCTCCTACAATCTCTCCGGTCCAATGCAATGCATTATCTACCCTAGTGATACGCACCGCCACCTCGAATGGGAACAACTTCGACCCATTCAACTCCATGCCACTTTTCAATGCATGCTCCCTGGTTGCTAAGCCCACCACATCTCCTCTCTCAGAAAGCAATTCTACTACCGTTTCTAATTCAGATGTCATGATATCAACAGATCTCTGTTGAATTTGCCTTGCACGTGCTGCTCGTACTAATCGGGCCCCCACAGAGCTATTGGAAAGCATATTATCCCTTTGAATGTGTGGCCGTATCGAAGGAGTCTGAATCGTGCGGCTCTCCATTATCACTATTCAAAAAATAGGAACATTATGGCTGCACATTAGTCAAAATACATGTACTAATTGTTAACCTTTAAAGCATCATTCATCTGATAAAAGATATGTTTCTAAACACATATTTACAGTTCAAAATATGATGATGATATTGGACCTTTTGATAAAACAACTTTGAAATAAAAAAATTAAGAATTTATAGAGCATGAACTCCTTGCACGGAGTCTTTAACCCCGAAGATACAATGACAGTTTTACACCAAAAACACTTCAAAATTGTTGGATTCCAGCGCAATGAACAAAAAAGGAAACAAAAACTTTTATCTCTATTTTTGACCGTAGGATCTCAATTAAGACTTATTCAATAACATACTCAAATAATTTCATAAACTTTGACCGCACGGATTGAAAAATTATAGTGTTTGAAGTCAAGCAAATGGTTCATTTTGTTCCCTGCATGCAGTGGATCAACAGACTTTGACTTCACTTGGTGTCAATATTTTGCACTACAGAAGGTCTAAATCCATAACCATCTTGTTAAGCATGATGTTAGTTCCTTGTACACCAATTTTCAGAGGTAGAGAATGGGTGTAGCATATTCAAAACAACTATGCAAGGAGTTGAAGTTTGGAAGTTGTTAATTCACAGTGTAATTTTTTGTGAACTTAACCCCTAAAGGACCAGAGTCTCCTTCGGGGGGATTTCACATTTTGGGCAGGTTTCTAAAATTCGAAAAAAAATCCTTTTTTTTAAAAACTTTTATTATAGATCGGCCCTGATAAGAGCTTCGTGGAGGTATTTTTAAATTTTTTTTTGGATTTACGGTTTGAAAGTTAGTACCACCTATTGTCAAAAATGGGGAGGATGGGCAGCCTGGGCACCCCTGGGAACCAATGAAACACAAGTGTGAAAGAGGGGCAGTAAGTAGGGGCACAAAGGGTGGAGGGAGGGTGGGGCAGCCCAAATCAAGGGGAGGAATAGTGGAAGGGATGACCCCACAAATTCCAAGAAAAGGGATAAATAGAATTTTTTTTAAAATAGCAAAAAGGGTGCATGGCAGGGGCTGTGGGTACTGAAAGAGATGGCACGTGTGGAAGAAAAAAAAAAAAAAAAAAAAAAAAAACGCCGCCTTGTAGTGGCGGGCCACCCCCGAGGAGCTGCGCGGGTCCCGCACAGGGGAGTGGGTGAATGACGAGGCCCTTCATTTCTTTAAGGGTCCCCATTTTGAAGCCCTGCTCTCACCAATAATATTTGAATAATTCAATAAATTCATTAAAATTAGAGATTTTACCCATTTCAGAAGAAAAACAATCTAAAATAAGTAAAAAATTTAATTCCACATTTCAACCGTAAGGATTTCGAAATTTGTAAATTCATATTTAGCAAATAATTTCTCACTTCATTTGTAGTCATTTGCATTGTTTTATACCCCCTTTCACTAAAGTATTTATTTGAGCATGATGTATCCCTCGAAATATACTCAAATTTTGCACACACTTAGCTAACATCATATTCTTTACATTGGTAATGGTTTCCAACACAATGTACTATAAATACTAGAAGATATGCTTAGTCAAAGTGAGCTGACTTTGTCGGGCAAGAGGAAAAAATAACTACTTCTTGCACTTCAAACACTATAATCTTCACATCCGTGCGGTGGATTGCAACTAAAATTTTACAGGATTATTATACATGAGTCTAGTTTTAGATCTTACGGTTAAAAGTTGAGAATTCTTCTAAAAAATGTGATTATTGCGGCCATGTTTGACTATGGCAGTTTTGGACTAGTTTTGGACAAAAATTGTCAAGGAACTTTAGGGGTTAATATGTTTTAGATTGGTAATCCAAATCGTCAATAAGAAGGTTTACACCACATAATGTTGTGGAAAAAATAAAAAGTGAAATATAAAAAGATATCTAGGTTTTAATTGGAAAACAAGAAGTTTTTTTGGTACCTTGCCCAACACCGACTGACAATGTGTGAAATGTTTGACTTGGGTTGGTATGCTATTTTTCGCTAAAAACAAGAACTTATTTTGACAACATCAAAGGGAAATTATATTACTTGCAAGTACTGAAAATCTCACATTCAACAGAGTGTCCTAGCAAAAGTTTTTGGACGTGCTCGACTTGCCTGCTCTCCCCATTTGAAATTCAAAACCCTAAATTGTTTTGATCAAATGTCCAATTTAGGTAAAAATTGTTTTCCCACTACAGTCTTCGTAATGCCTTTCTATAGAAAAAATTTCAAAGATAAATGGTGGAAATTGACACCATAGGAACTTGACCGAACTTTCAAAAAGCCCATTTTGGACACTTGATCCTTTAGGGGTTAAATATGCTACACCTCTTCTACATCCGTAAACATTGGTGTAAATGGAACTTATATCATTTCTGACATGATGATAACGAATCTAGATCATGTGTGCTGCGATTTTTTGAATCCAAGTGAACTGAAACGAAGGGAATCCACTGAACTTAGGGAAGAAAATGAACCATGTTGTCTACTTGCTATTACCAACACCATTGGAACTTATTACAATCACTAATAAATAAAAAGTTTGTACATCCACATAAAGGTTATTCTACAAACAACATAGTATAGAAGATCAATCAACAATCAATCTTAAACTTGTATAAAAATAAATGTTTACCTCAAGATACGTTGCAGGTGTTAGCGGTATACGCACTGATGCTTGATGGCGTTCAATATTTAATCACCATTCCGTCGTTGTTGAACATGTTTTTTAACCCTTCTCACTTTACCTGCACCACATGGATAAAATTTATACGGTAAACTATACGATTAAACCTCCTAAGTATCATCGTATTACATATACCCCAAAATTTTAATATAATATGTAAAAAGTTTAAACATAAGGAGGAACAAAGCAAAAGGTCTAAAGTTCAAAAGTCAAACTTTGACTCGTAAACTTGAGGCACAAGGTTCCAACATGGATATAAGGTTTCTATGCAAATCTGGAGGTCATTTCTCTTCCCAGTTTCTAAGGTGAGCTCTCTTGCATTCGAAACCTTCAGGCCATGTGCATTTTTTCTCCATTCACTAATTTCTGTCAACTTTGTGTACTGTGTAGATTGAAGGAAATTTGCACATCGAGGAGATTATAGCGAATTTGGTAAGCTTCTAACTTTGTTTCAATTCTGCATAGAGAGAACTCAGGGATAGGTACATGATGATTGAAGTTCAGTCAGAGTTACGATAGAGTTAGGTGAATACCAATATCTGAATACACAAATGAGGACACCAACTTCGGTATGTACAAAATTGCAAAGTTGAATGAATACACATATAGGAGTCAAGAACTAGTAAGTTCAACCTTCGTTCAACTGAAATAATTACACCAATACCACACAAATTGAAGTCAATGTGAAGTTAATAATATGGCACTAAATCCTCAGTACGGCACATCACCGCACAACCTGAAACCCTAGCCGCCACACCCAGGCACCCAAACCCTAGCCGCCGCAACTAAACGCTAGCCGCCGCAGCCAAACCGTAGCCGCCGGTCCCACGGAGTTCGCGCGACACCTCATGGAGTAACCGTGGGCTGGAGGTGTGCGCGCGCACACCCCCAATTGCTGCTGCTCCTGCATCCATCCAAAAACGCCCCGCCGCAGCGAGAGCTGCGATTCAAATCCATATTCTTCGGGGCGCGGCACAAGCGCAGGCGCTCGCTACCCAGGCGCGGCGCGGGCCCCATCTCTCACACCTCCCAATCACTCACATGTTCATCTCTCACACCTCCCAATCACTCACATGTTCATCTCTCACACCTCCCAATCACTCACATGTTCATCTCTCACACCTCCCAATCACTCACATGTTCATCTCTCACACCTCCCAAACTTCTCTCCTTCTCTCTCCCAAACCCTAGTCGCCCACTACTTTCTCCCTCACAACTCCCCTCCATTTCTCTCCCTCACAACTCTACTCTCCTCACCCTCACAAGCCCTTCTCTCAAACCCTCCTCCAAACCCTCTCTAACATTCACAGCCTCCCTCAAACTACTGCCAGGGGTGTGCGCGCGCACACCCCTTCGTAGGACTACCCAACTTTGCAAAGGATTGATATCCTCCATTGCAAAGGATTGATACCCACATTTCCAAAACCCTAATATCAAACCCTAATTGATACCCGACTTAGATACCTCGGTTGATAACTTGGAATTGGTACCTACGAACTCATACCCTCGTGGTGATACCCTCGCTATTGATACCCAATGTACCTTGGTGCATAAATGATGTTGAGAACATCTCAACCAAAAATCTTTAAAAATGCTTGTTTTAGTGCATTTAGTAAGGAAGACAAAATATGGTTTTTTTGGTAGTTTTAACCGTATGATCTTAATCCTTACCTATTAATTAATATGCTCACAAAATTTCATAAATTTTCACCGCACGGATTGAAAGATTATAATGTTTGAAGTAGTGAAAAGGCTCATTTTCTTCACTGCGTTTTCTAGATCATCAGACTTTGACTTCAATTGGTGTCACATTTTTGCACTATAAAAGGTCTCAAATTAATTACCATAATGTTAAGCATGATGTTACTTTGCTATATACCAATTTTTAGAGTTAGAAAAGGGGTGTAGCATATTCAAAAAAATTGTGCAATGAGTGGGGGTTCAAAAATTCTCAATTCACATTATGTTTTTTTGTGAACTTGATATCGTTTGAAATGAGAATCCAAATGGTCAATACGAAGGTTTACATCACATAATGCCGTAGGAAAAATCAAAAGTGAATCATAAAAAGATCTCAAAGTTTAATGTGGAAAGGTAGAAGTTTTTTGGTACTCTCCTCGAAAATGTGTGACAATGATTGAAAATAATCGACTTGGATTAATATGCTATTTCACCAAAGAACTAACAACATGCTTAACACGATGGTATTGGATTTAGATCTTGTGTAGTTTAAAAGTTTTTAGAGGTAGACAAGGGGTGTAGCATATTAAAAAAAAATGTGCAATGAGTGGAGGTTCAAAACTTCTCTATTCACGTTATGTTTTTTTGTGAACTTGATATCGTTTGAAATGAGAATCCTAATGGTCAATGAGAAGTTTTACATCGCATAATGTTGGAGGCAAAATCAAAAGTGAATCATACAAAGATCTCAAAGTTTAATGTGGAAAGGTAGAAGTTTTTTGGTACTCTCCTCAAAAATGTGTGACAATGATTGAAAATAATTAACTTGGATTAATATGCTATTTCACCAAAGAACTAACAACATGCTTAACACGATGGTATTGGATTTAAATCTTGTGTAGTTTAAAAGTTTTTAGAGGTTGTGGGAGTCTAAAACTCCCACTTGGTCGCCCCTACCAAAAAAATTAGTTAAAATAGGGTTTTTAGTATTAGTTAACTAGAAAAATAGTTAGTATTGTGTGAAATTAGATTAGATAGCGAATAGAGAAAATAGGGAAATGCTTAAGTAGTTAATTAGGTTTATAGTGGTGATAAAACCAGGTCTTAAAATCACTAATTTAAGTCCCGGGAAACAATTTCAAAAGTCTAAAATCACCACTTAAATCTAAATTAACTAGTTGAGTTTAGAAGGTAGTTAGAAGTAGTTGAGTTCTTCTAGATGCTAATTCTTGTTTGAATTAGTAGTAGTGGTAGAGAAAAAAAAAAAAAAGACAAAAAAGAAAAAGATAAAAGAAAAAAGAAAAAAAAAAAAGATTCCAAAAAATTAAAAAAATTAAAAAATTAAAAAAATTAAAAAATACATATCCGGGTATGAACCCGAGTATGAACTAGCCCGGGTACCAACCCGGGTATGGGCTGAGATCCGGGTGCCCGGATATCACCCGGGCAGCAGCCAGGGTATCTCCAGCCATCTTGGCCGACCTTCTCTCTCCCCGAAATTTTCCCTTCTCTCCAGAAACTGTTTTCTCTTCCAAGAACTCTCCTCTCTCTCCCTCCTTCTCCAAAATCTTACCTTTCTCTCCTCAAATTTTCTTCTCTATCTCCCTATCTAGTTCTCTCTCTCTCATAGGTTCTCCCTCTCTCTCTATTTAGTCTTTGTTTGGAGTTGAAGTTTGAAGAAATAGTCAAAGAGGTGGTGCAACAAGGAGTTACAACTAGGGTTTCAAGAGGAGGTAGCGCAAGAGGTTTGAAGACGAGGTAGCCCGCGCTAGGGTTTGGTGGAAGAGGTGCGCAAGCTAGGGTTTGGTAAAAGAGGTGCGCGAGCTAGGGTTTGGTGGAGATTCTAGGGTTTGCGGAAGTGGAGGAGATTTGTGGCCGAAGCGAGAAGATAAAAGAGACAAAGGAAGGAGGTTGCGGGTGCGACAACAAAGGTGACTCTTGCCCATGTTGGGTTTCTTTTGTTTGTGCGAAATTCTTGTTTGTGAGTCTTTTCCTCTTTTGTCTACCAGGGTGACTCCCCCGGTAACATCCTCCCCGGTCTAGAGAAAAAGTCCCCCCGGGGACTTCATCTAGACCTCATTGTGTTGTTTACATGTGTAGTTGTTGTCGATTGTCCTAGCCTTGTGACAAGTTGTTATCTTGAGTTGTCTCCCTCCTCCTATTATTTTAGGTCTTGCCCACAATTCCTATCTTTTTTCTGGTCTTCCCGGTCAACCGGGAAGAACCTCTTTCTAAATCCTTGTCTCCAAAGTCCTCTCCTCGTTATCATTATATGTGACCTTGTGTTGTTAGTATGTTGCTAGATGTGTGAGACACCCATATCCACATACTCTAGTAAAGTGTTCCGGAGTTGTCTACCGGCTGACCGGTAGACTTGTATTTCCGGGCCGGACCGGAGTTTGTGACAAGTTAATATGGAGATAGGTGGAAGTACAGGCATTTTGAAGAATCTGTCCGCCTAGGACTACATGGCTCTCCGGTGAGTCGGGTGGATTTCCCATCCTCCAAGGAGTGGGACTTGAAGGTCTATGAGAGAAAAAAAAGCCTCCCGGTAACTTCTACCAGGAAGGAACCGGTAGACCTCCCTTCCTCAACCCCGGAGTCCTTGGTGGAGTCCTCTGCGGCCATACTATTCGAGCTTAAAGAGACTCCGTATGTATCTATAGATACACCCGACCTTCCGGTGGATACCGCCAATCCACCGGTAGACCTCCCGGTTGAGACATCCGGCCTCCCGGAGGATTCTCTTGACCATGTTGGTACTTCCAAACGTGGTGACAATCTCTATACGTCTCAACCAGAAGAGTCTTCCGGTTGAGTCTTCGTTATATGTTATGTGTTGGTTTACCTCACCGGTTGGTGAGATGTTGTTTTAAGTTGCTAGAATTACACAGTAGGGTGAGAGTAGTGATGTCGATGGGGCCCCATTGCGCACCCAATCACTTCCACTTGAGTGGTTTCTCCGGCTACTTATTTTTGTTAGGAAAAGGTTCACCGATCCCGGGACCACCGGACCGGGAGTCTTCCAATTTACCGGTCTACCGATAATCCGCCGGTGACTAGGCTACCCTTGATTTTAGGATCTAGATGCTGTTTTGTCCTGTAGTGGAACTACTTTTGGAGGGTAGCTATTGACTTTAGTGCACCTCCTAGATGTCGTTTTGTCCTTTTGCAATCTAGTTTTGGAGCGTTGCTATTGACTTTAGTGCACTCTTTAAATGCCATTTCTACCTTTTGGGGATCTAGTTTTGGAGGGTAGCTAGTGGCCTTTGTGTACTTAAGGGCCTTGAGCTCTTGTGTTATGTACCTTCTCTTTGTTGATCTCCTCGTATCTTGCCTTCATTGCTTGTGTCTAGAGTCTTTGTTGAGCTTGTGTGAGTGGACCGGGAGAGAGTTAAGTCCTCCTAGTATGTCTTTGCTAGGTGTGCAAGGTTGTAACTTGTTGTGTGTTAAGTGATTGAGTGTGAGTAGAGACATCTTGAGGGGCTAGGATATCCGGGTTAGATAGGTAGAGTGAGGTCCGGGACTTGTGCTCTAGAGTTTTCACCGGTGGGACCGGGAAGAGTTGCTTATCGGATGGAATCCGGGAAGCCCACGGCTATTTATGATAGCCTCCCTTAAGTGGGAAGTGTTCGGATTGGTGGGGAGTAGGGGGTGACATCCCCCTTCTCTCGGTACACCGGGAGATATCCCGGCTAAGCCTGAGTCCGGAAAATACCGGGATTATTACCCTTGTAGTGGATGAGTTCCAACGATCCCCGTGGAAGGTTGTTTTGCTCATATGATTTGCTTAGTACTAACTTGTTGTGAGTCTTGTATCTTCTTGCTTTGATTCATTGGGTGTGGTTGTTGTTGGAACCCGGGCTTATGTGACCAATTTACCGGAACAAATTCCCGGTAGATTGTGAAGACCGGTAAACCGGCTGCGACCTTTTTGACTCTTTCAAGGTGTAGGGTTAGATTGTGGATATTGTGGCCTCTGGACTGCGAGAACGGAGGGCAGTGACTTTCCAGGCACTGTAAAAACTTACCGGAAATCTACTCTGACGCTCAACAGAGTTTAACTGAAACACATGTGGTTACTTGTTACCGGTTACTAAGGAACCGGGGAAGCCATCCTCCGAGATGTGCCGAGGTATTATGTGTGATTTGTTGTTAAGATTTAAAGAGTTTGATGCTCAATAAAAATCCCTGGAAACGATCTGGTAAGGTGGGCTTGCTTAAGGTTAATTTTGGTTAATTTTGAGAATAACGAACCACTAGACTACGACAGAGGTAGACAAGGGGTGTAGCATATTAAAAAAAAATGTGCAATGAGTGGAGGTTCAAAAATTCTCTATTTACGTTATGTTTTTTTTGAACTTGATATCGTTTGAAATGAGAATCCTAATGGTCAATGAGAAGTTTTACATCGCATAATGTTGTAGGCAAAATCAAAAGTGAATCATACGAAGATCTCAAAGTTTTATGTGGAAAAGTAGAAGTTTTTTGGTACTCTCCTCGAAAATGTGTGACAATGATTGAAAATAATTGACTTGGATTAATATGCTATTTCACCAAA
The DNA here is from genome assembly GCA_963971425.1 of Bryoerythrophyllum caledonicum. Classification (NCBI taxonomy): domain Eukaryota; kingdom Viridiplantae; phylum Streptophyta; class Bryopsida; order Pottiales; family Pottiaceae; genus Bryoerythrophyllum; species Bryoerythrophyllum caledonicum. The sequence continues at coordinate 10,223,960 of OZ020525.1, read as the reverse complement.
GAACTAACAACATGCTTAACACGATGGTATTGGATTTAGATCTTGTGTAGTTTAAAAGTTTTTAGAGGTAGACTAGGGGTGTAGCATATTAAATTAAAATGTGCAATGAGTGGTGGTTCAAAAATTCTTATTCCATACTAATAGTGACTATCATTTTGTAATGATATACAGGTTTGTTGAGTGTTGCGTTATGACACCACCAAATATTGATAGAATCTGGGAGAGCTACGGCTGGTGGATCGCGGAAGTGGATGAGTCGAGCGCCTTCTTATGGGTGACAGATTATCCCTTTGAGTTGGGGAAGCGTACATCGGTGTTGGGGAAGAGTTTTGGCAAAATCCAGTCAATCACTCTTCGACGTGATGATATGGTTTATACGTTACTTGCGCAGTGGATCCAGGTCAATCGGAGGTGAAGACTTCTCTTTCGAAGAAGTTGCTTCTTGCACCTGTCCCTTTGAATCTTCTTGAAAATCCAGGTCAAGTGAAATTCCTCAAATCATTGCAGACGTTTTGGTTGAACATCTCCCTTGCGGTACATACTGCTAGACACAATAACGTCTTAGCCTGTTTGACGTTATCACCGGAGATGGTGCTGAAGGCTAAGAAGATTATGGAGGAACATATCAGATATGAGGCATTTTGAGAGAGGGACCCATTGCGTGCGACAACTTTAGCCCCACCAGCAAAACTAGAAGAAACAGAAGTTTATCGAATTCTTGCTCAGCCCTTGCAATTGGATTGGAGACCACTAGAGGGGGGTGGGGAAGTGAAGGCCAACATCCCACCACAACTTCTGAGGTATAGACATTACCGAATCCGCCATTAACGAGTAGACGTCCTACGAAGAGGCCACGGCGTGTTGAGAGTGATGTAGCTTCTGGTTCAAGAGAAGGCCCATTAAGTTTGGATCCAAGCAGGAGGAGGTTGACTGGGAGAAGTGTAAGATCGGGTGGCAGGGTTCCTAGGTCGGGGCTGAGGACGTCTGATGGTCATCGTAGGGCTCCTACATCTACAGCGGGAGATTTAGCTGATTTGTCAGCCATGGCGCCAGAGGAAGAAGCATTTCACAACCTATCTGACAGTGTTCCAGAGGATTTTGAAGACACTGCGGAGATACCTCAGGATGTTCCAACTTCAATGTATTTAAAAGCACCAGTGCCTACAACAGAGGAGATTGCAAAATGATCAGTGTGGGAGTATTTTGTGTTTAAGGTACACATAGATCGCATTGTCTCTGTGGAGAATCCGGAAACAAACCACCGGGTTTTATCACAGAAGAGGGTCAGAGAAATATTTAACCGCTTAAGAGACCCAGAATCCGCGAGTCGGGTGAGTAGATTGGTACTTCGACCGATCAAATACATCGTGCATACTACCACAGATGATGGTGTCATTGAGAAGGAGGAGTTGCCATTTCCGTTGGTCGGAACGGCACAAGAGCTTGAGCGCATGTTCATTGCACATGGGAGTGCTTCTGCAGAGGGTGCAATGGGATCCCAATATTCTTGGCTTCAAGATCATATCATTTGGGAACCGGTGGATGGGCAACACATAGTAGCAGCTTGTAAGTTTGCACAGCAATAGTGGAGAGATGGTACCATGCCTTAAAATGAGTACTTGGACACGTTCGAGCGGCGGGAGGCCTCTTTTGTGGTGTATGATGATCGCCGGTTCTACATTGAAAAGTTTGCACAGATCAACGTGGCGGAGTTTCAGAGACAATCATATTCTATCATGGAGGAGGATTTGAGGAAGCTCCGTCAGACTTGGGATCTATACGGGAGGGCTGATAGCACAATACGTGCAGACGATGCACGCAGGGCTGTTGCTTTGGTAAGTGCGGCAAGTGCAGTGCATAAATTGCCCAAGGGGGATGGAGTTGTCACGGTAAAGAGGTTGGCCAAAAACATGGGGGATCTGACCAATCATACGTGGAATCCGAGCAATGATTGCTTCGAAGCTATCATACAAGTATGCAAGGACTACAAAGCCGGCATTCTCTTTTACAGCAAGGAGGAAGAGGACAAGTGGAAGGACATGGCGAGGAAGAAAGAGCTGGATCCAAATGTAGATGTACGATCAACAAGAAAGGAAATGACGCAGAATTGGTTGAGGCCGTTAGGTAGGGTTCCAAATCCATATTATCTTCGGTTGGCAAAGTCTGCTGCAGCAAAGCTGGTGGGGGAGGATGGAGTAAGACCACGTCAAGCATATTACTTCGACGGTGTAAAAGACAAAAATCCACATCCTCGTACGATTGTCGGTGTGGTTGACCGATATCAGAGACGAGAAGCTGTGATGAATTCCATCCGTTGGTTGATGGTGGAGAACAAGGAAAGTACACCTGATTCCATGGAGGAGTTCTTTCGTATCCGTGTAGGGAAGTATTTTCCAAGGAGTAACGCACAACTTGATACCTTTGGGAAGCTTTTGAATGATACCACGAAAAAATCTTGAATTGCTCCTGTGTGGGGGAAGGTGTCTAAACTGGAAGACATAGGCTACTTCATCCCCCCTTCCATCAGGTTTCATTATGGTGACATTGCAACAGGGGGGCGTGGATACATTAGACTGTCCGTGGATGTGGGAGGACATGCTACTACTAATTGGGAATGGCAGATGGAAGTCAAGAGGCTAGGCCAGAGCAACACAAAGAATCTTCTTCCGGTTCGGTGTAGAAGAGGATTATTCCGCACCGACTACATAGAGTTGGGGAAACCATGTTCGTGGGTGATTAATTGTTGACGTGGCGGTGGGAGGCATGGAGATGGTCATTGGAGAGACGTCCAGTTATCCGCAGTTTTTGCACAGTTGACATTATGGATGGCAAGTATTGAACGATGGAACGTCATCTTCTTGTTACCAACGGCCGTGTATGCCAACGGAGAGTTTTTCACGAAGGTGAAGCTTCCAGAGGGATGTACTATGCGATGTGGATGTTGGGCATTTAATCCGAACTCCGTTAATCCCTATGCTCTTGATTTTACATAGAATGGGCGTCTGGAGCAAGTAGGACAATCGATTGGCGATCTTGTGATTTGTATGCAGCACCCTATGGGTACATCACCTGGCCCGAACTATGTTTCTGGAGACGTTCCACTTCCACTTGTTTTCTTGGATCACTGGAGTGAGGCACGCCAACCCTTTGAAATTGATTCACTTGAGAGATCTCCATTAGAGCTGGCAAGACTAGTGGACTCATACTTGCCCCGTGGTTGGAGTTTAGTGGCGTGTAACATATCTACGGCCATTCCCACGATCCTTGAAGGAGATTTCCAAGGATCTGAGATTTTCATCATTGACGATTGTACAGACAAAGTTTCATTCCTGTACAATGAGTTGTCCGACAATTTCCAAGGACAACTGTTGGTCAGGACTGGTGGAACAAGAACTGCTTGCAACATCGTACCTGAGACCGAAGAGGCGGTTGGTAGAATGAAGAATGAAGACGACAATGAGGATGGAGGTGGTTTACACGAGAGATTGCCACGTTCAGGTACCACTGAAGATTTTTCATCTCGCAGTAGTTCAGACGGCGATGAAGATGGAGTGAACCAGTCTCCTCCAAGAGAAAGGATTCCGTCAACGTAGCGGGCGGTGGGAGATACTTCGGAGGAGACGTCTACAACACCTACAGAGAGGATGCAAGATACCGGCGTAGTAGATGTTAGATTGATGGCAGGGGCTGGAGGGGGGCGTACATTTGATGGTCCTAGGCTGGAGATGGAGGAAGAAGAATTGGATTCATTGGAATTTTTTTCGGTGCAGAGGAGGATTCGACAGCCTTCGATGCCTTCTCAATCAGAGCCTGTATCGGAGACACAAGAGATGTTCGGAGGTATTCAGAGTGACACCAGACCAGGTTTGCCTTCCGTTCGAAAATCTAGCATATCCGAGAACATCATTGCATTTCAAGGGGCCTTCTCGTCAGAGCGAGAGATGTCCTTCAATCCAGAGGATGGTTTTTTCTACAATGATGATAGGGTAAGGCATACGCGGGAGGGTGTTCCTGGTAATTACCGATATGTTGAGTGTGCGTCCATTGGCATCGAAGATGTGGGAGATCGTCCAGTGCAGGATCATGAACTGTCCGCTATGGTAGGTAGCGAGCGCCATTGGACACGTGGAGGGAGTCGTTCCGCCAGAAGATGTGCTTTGAGCCCTGGAGCTATATACTATAGTAGAGCATGCACGTAGTTTAGGTGGCAAGTACGTTAGTATAATGCAGTTTGAGATGTGTCTATCGTTCGGTGGGTGGTATATATTTATATATTAAGTGGTCCATATGATATGTTTGATTTTAGAATTCCTCAACAATAGGGTGGAATTGCTTGATTATGTATGTTTTTGCATTATAAAATACAGTGAGGTACTTTACACTGTCTTAGGAAATTGCATATATATTTTTGTATCTCTTACACATTGTATTTGTAGTGCACTACTCCAAAATTCTGTAATAAGTCAAAACACATTTATAATCTCTTTGGGCACATGATTATAATGTTGTAGCAGAATTTGTAAACTAGATTAGAAATCATATATTTTCTAAAAAAAGGTAGCAAATGTAAGAAATATATAACTGATATGAACATGAAGATGCCAATGTATGACACGACAAACACCAAAAAAAATTGACAAAAAACATACTAAACTTTTGCCAAATTTTGATTTAAAAAAAAGTTATGAGCAAATAACTTGCGGCTTTCTACCAGCAACCAGTGCACTTGGCTAAGTGCATAATTGCTTAATTGCGTGTTATAGATGCAACAAATATAAAACACAAAGTTTTCAATGAAAGTATGAACTAGAAAAACACACAATAATTCGTATGTGCAACAAGCTTGTCCAACTCTTTATGCACGAATTCTTTTTATTGTATATCAGCTATAGAAAACAAGATATTAAGTTAGAATATAACTTTATTACTCAATGATTTAGCTCTTAAGTACTCACAAGCGCTACCACCGTGTATATCCACCTTTCGCTTGGTAGACATCAAGAGCTGTTTGAGGCATAGAGCGTATCAACTTCCTAACAACATCAACCTCTATGTTGTACCAAATCTCTTGAATCTTCTCCCACAAGTCACTTTTGCTAGTAGGTTTCCTCTCAGACCTTCTCATACGACGATCTACTTCATTCCAAAGATGTTCTATTGGATTGAGGTCAGGTGATTGTAGAGGATGCCCAATAGTGATAAACTTTTGAGCACACAACCAATCTACAACATAATGTGCAGTGTGTTTTGGGTCATTGTCGTGTTGAAAAAAAACATGATCTTCTTCTAAATAGATTGCATTTGTATAGTGCCAATAAGTTCCGTCTCTAAAATATTGCTATATACAAATTTATCCATCTTCCCTTCAATCAAATGAAGTTTGCCAACTCCTTGCCAACTCATACAACCTCAAACCATTATGCTTCCTCCCCCATATTTAACTGAAGGTCTCACCTGCTGATCTAAAAGACGCTCTCCACACTTTCTCCAACAATATTGATGTCCATCTGAGCCAAAAAGATTGAATTTGGACTTATCATAATAAATGACATGACTCCAAAATTCCCAAGTTGCATGTTTGCACTTCTTTGCCCACTGCAAACGACAAGCTCGATGCTTCTTTGTCAAAAGTGGCTTCTTGGTCTTCACACATGCTCTCAGCCCTTGCCTCCGTAGACTTCTTTTCACCGTATCATCACTCAATTACATACCCTCATATCGTAATGCACGTCCTATAGCTGCAGCTATACTAGTATGTGGATCATTTAACCTCCTCACAACGTCACGGTCACCACGTTCATCAAGAATTCTAGGTTTACCAACTGAAGCTTTGTCTTTCAAGGTCTTTCTCTCACAAAACCTTCGCACTATGTCAGAACAAGTGCTTTGAAGAATGCCCAAAACTGTTGAAATTTCTCTATATGAGTTCCCTCGCTCATACATTTCAAGAATTGTTCTATGATCATTCTCAAATCTTCTAGGAGCCATGGCTACTCTCCAAGGGCCTCTCCAAATCTTACAAAAAAAAATCACAACAAAAAGCTTTATAAATGGACATGTAATGAGATGATTGTGGTGTGCACATCTTGTGAGCATAATAAGTCGTACACACCTCTTCATGATCTTTGCATGTATAATCTCTACAAGTGTCAAATTTTAAAGGAATCAATGTTAATTAGGTGCCATGTGGTGTGTTAATTAAAGCAAGCCCAAAAATATCTTACCAACTCATTAATTACGCTACAATGGACATATTTATGAGAGATGCCTCTCTGTGCGAATACTTGTGCTTGCCACTGTAAAAGTAATTTAATTCACTATGTTTCCGGTTTCCTGTAGAAAGCCATCTCGAGACATGAATAGCAGTCTAGCCTTAAACTCAATTTGCACTCTGATAATCGGGAAGCTTCCGAAGGTGGAATAAATACACTAATGAAGAAATTCTTCTGTTGTAATGGATCTAGAAGTCTCAAATTGAGACAAATTCCAGCCTTACGACAAAAAGAAATATCCGGACAAGTAAAACTAATCAAACTTTGATATGTAAAATATAGATGAATGCCTAAGATGCATAGTTAACTATGAATCATTCATCACAACCTAAAAGGCTAAAAGCAATTACTCTTATAGGACTTAAGTATGAATCATTTTCTTGGGGGTCTCCTAAATATTTTGTTGGACACTCCTTTTTGATACCCAAAGCATACTAGTACCCCCAAGAAAACCCATCAAAAATTCAGCGATCCTGGTGGTGGTATCTTCTAATAAAGAGAAATCTTCAAATAATCAGCAATAGAAAACCAGAGAAACGGCCCATAAACTGTTGATTTCTAACGCATAGATCTTAACTTGACGTTACTCAATATTCAGAGACACTCAAAAGGACACATACACAATACTCTCTGTATTCCAGAATATTCATGCTCCCAATAGAGCTCTCATTTATTCCATACTGCTGGTTGGTTTACACCATGATGGACTAAAGAGCTAAACACTTAAGGTATATATCATCTCTGCAAACTCTCGCAAGCAACTCCCTGTATGTTTACACTAGAAAAGACAACCATCACAAACATGAGTCCGGAGGATAAAGCAAGAAGACTAACAGCATTCATCTAAAACTAATGAACGTAAAATTGTTTGGTTAAAGTGTGGCAATCTGCTTTTACCCCTGGTGGACTTGAATCTTGATGTTCTAGAATGGGTTTTTATGAAACCTTGTGCCATATTCCTGTGGTGTCAATTTTTGACAATTATTTTTGGGTCTTTTATTGTTTATTGCTTGTTCTAAAAGTTGCATGGGAGTTCAGTATAATTTTGAAAGCAACTACTTGATGAAATAGTTATTTAAACTCTTGAATACAATTTTTTCTCAGCAATGGAGGCAACAATTATAAGGCACTATGCAAATAAGCTTTCATGTCATCTTGCGAAACTGGTGAGCGATTTAACAGTTCCCACTGCAACAAGAAACAGATCGGCGCGCGCTATTTCTATGCTGGTTTCGAAACGAAGTACAATATTTCCTTGAATTCAACGACTGAGTTCATTCGGCCGGAGACGCGCATGGACACGCAACGCACACGGCATCCACAGCAGCCGGTTCACCGGTGTCCAACGCAAATATGTTTGGATCCGCCAATGGGACTGCCTGGGGAATGGCTCCCAAGGCTCGGCTTGCAATGCACAAGGTTTGCTGGTTAGATGGGAGCTGTGCGGAGTCCAACGTCTTGCTGCAACCGATCAGGCCGTGGCGGATGGAGTGGATATCATCTCCTTGTCTTTGCCTTACCCCATTGTACCGTATCCCCAGGCTAGTCTTGGAATCGGTGCTTTTGGGCCAATGATGCACGGTGTCTTTGTGTCTTGTGCAGGTGGAAATGACGGAGGCTTCGGTCTGGGTACGGTTGCAAATATTGCACCATGGGTAATGACTGTGGCAGCGAGCACTGTGGACAGGACCTTCCCTGCCAACGTTCAGCTCGGCGATGTGCAGATTCTCAGTGGGCTCTCCCTGTACCAGTTCGACGGCGGTCAGGTTGCGCAACTGATCAGCGGAGCGAATGCAACCGCACGTAACGCCACTGCCAGTGCCAGGTGCATGCCCGATTCGTTGAATTCCGCTCTAGTGCAGGGAAAGATCGCCGTGTGCGAGGTTGACGAGCATTCAAGCGTCGAGAAAGGAGTCTTGGTTCTGGCAGCCGGTGGTGCCGGCATGATCATCACAAACACAGAAGGAGAGTTCATCAATGCTGAGCCCCACTACCTGCCTGCTTCTCATGTTGGCGTCTAAGCCAGGACCACCATCTTCGCATACATGAACGGAACCGCAAAACCGACTGCAAAACTCCAGCTTCTAGGGACACAGCGCCTGCGCCAATGGTGGCGTCTTTCTCCTCACGCGGACCCAATCCTTTGACACCCCAAGTGCTTAAGCCGGACATCGCCGCTCCGGGAGTCAACATCCTCGCTGCTTGGACTGGTGCAGTAGGCCCCAGCTTCGTGGTTCCACCGGACTCCAGGAAGGTGGACTTCAACATCATCTCTGGAACCTCCATGGCATGTCCACACATCGCCGGGTTGGCAGCCTTGCTGAAAGCCGCTCACTCAGACTGGAGCCCCTCCGTCATCAAATCCGCCATGATGACCACCGCCACGGTCCGCGACAACACTGGCGGCGCCATCACCGATGGAGCCACAAGCGAAGAAGCGACTCCGTTCCTGTACGAGTCCGGGCATGTGCAACCCGAGCGACCGTTGGACCCGGTTCTGGTGTGCGACATGCCTACCCAGGACAACATCAACTTTCTGTGCGCGGTGAACGTCTCCGCTCAGGAGATCCTGCTCTTCACGCAAAATGAGACTGCGGGTTGCCCCTAGAGCCCGGTTCGGATGGAGGACATGAACTATCCGTCCTTGTTCCTGGACCCGCCGTCGTTGGTACCGGTGTCGAAGAAAATGCCGTGGACGGTGACGAACGTTGGGAACGCAGCGTGTATGCGCCGGCGAGGGATCAACATCACGGTGGAGCCGGACGTACTGAGCTTCGGTGCGAGGAAAGAGACGAGGAGGTTCATCGTTCGGATGACGACTGTGAACACTCAGGATTTTGGACTTGAAGGGGTTGCAGTGCCGTTGTTTGCGTATTTGGTGTGGAGGGACGAGGTCGGCGTACATTCTGTGCAGAGCCATGATGGTAAAGTGAGTTCGTTAGGACTCGGAAGTTCTGGCGTGGGCTATGAGAATTACAGTGGGAAACGAGCTCTGTTTGTTACACCCGGAGCCTATCACGGTGGAATAATCCCAATTTCCAATCAACTGTATGCTCTAATTTTTCATTTAATATTTTATGTGGAATCATTTCTATTTCATTTTTCAGAGATGCAAACACATGTTCTGATTATCTCACAAAAGTCTCAGATTGTTTTCTGAAATTTTGAAATTATTGTGATTCTCTGAAGAAAAAGTGAAGAAAATTTACATTATATACAAAGTGCTTAAAAAATGACACAAATCCACCAGAGGTGCACATCATAGCGCCAAAACCTGTTGTGTAAATGAAGCTTCCGTGTTCAGCAAAAAATAGAAAAGTGGTTATAGGTACAAAGTTCAAATTGCAATAACTTATTCAATTCTAAGTATTTTTCAAATTTTGAAATTTTTATGGAAACTAGACTACATATACTTCATTTTGTTAGTTGGACTCAAGTTCAAAAATATTAATTTAATGGATCAAATTCAGATTTAGAGCTAAAGCTAGAAGTTTCTCAAATCCACTACATTAAGATCTGTATCACAGACACTTTCTTTAACAAATAAAACATGATTATCTCAAGAGGCAAGTTTCATCATAATCTTATGCTTAAACATTCAATAAATTCTCCACAAAAAAGTTGGATGAAAAATGACCATTTACGTCGTCGATCACCCACAAATGTCATCCAAGAATTCAAAAATTGGTTGCTCCAATATTTAAGGGTTAAAGTGTGGCTATCTATTTTAACTCTTGGTGAGCTTTATGTTCCAATGTTCCAAAATGGGGTTTTAAGAAAACCTTGGCATGCATGTTCCTATGGTGTCAATTTTTGACAAGTATCTCTGTGTCTTTCATTCTTTATAACTAGTTCTAAAAGTTGCACGGGAGTATAAAACAATTTTGAAAGCAACTATTTGATGAAATAGTTATTTGAACTCCAGAATACAAAATTCTCTCAACAAGAGGAGTCAAAAATTCAAGGCACCTTGCAAAAAAAACGTAGAAAACAAAAGAAAAATGCAAAAACATCAAGATTTTGTGTCTAAAAATGTTGAAACATAGTGTAATAGTTTCATCTATTTTTAAACGACTTGTAGTGCTAACCATATAAAATCAAAGTGCAAAAATTCAACTGTACATGCCATCCAATCCAAACAATCAAAAATCAATTGAAAAATCTAATTTGTTCTTCTTGTCATATGTAATGAGATATTACAATCAAAAGTGGCATGAAATTAAAAACGTATTTTGGGTGATTCTTGACCACTTCTTGTTGCTAGATTGTTTTGGTTATGTTAAAGACCTATGTCAAACCTAATTGTTTTGGGGCTAGTTCCTTACATCGTAAAAATAGTGATGTCAAAGAATGGCAACTTCTCATAGTGTTCATTTTTTCTTTTCGTGATGACCCTATAAAATTAAGATCCAAAAAAACCATCGAACCTATTTTGAATGCTATATCCATCCAATCCAAACATTTAAAAGTAATATGAAAAATCTGATGTGTTCATTTAGTCATACATACCATGATCCTACAATTAAAAGTAGAATGAGCTCATTATTTGCAAATGTGTTACATTGACAGTCCTAACAAGAGTTTTGAAATTCTTTTCCCACAATCATTGTCATGGTCCGTAGGGAAGATGACTATACACAGCCTGATGGCCAATGATATTGCAGGTTAAGAAAATCTCTACTCTCAATTCAGATGCCAACCGCGCACCACAACTTTGTCATGGGAAAGGTTGACTAAGGAAGATATTGAGGAAGTCAGAAAGTTGACGTTCCAGTGGCAGAGCATTGAAGGTCGAAGTGTAGAGTTCCAGAACGATATCTGCAGTAACCACAACATGCTATTTTCTCTACTCTAATGCATGAACAATACTTCAAAAACTAACTACTCCTCAGAAGTCAAACTCTTGCGGAGAAAAGCTAGCGCACCCATCCTCTTCAAGACCTTTCCATAGACACCACATAAGCTCATTCCCGGTTTATTATAGAACCAGAACAAAAGAATCACCAACTTGGAATTGCGCCATTTACGCCTCCAAGTCAACTTCTCGTTGTGTTTGTTTGACAGCAGATCGTCGCTGTGCGTAGTCAAACACGATGCGGCACTTCATGAGCAGATCACCACAAAGAAGACCAGATACATATGCCGAGGTGTCCAAGTTTCGAGCATTTTCTAATGCCATCATCGCCTTGACCTGAAAATACATTAGTCGGTGAATCATTCTAGACAGGAAACCATGCATTCTAGAAAGGAATCCATGGAATCCAGAGTAACCACTACAGTAGCCCACCCCTAATAGAACCTATCTTAAGCCAATTCAGTTGAAGCAAATTAACCTACTGTGTTAGCAGGAGAATAAAAAGAGAGGAGACAATTAAAATTGACTATTACCTGTTGCAATGATTGTCCTGCAATTGTCAGCTGCTTCAGTACGCCCAAAGTCACCTGGTTCGATCAATGGGCAATTTGTGTAAATGGATTGGTTATCAGGATGAAGTTTAGATCCAATCGCATCAGTAAAAATTCATGTTATGAGACGGTAGCAGTGAGTTCTGAGATCTGAAGTACCTGGATGCCTTTGCCCTCTGCATTGATGCCCATGAGTTCAGCATAAGTTTCGGAATGCAAGGAGTCTGCCAGGTCGAATTCCTCCACAGCACGCCTATGAAAAATGACGTCTACACCCCCAGCTCCAGTGTCAAACAAAAATTGGGCGGTATGGCCATCGAAAGTGGCCGACATATAGGGCACACTTTCCATCAACTGCAGAGTCTGGTACACCACAGGGTTGAGTGATTAACTGAGTATTCCGATGTGAAATCTCTGCAATAAATTTCATAAGTGGCTGAATTAAAGTACTCACATGCCATTGAAGCAATTCAGAGTAGAACAGCCTGTAGCTTGATGGATCGAAGAGCGACATCGTGCCTTCATCATGAGCCATCTGGAGAACAAAACAACAGAAACTGTCAATTCGTTCACAGTTGAGTTATTTATAAAACAACCCAAAGTTTGAATAAAAACCAATTTTTTCTTCTAAAACACTCCTACTTGTCCTCTTTAGAAGTTTTAACCGCTCTTGAGAACAACAAAGGGGAGGTCATGTTGTACCATGAATCGAAGCTCCATTTCTCCTCATTGAGCCGGTTAGAGATGTGTAGAGCTTTTTTGGCTTTCGATTTGAATCTCTTAATGACAAAAGAGCTCAACACTTATGGTATTATGGCCTCGCTTTACATACAACTTCACCATATGATTACATACCGGAAGAACCTACTTACGTCTTGATCAACAGAACAAAGTCAGCCGGACGTACCTCGATGATACATTGTGCAAACATGTCATACCCGCATATGCCCACCACCATCGGATCTCCTCCAACAAGCCCAGACACAGGTATCTGCGTTGGACCGCATGCATCATCCCAGCACACCAATTTGATTGCATGTAAATGAACCAGTAGGAACCCCAGAAGAGGGTTCCAAGATCAACATTGCGAAGGCTCAAAAAACAATTGTTTCCCCAGATAACTTAATCTCATAGACGGAGGGAGGAAAGAAAGAGTTACCTCCGTGAATACTGGATTCGTTATTCGAAGCTGCCCCAACTGGAAGGTGTTCGCTCGACAAAAGTGGCTTTTGACCTGAAAATTATCAGAATCCACGGAAATCTGTAAAAATCTATATACGTTGTCCGCCAGATTTGTGAACATAGTATTGATGAGGGAATGAGACAAACTAATTAAAGAGGGTAGGAAAGGGTACCACGCCATTTACACCGGTGATACAGATCTCCCCGAACGTTTTCAAACCAAGCTCCCTTGCCTGCAAAGACATCACAATTATCTGAGACGCCAAGCTGAAGCGAAGTGCACAACTACAAAGAGGAGTTCGAATTCATCACCTTGGTAGTTCTCTGGTGCTTGCTACTTATGTTACCATCCCAACCAAATCTCCAAGTTCTATTTGGAGTTGGAAAACATACCTACGGGTATTCTCAACTAGGAAATTGTCAGGAGTTGCTACCTTTTGGGACGCGATGATAAGACTGCTAGCACCTGTGTCCACAATGAAGTACCTGAAGACCAATACCGGCACTCTTTCACTACTTCAGGCCGAAGCGCAGAACATCTTATACTGATCAAGAGGATGATGACATACCCTATTGTTTTGCCATCCACGAGTGGTTGCACAAGGTAATGCCCACTTTCTGCTCGCACCATCTGCACAGAAAAGAAACGGTCAAATCTGTACACCTTATGAAGAGAATGATATGCATACAGAGAGAACTTACTTTAACAGAAGGCTCGCAACCAGGATCAACGACCACGTGAGGATGGTCCGCTTGAGGCCTCGACACGACTGGAAGCGGAGGCAGATAATACGAGAAACTTGGCGTACACTCAGAACCATCATTGCAAGAGAAGTCTAGCACCGAGTACACTTCCTTGTTCTCAGAGGTCTGGATATGAACGGTGGAAAATGGAAAGAGATGTCTCTGTCCTGTCTGCATGGAACCAACTTTCTCTGTTGATAACAACACGGATATAAGAAGCTAAGAAAATCTGTCAGCATCCATAGAAATACAGCACGTAGACTCACCACGAGGGGTTTCCAGTCGAGATACTGCCACTTGCTCCACCCTCCGAAAGCCCTGATGCCTGCTCGCAACGGGAACATTGTTGTGGCATCAACAACGACGTATGCCACCACCTACAGTACAACGCTTTCAATGCAAACAACGAGAAACAAGCCAACAATGGCGCATGCCCACCCACTCTTCGGCTCCATCAAGCTCACGAATAAACAAAGCTCTTTCTGAAGCCACCCAAAGGTTCAATAAGATACGCCTCTAGACAAATCAATGGAAGAGCTTGGTGGTCTCTAAACTCAAGTCATAGTAGTTCTACTCATTTTCAAGAGTGAAAAATTAGTTTGCAGGAGAATAGTACCCACCTTTCCTCCTTAGAGCGCATCTGAGAACTACTCAGAGATCAAAAAAGAGGGGTAATCTTATTGAAACTCGAGGTGACTTCCCAATAACTCTAAATTCTCGGCTCTGTTTATGTGAATGCACATACCTTGCCATCCTTCAGTTGAACCCTAAGAGTGTGCTCCATGGAAGTAGACGCACCCCATTCCAACCCCTCCACATTGTCACCATCCCGCGCCAGGCGAATGTGAAGCTGCTCCCGGCCCGCCTTCGTCACCCAGAAACCCGTGCGAGTCCACGCTCCAAGAAGACATGCCTGCAACATCAAACCATACTCAGAAACCTCAAACCAACATGCAGGAAAACCTCAAATAAACATCCAGAAACCCTAAACCCTAGCCAAAACCCTAACCTCTCGGTCATCAAGCTCCAAAACGCTGCAGCGCCCGGTAGCGTCCACAGCCCACGGTTCACCCCCATCGCATGCCCACTCAATCGTCATCTCCACCCCATCAAACTGCTCCCAGAAGTGCCCACTCCGCCACTTCAGCACCCACTCCCCCTCCATCGCCAACATCGTCTGCTTCCCTGCATGTCAATCAACTTGGGTAACCAATTGATATGAAAACACACAAGAGATTGTGATCTCCTCATGGCTAAACTAGGGTAACGTTTGGAGGCTAAGGTTAATCCTCCGACGTACCTGAGACTGTGAACTCCGCGTCGCTGCCAACGCCAGTGGCTTCACGTATCCTCTCAACGAAAGCATCCACGGACCCTTCCACTGACTCGACATGGATGGTGCTCTTGGGGCTTCTGTGCAGGCAGCTCACAGCGCGGCAGGCGTTGTTCGGGCGCAGGAGAATGACGCAGGGCGACGCCCATGGCGCGACGCACTTCCTCCTGCGGAAGCATGCGGGTGAGAGTGCGACCGGCGTGGTCTGGTGCAGGCAGCTCAGGATCGGGCCCTCGTCTCCTCAGATTTGCAACATGTCTGCTCCAAATGAAACAATCTCACGTTGCAAGTGAGCGATTGCTCGTGATCTCGACCCTAAACCTCAAATCCTAAACCCTAAAACCCTAAAACCCTAAACCCTAAACCCTAAACCCCACACCTTAAACCTTAAACCTTAAACCTTAAACCTAAAAATCGAGAGGTGTTTCCAGCGGAAAACGTGGCCATGGCTTTCTTTTGGATAAGTGATGTCTGACTTCGACTCGTCCTTGACGTTATTTAGGAAGTGACTCACTGATTCAATCTTCTTGCAAACAAAGTGCATTTCCTTCATAACAATTATTCTCAATTAAACCTGGGTTCAAAATGCATTTGTATTGGAGGAAATTTTGCTAACAAGATATAATACTGAGTGGCTAAATAAACTTCTTCGATTGTTGTTGTTGTTAGTCGAAACACAGTCGAGTCCCACGCTACACTAAAGATGATATTTAGTGTAACCACACTAATGTTTTTGTAATGCAATAACTTTTTACTTTTGAAGAAGATTTTTACCGAGGGCACAACTATCAGTAGTATCTAAAGAGAGTGATCATTGTTAACATAGTTGGTAAAAATATTCATCAAGAGTAAAAACTTACAGCACTTTTAAACAAATTAGTGTGGTTAACAGTAAATATCATCTTTAGTGTAGTGATCATCATGACCTAAAGCAAAGACACCTGAAGCTGACTATAAGCCATATATATGCCATATTTAACTATTTCTGGACTTTGCAAAGTCCAGAAATAAGGATGAAGGTTTTCTCTTTAATTTAAAAAACTCAACTTCAGAAATAGAAAGGGGTAGTAAGTGAACAAATACGTATCAATCATCCGGATATCTCCCGATGATTTCAATAATATGAATGCAACTGCTTTTAGTTGGTAAGCACAATAATAATAATAATAATAATAATAATAATAATAATAGCACGATATTGGAATACCCACACTGGGCGTGATTGACAAAATGATAACATGTTTTAAGCAAACATGATGTGTAAAAGACAAACCACGTCATGATATTAACATTCATATATCAGTGGATCGAGGTTGCTCTCTCGGTTGAAGCAGCTCACTTCAAGTCATACCGAACGTTGAATCATCTGACAGGAGATCTCCGGCTGGAATCACAACATCTACCCGAAGTCACACCGATCTTTGTCGACACTGATAAGATGAATCTTCTGTCTGGAGATCTCCGGGTGGAACCTCCAAGAAGAAGAAGAAGAAGAAGAAGAAGAAGAGTGTTGTAAACAATTGGCCAATAGGAGCATCATCCTCCTGTCCAATATTTCTTAGAAAGGGTCTCATTCGATTCTCCACAACGGGTTCTTTCTACAACACTATGTTCCAAGGCGCTGAGAGGTTGATCAACTTCATCTCCATTGGCAACTTCTTTTTCAATTGGGATTTGCCCCCTACCATTGTTACCTCCACCATTGTCCTCGTCGTCATCGCTATGAATGGAATAGTTTTCATCTTTATCGCCACCATTACCACTATGATGCTCATCGGAGCCTTCCTCGTCACAGCCTTCCTAATCGTCTATATCATCATTGGCACGGTCGTATGCAATAATGCCTTCATCTTGCAAATCATTAAAACATGGTTAGTCTCCACATGCGGCTCTTGGTTAAGTTCCGACCAATCAAAAACCCCATTCGGTTGATTCATAGGTTCATCATGTGCCATATTGGCATCCACATTGTTCATGGGAAATTCCCATGTTGAGTCATCCGCATCATCATCACCAACATGAACACCACCGTTGCGTGCATCATCATCACCATCTTCACGACCATCGGGCAATGTGTCATTGCCACCATCATCATTTTCTTCTTTGACGTGCATTGGTCGATCATCTGGATTTGAGTCTTCCGAATATGGTTGGTTGTTGTAGAAGAAGAAGAACGCCGGTTCCCGAAGGAGACCGGCGTGAATAGAGTGTCTGTTCGTTCCACTACTGTTGGTTGTTGTACAAGATAATAGGATCTACTCCACATCGTTTTTGAATGAGCTTACTGTTGGTGTAAATGTAGACTAGGTCCTCTGCCTTGTTTATGCCCAACCGATTGCAAACCTTGTTGTAAACAAACAAATACATGCTCCAATTGCGCTCACACGATGTCGGAACACGAAAGTTACGAATGCATTCTCTTGAGTGTTTTTAATAACAAAACACCCCAAGAAGTGACTTGAATTATTGTTCCTGGGATTCTATGAAGTAGCTAGCTAGAACTGATCCGCTTTTACTTCCTCTTTTATGTTTTCTACAATTCATTACCCTTCCAAATCTATCTGGTCAACCACAAGTTCCGCTTCCTTATCCGGAATACCTCAATGGCAATAATCCACATTAACCAATTTAAGTTCATTTTCAGGGCCTTTTGTGACACTATAAATATACCACAATAGATTTTCACACATGTACTATGTTGGTATTTGACCAACATCATATTATTTGCTTGCAGTAATTGAGATCATGATAACTTAAATAATTAATCGAGTAGTACCCATTGTGTATATAGGTGAGAGTGTAGGAGACAAAATAAACTATTTCAGATAAACAAGATCCTATAGTGATCAATAATTATGTCAAACATCATATATGCATTGAAATGCATATAATTAAGCAAAATTGGCAATCACATAAAGAGCAAAAAGAAAAAAGCATAGGGTTGAGGAGAGCTCAATTAAGTAGAGATCTGAGGATGCCACGCCTCACCTGCGCCCATAACATCCAACAGACAAATAGTTTGTTAGAATTTATTTGCAAGGAATCTTTAGCATGGCAAATACTTATTATTGTTGTTACAGATAAACACTTAAAAGAAAAAAATTCATCAAAATTATGCCTATTGGAGCTTCAATCAACATTTCTCTCTTTTACGTATGAAGACACAAAGAAGCTGGTTGGTCATTGTAGGAGCTTCATTATTGGTTGCTGCCATGTTGAGCCTATTTGGTCATATGTCAGTAATATGCCAATAGATCGACCCACGTGATGTGCTTTTAATGTCGTTAGTAACGTGACAAAAAGACAATGCAAACAAACCAGACGTGCCTACACATTGTAATGTAAATATAACAATATGGAGATTGTAACAATCTAGAAAGAGAGGTGTGCATGGTGGGGGTATAAGACGACGTTAAACAATAGCTGAGAATTATTGTGCAAAGCAGGAATAGAGTAGGACTGTGAGTTGACCTTGTCTACAAGTGACCATAATCTGACTTCGTCTGTAAAGCTGACCTCGGCTGTAAGTGATCCTAATCTGTGAGCTAATCTAGAATATGAGGAGCTTGTAGCTTGGAGCTTGGCTATGGTGCAAGGGCTTGTACTGAGGATAAAGAATGCAAGAGCCGTGCTGAGAGCAAATCGTGCATGAGCTTGTGGGCAAAGAAAAATGTCTGGTAACTTAATCTTGTGTTTGTGAGGGAAAGACGGGGCGAGAAGGGAGTACTTTTCAAGATGGTGAACTTAGTGTATAACTAATAGTGAGACGTGAACAAGAAATCATGAACCAGAATAGGCATAAATAGCTATACGTGCCTTGGTACTAGACATACGTTTGGCAGGCTGAGTGGGCAAAGTGGAAGTAAGGCTTAGTTAACAGTTGGTTAACAAAACAAGACTATATGGTGTGAGCATGATGTACAGTCTACATGTGTAGGCTTGGTACATCATTTTGCAATAAGATAGCTAGGACAAATAGTTTGACCAAAATGCGTTCATCAATGAATTACGTCGTTGGACAGAATATGATGTCAATGAAAAGGGGCATGGTAGTGCAACCTTAGATTAGAGAGAGAGAGATCTCTGAATCTCTCCAAACAAGTCCTCCTGAAAACCGTAGCTGACCAAGATAAACTTCATCCACTTGGTTAGGTTCATCTACTTGGTTAGGTTCATCTACTAATGACCCAAAACTCCATCAGTGGTCAAAAACAAAAATCATTATCTAGTCTCGTAAATTCTATTCCCCCACTTAACATTATCCCCCTTCTAACTTACATTTGTTACTAGATGTTCCAAGGTGTCCATGAGAAAACTTAAAGTTATTAAACCATAGTAACAAGTGTCACCTAGTTCTTAGAAAAACAAAACGTAGGAGGGGAGGAAAACTCCCTTTCTAAGAATCCCCCCGAGAGGCCACAATCAACAATGATGTTGCTAGCCACTAGCCAAAGGTATACTTAAAGTTGGTCGCCTACTACTATTTGCAAATCTAGAGGTCAGAGCCTCACTATTCGCCCCATCACCAATTACTGCCAAGTCGTTTGGAGCTTGAATATCTTTGAGGATACTTAGAGAGCACAAACCGGAAGTACCACCAACTGTGGGCGGATCTAGAGTATCCCTCCGACTCTATGTTTATTCTATCTAGAGTATGCACATATGACCGTAGCACCTTAAACTCATGGAACATAGTGCTCCAATGAAAGATGGCGCTCTAAATTAGACAACTTAGGTTTTGGAAAAAAGCCCATAGTGTAAGCAAGCTAGAACAACTTCCAAAGTTGTGTATAAAATGAGGTCCTACGAAAGAATAAAGAATAATTAATCAAAACCGTTCAACAAGAATGGAAAAACTTGATTATAGAGATTAGAGAAATGCTTGAGGCGGATACACTAGATGGTAGCTAGTGTGCTAATAAAAATTCTATTTTATGTGATCTTATCATTTTGTTAAGAATTATTTTTTCTGGCATTAAACTAGCATCTTCTACCTTCTTAATGCACTTTAAGGTTTTGGATTTGAAGATTTACTGAGGTTATGGTGACAAGTCAAATCTGCTACTTCTTCATAGTTTTGGCAAGTTTCAATGGAAATACGTATCTTTATTGAAGGAACTATACAAGCACAAGATTTCCGAAGGGATTGACTTTTTATACGAGCATTGTGATTTATATCAAAATATACAACTAATTGAGGTGATGGGTGGGCAACGGCAAAACTTCTAACACTAAAGAGAAAGGCGTTGGAAAACAACTGTAGAGATTCTTGAAGTCTGCACGGCGGAGTTCAAGGTATGGATGCATGTGGCGAGAGTGTGGATTTCTTTGGTGGAAGGATGTTTTCAAAGGTTGGTGAAGGCAACGGTGCAGATGTGGGAAGATTGCAATGGAAGATCAATTAAGGTTGAAGGTAAAGGAGGTCGTGATTCCTGCATAGGCAACTATGACAAAGCTAATGGCTGAAGCTAACATCATCAAGGCCTTTGGACTTAATAACCACAATACTTTGTTACGATGGAGCATGTTAAGAGGTATGTTTGTTTCAAGAAAGCCAATGAATTGGAGAAATTTGAGGAGAAGTTGACAGCCGAAACAAAGCGTAAGAAGAAAGTGAAGGTTGCATTGGAGCGCAAGCAGAATGGTAAGACTGCAGCAACCGCGGCAAAGGAAGAGTAGGGCGATGCTACAGAAGAAGATAATCACAAAGACCAATTGCGTGGAGAAGGAGAGCGGGGCAATCAAGAGACAGAGTATGATGTATAGAACTTGGATTTCCAGGGTGCTTCTCAATTTCATAGCAAAATTTGGGGCAGTAGTGTTTTTTTAGATGAGGTGGAAGGAAACTCCGGTGATGGGATGCAAGAAACACCTAGGTTAATGTGTTGCATGGCTATAGTATTGGATTTTAGCAAGAGCATAGAGGAAGGGAAAAATATGCTGAGGAGGGAGCGATTAGAGAAAGGAATGGCACTTTTTGTTGCAGCGCAAGGAGGACAAGGAGTTGAACAAGACCGGCTACGGAAAATTTGTCTTTATTAATCTTCAAGTACTAGCACGGTTCATGGAGTGGAAGAAATGAGGTATAGCCAAGGAATTGAACCATGGTACTTTGGAATTGATGATAGAGATTGTAAAGTTTAGATAAGAAATCAATGCATGTGTTAATCAAGGTGTTTAATTGTTTTTACCCCAACCAGGGTCCACTTAATTGTTTTTTTAATCCTCATCATATGCGGTTTAGAATTTTGTTTTTAGGAATATTTTTTATTCTCTCTGATTTGCATTGTTTAGTAATGTTTTTATTCATGTTTTTATTCATGTTTTTTTGGGCTCTTGAGCCATTCTGCCATGATGAGATTTTTATTACTTCTTATGTGATATTAATAAAATCTTGATTTCTTGGTGTGAATATCATTTTTTGGTGTGAATATCATTTATGTAATACTGATGAAATTTTCTAGTACATTGGTGAAATTTTAATAAGAATCGCTAAAACATTTTATGTGGTACTGAAAATGTTCCTTATAAAAAAATTTATGAAATTTCACACCAATAAATGAAGTCTTATTTTAATTAAAAACTCTAAAATTTTAGTGATAGTTTAGAAATTTTTATGCCATCATTTGAAATTTATGAAAATTTCCATTGGTTTCTAAAATTTGGTTTTTAAACAATTTCAAAAAAATTTAGTTATAGTGCAACTATCTTTCAGAATGTATGGTCAATGTTCACAAAATACTTACCACATTATTTCATCTAGCTGTAGAAGTGGATCCTATGGTTCCATTCTCAAAATGTTTACAAGGAAGAGTTTTAAGCTCTAAATTTCATTGATATTTTTACACCAGAAACAATTTACAACTATTGATTCTAGTGCAATGAGTGAGGAATTTGATGGGTTCATTTTTACTTCTACTTTAAATTGTAGGATCTCAACTAAAAATTCTTAGTAAGTGAAAGGAGAATGAAATTCAAGGACCACAAAATTTCTATGATATTGCCATTTAATAGCCACAAGTGTTCAATAAGATCACCTTTCAGATTGGAATGGGTGCCATCATTTTCTATCGCAATTGTGTGTGCCACAAGGTCACCAAATAGCAACTCTTTATCCATGGGCACATTCTCACTTTCTAACCCTTCAACTATATTTTCAAGACCCGACACTCCATGCTCGCCATCTAAAATCAAGATACAATATGCAAACATAATGTCAATTAATAATGTTCATGTTCTACTGGAGGCACATATCCTTGGTAATGCTAAAAATATGATTGTAAAACTCCAAAACAATGCTCACCGACCTTGCGGCAAGCCTCTTATCTCTTGGTAAAATGCTTCAGCTTCTCATCATGTGGCTTTATGAATACTCTGTACAAAGAAACTCCACATAGAAAAAATATTATTCACCAAAACGTAGCACATGTTGTATACATTGCCATTCACCTCAAAATTATAGTTAGACGCTTCACTTTTGAGCATGTTTCCAATTTTTGGAGATTGATCACGGACGTTGACATTATTAATTGACAATGGTAGTTCAAAGAAAATATGCCAAATATGAAATCTTTTATCGGCATTAGCCTAAAAAATAATGGACTTCTTTTCCTTCTCATTGCCAAAATCCCTTGCCATGTCCCTGGGCAATTCTTCCACTTGTAATGCATATTATTTATAAATCAAAACATCTTAAGGAACCCACACACTTCATTGATCAATGGCAAATTGTTTGTCAACATCCGCTCTTGTGGGTTGTTGTAGGTGAACCGCCTCAAACTGCGCCCTAATTGCCTTGTAGAACCTCTTCATGCACTCAATAGTCGTACTCTTGCTAGTTGTACAATAATCATCCTTAGCATCTGCACAAACTCCTAGAGCAAGCATATAATGGGCGCAAGTTACTTTTTGCCAAGAGGACAACCCTAGCAAGCCCGTCGCAACTTGTTTATGCACAAATGAAAGATCATGTATACAAATTCTTTCCATAATAGTGAGAATACAGACCTTTTCATGTAAAAACAATACAAAAGTATAGCGGACCAAAAACAAGTGATTCACATATAGTCAAAATCCATGGGCTTGTCCATCTTTGTGTGAGCTCTCTCAATGTTCCTCCACATCCATGTACAAGAGCCACCTCAAGGTCTTGGTTCTCGCGGCAAATCTTCTCTCAATATGACTTCATTCATGCTCCTGGCTATTGCAAAATCCGCTTCGTTATCCGCATTGTCCTCCTAAAACCAAGCCCTGACATCATAAATGAAATGTCATCTACTCCTCCATTGCCAAGAAAATGAAATAACCTTACAAAAATTATGGGAATAGGAACCTAACTGTACAAGAAGAGACATTGAAATAGAGAAAGAGAGTCTTTTGACTCTGGCGGGTGCTAATTGTAGGAACGGACTTTGTGCTGGAACAATGGTCGCAGTTATGGGGGTTGGCAGTAAGGTTGATGGGTGATCTTGCATGGCCTACATCCGAGTGCAGGTGGGGCCAATTCTAGAGACTTGACAGGCCGACCACAAACGTGCTCGAGCCGCTAGCCATTGTTCCTCTGTAGCAGTGGTCATGCTCTCAATCCTTTAACGCCTAAGTCGACCACGAGCGCATGAGAGAATCTTTGAGTGTAATAGATTAGGCAAAACATCATCTACATAGTAGATACATTTTCTGGCGATTCCACTTTATGGAAATCATTGTAGTTTGTTGTGCGTGGATTGGAGATAAGGGGAATCCATTGGAAAGCTATAAGTAGCTCCAAATCCATTTTGAAGATGTGAGAGACCAATTGTGGAAAGAGTTATATGAGAAAAAATACCACATTCGACTCTGCCATGGTGTCATAGGCATTAAAGGGTTAATTAATACGTTGTATGATTCTAGAGGTCACACTAAATGTGATTTGTGTTATCCATGATTTTGCTCACAATTCATGAAGATTGTATGAACATATTAAACAATCTAACTTCCAAGATTTTTGTTTGTGAATCTAATGTATAAATTAGTTTGTTCGTTTGTTTTCACTACCATGTTTTATTGGCCTTCATTTCTTTCATGACATTGATGGAGGAGCAATGAAGACACTCAGTTTCTTGAGAAACTAAAGTGGATTCAAAAAGAATGTGGAAAACATTCAAGAGGCAATAAGAAGGGCATGCCTTGGAATGAACAAGCACTGAAGGCGGCAATGGAACAACACATGCACTCGAAAGTGGTGTAGATTCCAGAGAAGGCAATGATTGTGCCATTATCTGGGTTTGATTCTCAAGGAGGATACGGCAAAGTGCGGAAAGTGCGGATTGCATATATGCCAGATCTTCCAATCCACATTGAATTCGCGGGCAAACTTTCAATGGCTAAAACTGAACGTAAGAAGCGTGAACAACGTTCAATTGAGGCTCTAGTTTGCCCCGTTCGGCATCCAGGTGTGATTAAGTTTTGGGCTATTCATTCACATAGCATGGAAGCCTATACATTGTGGTGGAATGGTGATAGCATTCGCAACTTATAAAAATTCAATAGCTTGGCGTCAGAGGCAATGAGCAACAAGGAAGTCATGAAACTAAAACATCTCACGATGGAGCAGTGCGAAAGAATTGTTGCCTTTTGAGAGCAAAGTTGGCTTAGGCTTTCATATATGTAATGGACCTAGTCCATTAGGCAAAAATCATGCACAATGATTTAACACCATCAAATATTCTACCCCACTTTCCACCAGAGGATGTGGAGAAAGTATATATTGGAGTGTGTGATTGGGGTATGGCAAGTCGAATTGCGGAAAACAAGGCCTTGTATTTTGGTTTCCAGAATCAAGATTGATGCCGGGAAATGAAGGAACGTAAGCGGTATGTCGCCCCAAAGTTGTTTTCTGTGTTTGAGGGACCAAATGACGAGGAGCGCAATTTGGAACGCATGAAGAGGTTGCATCCATATAAAAAGAATCTAATGCATATATAGTCGGTTTTTTTGGCAAAACTGATATGGCAAGGCGAGGAGTGTCCAGTCCTCTTCAAAAATACCATGGACGCCATAGCATTCTCAACAAAGTTGGATACTCTGGTTCACAGAGACCCCACAAAGAGGCCATCAATTGCTCGAGTTGTGGCATATTTCTTGGATCCCCCTACAACTTCAAAGCCCCTGACAATTGTTTTAGATGTACATTGTAGTGGCGTAGTTATAGAGCAATTTTTGAACATTTTGATTGCCTTTGTGGCCTTGTTTGTACACTTGCATCATAGAAATAAATCATGATGTTGTTTACTATGTGTTATTTTTGCAATGAAAAGGTTGTATGACTAGTTTTAGATTGGAAGAAAAAATGGAAGAAGAAGCAAGCCCCTCCCATCTAGGTGTTCGCGCCCACTACTCCCAGGCGTGCGTGCCCCCCCTCCCAGACGCGCGCGCCTCTCTCTAGGCGTGCGAGCGCCCCCTCCCCTTTCAGAAGTATGCGCCCCCTTGTTTAGTGTATATATCACCGAAGATGGACAATCATCATTTTTCAAATGTTAGCCTTTTGTCCTAGAACTCCACGTGGGCTCTTTGCTTGAGACTAAGTGGATCACATTGGCCTTTGGTTGATGTCCACACATACCATCATTTGTTTTGCATGTGACATACTAACAGTTGCAAATTAGGAATTTCTATCCACCTTCTACAGTGGTATGAAACATGGTGGGCCCACAGCGCCAACCGACAAAAGAATAGGCCCTGTGGTGGACGTTCATAGACAAAGACCATGTAAAATGTGTGTGGTGCAAGGAGACCTTTTGTTACAAACAACAAAGAGCTTTTAAGCACTAGAAATACGGTCCTGGTTTAGATAAGTGTCATTGTCCAAAGGCCCCATAATTGGTATTTAGACACTTTGCTAATTGTGGTGGTATAATATCCAAAAGAATGACACATGCAAAAATCTATCATTTGAATGGTACTTCATCTGCTGCCACCGTTGCACCGTATTCTAGTTAGTCTATGCACGGTGGAGAATTTGTAGAAGTGGCGGACGCTACAAATGAAGAAAGAATATCCAACGATCAAACGATCCGAGTCAACGTCGGTCCCCAGCAAAGCTGATTCTTGTACCTCAAGAACTATGCGGCAACAAAGCATGGCGGAGGGTTATCAAATTGTAAAGCGCAATGAATTGGATGAAAAATGGGCAACGTTCTTCTACGAAGCCAATATGCCATTCAATGTGGTTAGACATCCAACCTTTGTCGAAGCAGTGGAAGCAACCTCAAAAGTGGGTTTTGAATATCATCCACCAAGCTATAATGCAGTGCGCACAAAGCACATTGAACCGAGGAGGAACAATGTGAAGTTGCAAATAGAAGAGAAAACGAAGCATTGTATCAACCTATATGGGGCAACTATTTGCACAGATGGATGAAACAATGTATTTCATCGTCCATTGATGAATGTCATGCTCGTGTGTCTTGTTGGAGATATAATGCCAGTGCATGTTCGGAGCTATGGACATGGCGGTAGAGTATTTTCCACACATTTATAAGCAAGGTTGTGCATCTCACATCATTGATCTCTTCTTGGAAGATTGAGGCAAGGAAGCAATCTTCAAGGAGTTGATTATTTTGGCCAAACGCATATGCATTTACATAAGGAATCATCATGTGACGATGGCTTTGTTTTGCCAGCTCAGCCCAAAATTGTCTTTACTCTTGCTATATGAGACAAGATTTGCTTGCCACTTTTTGATGATTAGTCGACTGCTGAAGGTGAAAGCAACACTACTGCAAGTGGTAGTCCATGAGAAATGAGAAGAGTACGTGAGTACTTTATTCAATCGCCAAAACGGACATTGTGCTCACGCATTGGCGTGTTTGGTTAGGAATACTATTCTTGACGAGACGTTCTGGGTGCGTTGTGAGAACTTTGTGCATCTCGTGGAGCCAGCTATTGTGACTCTTAGGACCTTTGATGGACAAACTGCGGTTGTGGAGAGGGCATGGTTGGCCATGAATAATTTTAAGAAGCATGTGTTTGGTCTACGTAATGCACCATTTTTACTTGACCCCATTATAGCAACCCACTTTGAGATGTAGTTCAACCGGAGGTGGAAGATGATGTTGACAGATCTTCACTATGGAGGTGCTCTATTGAATCCATATTTGACGGAGTACAAAGAACTTCAATAGAATGGAATTTGCGAAACGTGCACGCAATAGAGTGCTAAGGCATTAAAGTGGGTGCCTTGGAGTCAACCACAACGTAGTGATGGACGAACTAACACACTTTGTGGAGCGAACAGGACCTTACGGCCCTCTAGAGACCCCAGACATTCGAGAGACATGGATGCTACCTCATCAATGGTGACAGAGGGTCAGGGGTGATGCGCTACGTGTGATAGCTTAACGTATTCTTTCATTAATATACTCGGCATCATCGTGTGAGCGGAATTGGAGCATGTATTCGTTCATTCACAACAAGGTTTGCAATCGGTTAGGCGTAAAGAAGGCAGAGGACCTGGTGTACATTTACACCAATAGTAAACTTCTTCGGGAATGACGTGGAGCAGATCCTGCTATCTCGTACGACAACCAACCGTTTTCAGAGGACTCGGATCCTGAGTTAGAACCAATGTGCGTCGAGGAAGAAAATGATGACGGTGGCGATGGGAGATTGTTTGATGGTTATGAAGATGGTGATGGCAATGCACGCAATGGTGGTGTTGATGTTGGTGATGATGATGCGGATGACTCAGCATGGGAATTTTCCATGGACAATGCAAGTGCCGGTATGCCGCACGATGAACCCCTAAACCAACCGAATGGAGTTTTTGACTAGTCGGAACTTGACGGGAAGTCACCTCTGGGCACTAACCATGTGGTTAATGATTTGCAAGATGAAGGCATTGTTGCATACGACCGTGTCGATGATGATATAGACGGTTAAGAAGGATCTGATGAGCATCGTAGTGATAATGGTGGCGATAATGATGACAACTATTCCATTGAGAGTGATGACAATGGTGGAGGTAACAATGGTGGGGTGCAAATTCCAAATGAAGAGGAAGTTTCCAACGGAGATGGAGTTGATCAACCTCATGACGCATTTGAACATAATGTTGATGAAGTATTCGTTGTGAAGAATCAAATGAGACCTTTCCAAGAAATGTTGGTTCAGAGAGTCCTTACGCTGGACACGAGGACGATGTTCCTATTGGCCACTTGTTTACAACATCGTTGGCACAAAACACACCTTCAGTAGGTGCAATACTTACGGAAATTGAGAGGGGTGACAGGTCTCCATCAAGTACACTTCTTCGCCATGATTCAATGGACACAATTACTCCAACATCAAAATCAAGGGCTCCGGTCACATCTTCTCGAATTGTTCTTGAAGTTGGACCTTCTACAAGAAATCGCGGTGTAAAGCGATCGACACCAGGTCCAAAGATTGTTCCTCTATTTTGTTTGGTAAATACTGTAGGGACTACTTGTCTTCACCACCTGTTGTGGGTTTACGTGGAATCAATGAGGATGGCATCACCGACAAGAACAAAAGAAGGAAGGTGAAGAGAATTTTCACTCCAATGGTAGATGGTACAATCGATAACAAAGTGCGCAACATTAATTCAATAGTGGAGGAATATGCGCCTAATGCTTATGGTGATGAGGATGAAGTTTGTGGAGATGACAAGGGATTAGATGGATCGGATGATAGTTGTCTAGAGGCACCCAATGACGAAGATGTTGTTGTGAGAGCACCATTGGACATAGGCGGTACTCGCTTGAATCCAAGACGGCACACCTCGAGAACAAAAAAGGATCAATAAGGAAGTCAATATAGTTCATATAGAAGTTAAGTAGACATAGAGTTATAGATAAATAATAATTTATAGATATATATATATTGTTTTTACCTTAGTCAATGTCCATAAAACATTAACTAAGGTTATTGAATGTATTTTGCAGTTCCATATATAAAAATTTGATTTTAATCCATGTAAGGTATGCCCTCTAAATCTTGAAAGTTCTGTCATGTGTTAGTATCATCCCCATGTAGTTCTGGCGCTGGTGGCCCCCTCCCAAATAGGTCTTAAACCTCCCAAGCGTGCATGCCCTCTCTCCTAGACGCGCGCCCCCCTTCCAGACGCAAGCACCCCCCCTTCCAGACGCAAGCACCCCCCTTCCAGACGCAAGCACCCCCCTCCTAGACGCGCGCTCCTCTTCTCAAACGTGCACCCCCACTCCCAAACGTGCGTGCTCCAAAGTGCCTCCACATAAAACCTTAAGACCCTAAACTCTCTATGCCAATTTTATTCTTTGGAATATTTGGTGACGTGTCAGACGCGTGGCATCCTTGGTGGACGAGGTAAATCCGTTTTAACCTTCTGGGTGGTCAACCATAAATTGACTCCCCCTAACGGACCTCCTCTAACCCTTAACGGACGAACGAGTGGATCTCCCGGTCTTTCGGATGGGAAGGTCCCGTGAACAACCTTGATTCCGGACTAGTCCGCTCCTCCACCAGCTGGCTAAGGCTGGCTGTCTCTCATTCTGCCTCCTTCTGAACAAACCTGCTCTTCTTCTGGTTCCTGGTGTTGCCGGCCGGAGACAACACTGGAGACTCCAGCATGTCGGACTCATCCTTCGAGTCCGTCTCCGGTCCGCCATACATCTGAATATTCAGAAGGTCGTCGTATTCGTCTTGTTCCGGCGGAGTCAAAACCTCATGCTTGGCGTACAGATGCATGTGGTATAACGGTGTCGTGTTGTAAATTACTACACTATGTAAAAAGATAATATAGATACAAAAAATGTGGTCGTAGAGGGACCTACAGTTTAATTCAATATGGGAACATTTGGAGCTTGTTAGTCTAGCTTGGATGTACTGCATCTCTTGTCTCTAGCTCAGGGGTAGATAGGTGGCCAGTTGGCTGCTTATTTTCTTGCTCTCACTAGCAAGTGCCAAGCCGCAGCCGCCCGAACAGTTCAACAAGTTCAATGAGACTCGAACTCGGAATCAGTCGGCGGTTAACAAACGGGCTCTAACAGCCAACCAAGTCTGCAACTTGGCGATTATCATCGAGCCCGCAATAGTCTTATACTGCTACAGATAAGTCGTTTGTTTTTTAATCTGACTTTACTGTGGACCATCTTTTAGATGGAAAGGCATCTATGGCTACTTAAATTTGTTTAGCCGTTTACTATTAAAGAAATGTCATTGAGTTAATGTTAGGGAAGGCAAGCTTCTTGATGAAGTTATCGAAAAACATATAAAGGGTAGATAGTTGCCGTGCCTTATGCATTACTTCAGGTCATTATTAGTTTGGATTATTTCTTCTTAGTTTCTATAGGTTGATAGTATGGCTTCTCAAGACCCTGATGATTGGGAGTTTCCTTTAGCTCACTCACCGGATGATCTAATTCAACTTTCTCAACCATCGACATGAAGGCGGCGTGAGCGAGAGGAAGCAGGGCCTTCTGAGCGTCGTGTTCAACCACGTACCGCTTTTGATCCTCAACAAGTTCCTTTGACAAGTTTAAGAAGTTTACAACCGGAGGCAAGAACTTTAGTAATCGTCTTGGAGGTTGGAGATGTGCTTATCGAAGGCCATCAAGTGGTGTTTGAAGGGTGTTTTCAAAACACTAATGAAGGTCAAATGGTAACCCGCTTGTCCAATGACCTTGGTCACCGTCTTTGGCTTCAAGGCCCGCTCAGACACTTGGGTAGTGAAAGGCGAGCAAGTTACATTGCTGCTGTTCTTCGTGAGATTCTTGACTTTTTACATGTTTAATCCATCTAGGGGCTGAAGTTGAGACCATTTGTTGTTATTTTTCTTAATATATTTGTAGTTAGTTGTTGTTGAAGAAACCCGGTCTTTAGATTGATGACAAGGTAGTTAGTGTTTAAAAATGCAAAGAATAGAAAGGATAGAGGGATGATAAGAGTTGATAAGAGGGAGAATTTGGGCAACCAATGGGGTTTAAGATGCCCATGTGGCCTTTGAATGGGCTGAGGTTAGTTGTGATTGGTTCCTTTCCCCGTTTTGGGGGTTGGTTCTTCCTTACCAAGGAGGGGCTGGACTGCGGGGGCTCTCTCGGGTTGTGTTTGTTTTAGTTTGTTTTGGTTTTTGAGTATGTTGTAGCCCTTGTTGTTAGCTCTCTATGAAGCTATCACTCGGTCTTAGAGCTAAAAGTATGAGTGAACGGCGTCTTGTCGAACACAAGGGGTCTGCTGCCCCATGTTTTCATGAGCAGTAGGTTTGAAGCCTTGTAGCAAGTTGTACAAAGTATATCTAAATGACATCTTTGGTGAGTATTTGTACACTGTAAATAGCTTTCCAAAGAGCTACCTTATGCTCTATTTCGAGCTTTTGTGAAGCCATAACACTAGTTTGAAAGAAGAGGGGTCAGCTGACTTGAGTTTTGTTAGACGTAACTTTGATTGCACATAGCGGCTGGCTTGATGAGTTTTTGGAAGTGAAATTTGGTATGTACGTGGTGTATTTTAGTGGCTTTTCAAGTAGCTATAGCACGTCTCATTCCAAGTTTGTTTGAAACCGTAGTGGTATTTTGAATTAGAAGGTTAATCAAGAGTTTAAAAGAGAGTTTGAGTTCGGTTTGTACTTAATGAGAGGTTAGAGAAATGATTTCAAAGGGAGTAAGGGTATATAGGAGAAGGGTATGAAGTGGTTAGGGTATGTAAGGGTAAGGGTATGTGGGATTGCGGTTAATTAGGGAATTAATTATCTTAATCTAGGTTAATTGTGTTAAGTAAGATTAACTAGTCTAATTGTAATCAATTAGCTTAACTAAAATTAAGTGGATTAATCAAGATTAATCATTTTAGTTAAATATAATTATCTTAACTATTAATTAATTATTATTAAGTGAAATTAGTTAATTTAATCAGAGTTTGATTAAGGCTTGATTTAAGTTAAGGATAATTAATGTTTTGAGTTAAGTTTTTGAGAGACAAGTTCTACAAGACATCTACATCATGTCTTATTATATGTACATCGAGTTTTATTATACAAGTTGAAGATTGGAGGCCTTTCTCGTATGCTGAATGAGGACTTATGAGTTTATATGGACTTGAACACAAATTTATATGTTCCATATTCTCCTTTTCCCTCTCTAAACTAAGTGCAGCCAAGAACCCTGCGTTTTCCTGAAGCAAAGACTCTCTACACGACAACGGAAGAGGGCTTCCAGTCTTCTTTCTCTTCCGGAGGTTCTTGACCAATCGATCAACTAGGTCACTCATTAAAGAGGCCCAATCTACGATGATTTTTCCCCTCATCGCCCCAAGAAACGTGAAGGCTCATTTGATCACTACAAGTTTTGGCTTTTCCGAATGAAAAATAGGGTTTAGAAACCCTATCACTAACCTGGCATCCAGGTCTCTGAGATCGCTGGTGCTATAGCCGTCCTTTGGGTCGGCGGCTCAAGTGAACTCCCTTTCAAGTAGCTCGTCCTCCGGTTCCACCATCTTTACTTCTCCATCCCGAAAGCTATATGTCTGCCTCTACTCCGTTGTTGTCCAATGCTCCGAATGCGCTCTGAGGTTGCCATCAAATTGGTTATTCGGAGTTCCAATCAACTCCATCACCAAGTTCTTGTCCTTACTACCCCACGGCACTCCTATAAGTCCGGAGCATCTCATGATCTCTAAGTAGTTGAAGAGGACCTGGAGATCTTGGTCATTTATGGGGTACGTCGGCATCACCTTTTGGGCTGGTGGCGCTTCGGCGGTGGTACCCTTCGCCTTGAGCTTCTGGGCGGCCCGATCTCCTTTCCCTCCCATGGTGCCTGCAAACCCTAACTGCCGCCTCACAATCTCTCCGGTCACATCTGCACACACCGTTCTCACAAGAGCTCTCTTCTACCGGAAGCACTTCCGGACTATGAAAACATAAGACAAAATGGCAATGGTAGAGAAGAGAAGGACAGAGAGAGCAGAGACTGGTGGTTCCCCCTTTTTCCTGACCCTTCGGATATGTGATGCGTCGTATAGACAACCACCAAATGGCATCGGATTCATGATGACGGTTCCGGATCCGGACGTCACCCAGAATACTTCGGATTTCTCCGGACATCCGGTTTCCGGAAAAGTACTCAAATAGCGTTGTTTAACGATTTCGATTGGGCCTATAGTCCTTATCTCTTATTTCTACCTAATTGTACTATTTTGCACTACTCTATTCACTAAATTTTTTTAGTTTTCTTACTTTTTCACCAGATTTTAAGACTATATCCGGAACCAAGTTGTCGGAACGGAGTCCCACACAATGTCAGCAAAAACCTCTGGCAATCAAATTTCTATGAAGTGATCTTCAATTATTTATTAATGGTCACTGGTTGCTCATGTTTCTTATGTATAGCATGATGCAATTCACTTATAATTTACTTCGGCTGGTTCCTTCACTACTGAGTTCAAGCAAGTCATGTAGTCTAGTGGAGGACAACATCCTAGGGAAGTATAATGAAGTCTTAGAGGTGTTTTATTTCTCGCCCAGATAACCCTCTCTATATCTTTCATTTCAAATGCTGTGAGGATCTAGATACTAGATGAGTGCTGCAAAAACAACTATTCTACCTACACTAGGACAATGGTTTCTGTCAGCAGAAGAGGTTGTGAATCACACCTGCTAATTCCTAGCAGAACCCATCTCACACAACTCCAAAACACCATGTCATTTTCTCCTCTCATATTTCACCACTAAAGAGTGAAGACCTTAGCATTTTTGAACTTCAACTGATTTTCATCTCCTTCCACAGAGAAAACTAAATGCTCAAGTCTAAAAATCAATAACATAAAAATTTATGTGCGTAGAAGCATACTGAGTTGAGTTTGAAAAGGCGTAGGTTACATCTCATGCATCATCTCTTTTGGTGGCCACAGCAAGAGTTCGCCAATCATCCGATTTGAACTGGGTCTCTCCCCAAGGGAGGGGAGAGGGCTGCGCCAACCAAGGAAGTAGTATAATACCAAGGCGGCGCTCGCGGATCCGGACAGCAAGCTACCTCATGGACCCGCACCCAACAAAAATTAGATTATTATCATGAGGCTCAATGAGCCTCGTATCAAATACTAATCTGATAAGATCAGATACTACACTTGATCTCAGCCAAAAGGCCGAGAAAGGTATACCTTCACAGCCCTGGGTCATTGCTTACGTACTCAACAACTAATTGGCTAAGTGTACAAAGCTTGAGAGACATATCCTTGTATTTTCATTGCTGGTGTTGGACGCACATGTATCTACGCTTCTTCCATGAAAACGAGTGTTTCTAGTCAAGCTGGGGAGAGTATACATGCATTGAGGGTGAACGTCATTGAAAGGAGGGTTTGATGGACACACCAACTCAGACCAGCTTGGTACCTATGAAGTCTGACCACGCTCCAGACAATGAAATGATTCACCCAGTTCTGAGCACACTGCATTCCGTCATGAAACACTTCAGCCCGAAGATGAAACACTTGAAGGTTTAATTGCAGAAGAACCTTCGAAATCTGAGAAGATACTAGTCCTTTAATCACTAGGAAGAATATGTTCGGTGCAGATTCAGGATTATGTGCAGCCAAGCATGGTCATTCTGTACTGCATTGTGTTGTGAAGAGGCCTCCACAAGGAAATGGGCATATGTCGCTGAGTATATTCATGAATACAGGAAGTTATGTTTCCATCTTGAGTTATAATGTGGTTATCTATAATTTTTTATAATTTTTTTACACTACGCAAGTTCCAAATCTTTAACCATTGTCTTAAGCGTGATGTTATTTCCCTATACCCTAATTTTTAGAGGTAACAAAGAGGTGTAGCATATTCTAAAAAATTGTGCATGGTGTGGTGGTTCAAAAATGGCCAATTCACGTATAAATTTTTTGTGAAATAAATATCATTTAGATTGCTAATCCGAAGGGTCAATATGAAGGTTCATACCACATCTTGTACATGAAAAAACAAAAAGTGAAAAATATAAAGATCTTTAAGTTTTATGACGAAATGAAGAAGTATTTTTGTACCTTGCTCGAAAATGTGTAAAACTTTTTGACTTGGGTTAAAATGCTTTTTTACACTAAAGACAAGAAATATTTTTGGAAATCTTTTAAGAAGGTAATATTCTTTGTATGTATGAAGAATCTCAATGTCAATAGAAACTTCTAGCAAAAGTTTTTAGATGCCCGGAGTCCCCATTTTTCACTTTGAGTGGTACTAATTTTTGAACCACAAATCCAAAAAAAATAATAAAAATACCTCCATATAACTCTTACTAGGGAAAATCTAGTATAAAAGTTTCATTATAAAAGAACATTTTTTCAAATTTTAGGAACCTGCCCGAAATCAAAGACATCCCCAAAGGAGATTTGGTCTTTTTGGGGTTATTCTAATTTTTGTCGAGTGCAGGTCCATGAGGTAGCTTGCTGTCCGGATCCGCGACCCTTGCCTTGGTATTGCACTACTTCCTTGGCTGGGGCAGCCCTCTCCT
Source organism: Bryoerythrophyllum caledonicum (assembly GCA_963971425.1). Taxonomy (NCBI): domain Eukaryota; kingdom Viridiplantae; phylum Streptophyta; class Bryopsida; order Pottiales; family Pottiaceae; genus Bryoerythrophyllum; species Bryoerythrophyllum caledonicum. The sequence continues at coordinate 10,188,558 of OZ020525.1, read as the reverse complement.
CCTTTCAGAGGGACCAATTCAACTCTAAACTGGACCACTCCGAAACTGTTATACTCGAAACCAACAGTCTCGGCCCTCAGTATCGTCAAAAATATTCAACTAAATGTATTTAATTTTATGCCGGACGATTTGTGGTTGTGGTTGTGGTTGTTTGCTGACAAGGAAGAGAAAATGAAGCTTGACACTGTTGGGACGAGTTTTTCCATGTTAGGAGTAGATTCTGTGGCGAGTATGTGCTTGTGTATAATTCCGTGGCTTGTGAGAATTTCAATGAAGAGAGAGCTATCTTGTAAAATTTGAAGTTGGGAAAATGGGAGAAAGTAGACCTGCCTGGCTCTGTCCTCTCAATGGCGTTGAGAACCGCAACGAGTTAGCTTTTTCAGGTGAGTGGATAAGCTTTCACAGAGTCAGTGAATTTTCCTGCAACTTCCAGAACTTTGTTCCGCAGATCTTAATCTCTGCATTCTAGGTTGATTCAAAAATGTCGCAGCTACTTGTTCAGCACCAACTCGAAGGATTCCAGTGTTTTTTAATAAATTCCTGAAGAACTATAGAAGCCCAAAATATGGTGTTGCTATGTTGCTACGAGCTGGTACAAACTAAGAAAGTCTATGGAAAAATTACCAACATAATCCCCCTTTACTTTTCGAGACTCACACCTTCAAGTACTACTAAAGTTGAGGTGAAAAATATATAAACTTCAAAATGTCCGTTGCTGAAAGATGCTACGAAGACCGCCAAGCGAGACTAGAAGAGGATGTTGAAATGGAAATAACGATGACAACTCCAACAAATTGTTTTTAATAAGGATCAAATAGCATATAATCACATAAAAGTAATCATAGTTCGTGATTCGGGCCTTGAACCATCTGCTCACACCGTTCGTCTATCTTTCGGTAGAGGTTCGGACGAGGTTGATAAAAAAAGTAACAGTGGGAATCATAATATCAATTTGCGCCTTCAATCACATCAACTTCATTGAATATACAGCAGCGCGCTCCCAAGAACCAAAGCCTGAATGAAATGAGCTTATTGGACCGACTACATGGACGCTACTCTTATTCACCAAAACGAACTGCATGGTATCTGATGAAGAATATAAGATGCACACGCCCACTAACGAAGCAGAAAAAGTCCCAACGTGTGAGAAGAACTTAGAGAACTGGAATAGCTTACCAGCGTAAAAACATGCATGTTCCCCCAACAACAATTGGTACAGATCCTATTCCCTGCAACCATAAGCTGATCGCTGCTATTACAAACACTAATACTTGTAAACGAATGAAACAAAGTAGTAGACCCGTTTATTGGTTGTACGTAGAGACTCAGCAAGCCACTAGTCTGATATGCAACAGTCCAATATAGCATACACTAGATTTAACCCTTGAACGTTAGTCGGGAACCGTATATACAAGACCGTTTCACTGTGTAGGATACAAAGAATGTGTTTAAATTTAGCAAGACTTACACCTTTGGATCGGTAATTCTTCAAGTAACATCTTTCATTTGGAGGTCATTTCAAAATGTGAACTATATCATGTTCAGATACGTCAGCATACACATAGAATGACGTGGCCGCCTATGGCACATTCTGACATTCCAGGGTTAAAACTCAAAGTGGAACAGTTTGGTAGTGGGCCAAGTTTCCATCTCCAATCCTGTTGTTGGTACAATGAACTCCCTTTATACAACAACAAACTCATTATAACAGGCAACTTGGGTAAAAACAAATCTTCTCTCTTTATAACAACACTTGGTCTAAGAGCAACCCCAATAGTGATCAAACCCAGTGGAGGGAGGGCCAAGTTTTGAGTGAAAAATACCTATAGGATGCAAATATGGGTGGCCCGAGTGCCAGGCGACCTCTGGGCTTGGTTCTTAGACATAAAGCTATTGGATTGCTGCTAGGTTTGGCTGAGGTGGCTGGTCAAATCGCATTGGACGATCTTCTAGAATCTATTACCAACTTTATGATATACCACTTGAATTGGGTTGGTTGCTCTATGTAATGGACATTTTTTCTAACATATCGAAGATCCAATCTTAGATACAAATTTCACACTTATGCATGGAAACAAATTGAGAATCATTGGGGGGAGTAAAGTTGAGGAAAGAGGAATCGACATGTTGGTTGGATGTGTATTGGGTTCCTCCAGGGTAGCCATTGCTCCAGCCTTGAACTCGTTTGTTCCAAGCCCCACTGGATTTGCCAACGGATGGGGTTGCTCTAAGAGGCATTACCCACCCTTTCCATTATAATAGCCATTTGATATAGCAGATAGAACCAACAAGGTTATTGTAAAAGAGTTGGCTGTACCCTCATGGTTAGAGTGCCAAAGTCACGGTCATAGTTGATTGGCCTTGCCATTCCGTTGACAAGACACGCTCTCATTGGATAAAGACTTCTAGATACCAATCTGTAATTTGTGACCTTGGTAGAAAATTTTCAACCTACTCAACTTGTATCTCTCATCGCAATGGCCAAAATAGTCATAATGGTACTCTTTTTAAGTGATGAATTGGTCTAACAAAGTACATAATTCATTTGTTTGAACTCAAAATTTGTATGATAGTTTTATAATAACTTTCTTCAAGTTTGAGAAGAATCTCGTTTGTGCACACATGCAATTTCAATTTCACATAAAAATGCTCCATTAACCCATAGAAGCTCTTTATTCTTCTTAGCCATTCAATTATTTTTCCATCATTTTCATTTGCTTAGTCTCTTCATCATTCTAATTGCTATACAAAAGCAAACTTATGATTTCTTTACAAAGTGACAAGCGTTTACCTAATCATGCAATAGTGAATGATGCCAATCAACAAATACTACACAATTTTCAAATATGACATGTCAAATCATCATCACATTGAAGTAGTTTCCACAAACATATTATTTACAAATGACACAAACACTAGAAAAGCCTACAACCAAATACTAAAAATGCCCCTAGATTTTGCATTCCATAGCAAAACATTCACAAAACTAGAAACTTAAGGTTCATGCAACAAACAAGCTTTAGCCATGAAACTTAAAAGAATGTAATCATGTACACAAACATCAAGACCCTCCATTCAATATGCTCTTTTTGCCATGGGATGTGTTTCACTTTCACATTTCAAAGCGTTCCCTAAACAACTTCATGTACCATATAAATTATCTAGAAATCAAAGGCAACAAACCCAAAGCCACTTAACATGTTTAGACCATATGAATTGCTATGCACTACCACTAAATGTGTGACATAATTGAAATTCCACATCACATTTTCCACTAGACCATATCACAAACTCATTACTATACAAAAGTGTCTTCATTCACACCAAGTCGGACCTTCACAGAAGATACAACATCAAGGTGGAAGCAAAATTTCAATATACTCCTGCGATTACAAACTCGAAACACCATGGTAAACACTCAACAATGAATATGGCAAAAATAATCAAACTTGGAGATTCACAAAAGTTTCAAATTCAAAACTTGAATGCTTCAATTCAATATTTCAGCTCAAATTAGAAAACAATAATCACTAATATCCAAAACAAAGATGTAAATGTCAAATACAATAGGAAGACCACATTTGCAATTCCTAGCTTTAGAATCTTAAGAAAAGAACTTGGAGCTTCTCAACAAGGCCTTTCTCAATGAGATGTTCTCCATATTTTTCATGCCTGAGTGGTTTCTAGGGCCCTTAAGTCTTTGGCACATCCAGTATCACCGATCTCCGAACAATGCCCATGACTAACGAATGCTCGTCGAGCCTTTTCAAGAAGGGCATCAATCTTGGCTAGATATAGTTGTTGCATTTCATGTGCACTTGGCCTGAACTCAATGCCCGTTTTCTCTGAAATGAACCCCAACTTGTAAAACGTTCTAATCCTGTCAAATGTGACAGATCTCATGCCCCGACGGTCATCATGGACATCCAACAATTTCAGTTTTTCAAGGAAATCTATGGCCACTTGATCCCCGAAAGCACTTGCAATAACCGGATCCTCAAACATGATTTCAAGGCAATGAAGCACGCTCACACAGAACTCCACATCTTTTGATAAACGATTGCCCTCTTCAAATTGAATGACTCTTCGACTAATTTGGTGAAGTGTGTTGCTTGCTCTCAAAGCGGAACAACGATGTCCAATGAAGACGAAGCCAGCAATCACATAAAATAAAGACCCAACATCTTCCTCTTCACAAAAAACTCTGATGACACTCTCCACACCGCCCTCCACCTGGCCAAGAATGTCAAGAACTTTGGTATTGAAGCTTCTGTTGGCTGTCGGTTGAAATTGGAGACTCATCATTGACAAAAGAGACACTGCCAACCTCCTCAAATGCAACTGATCTCCCGAACACTGAATGCACTCGAGAAGACGGCTTACAAAAGAAGCTGAGGGATGAGGGCCCTCCTCAGCTTGATCAAAGTTCTGCACAAGCAATGGCATTTTAGCTCCAAAAGGCCTCCAAAGATGCCATAGTCGACTACAAAACTTGCCCAATGATAAGACATAACTCAACAAGATTTGCCAAACCAAATTTAGTACCAAGAATTTGCAAACATGCTGTAGAATGGAAAAATGACAAATGAGTTTTGAGGAGAGCTCATGCAGGACCAATGAAGAGACCAAGACAAATACAACTCCGAAATTCAACACCAGCACAATCTAAATCAACGAAAGTACAAGTACCCATTCTCTACATTGTAACCTAAACCAACCATAAAAGTCAAAACCATAGGAAGTACAAGGTCTACAACTTTCACATATAAATGCACACAAATGCAAAAATTGGTTAGAGGCAACCTGTAGATTTAAGTCTCATGAATTCAAACTTAACAATCAAAATCTCAAAACGTTCTAATATATACATGATCATTGAATTGCCACTCCCAAAACAATGATGTCAAGTATTCATTCCATCTCAAAGTACAATCGAAGCCCACCTTTAGTGGACATACTATGGAATACTATTCAAATCATTCCATTATTTCCCATGTACAAAAGTCATGAAAAAACAACTTTATATTACCTAGCAAAGTTGAAGCAAATCACTAATTTAGAATAATATTGATCCTAAATGCCAAAACAACCTTGTACAAGACGTGATTCAATGAGTGACATCAAACACACTAGTAAGCAAACAAGCAAACAAGAAGAAAGAAACTCTTACAAGTGCACACTGGATGTTTGCATGATGTAAGTAAGAGCAGGTGGTACTTACAAAGTCCTCATAGATGGAATCCAATGCTTCCATTGCAACCAATTCTTGCACTTCTGGCACGCGTTCTCCCAAGAACTCCAGCAAAGGTATCCTCAAGAACTTGCAGCTGTTCATGCTCACCTCAGGAATTGTAGCAAGTCGCGCAAAGTCCTTTGGCAATGCTGTCAAAGGGATGCCGAAAAAATAGCAAACTCTCAGATCCTTCAGGTTGCTAAGATCCGGCAATATAGAAATTGATGTCCCGCATACGTCCAGATATTGTAATGTCGTCAAGCAGTCAATGTTGGCCTTGAGCACACTGCTCAATCTTGTGCAAAGAGAGAAGCTAATGTGTTTTATCTCAGATAGGGTACGTAGATCAGGTACCTCAGTCAAATAATGTAGAAATTCGCAGCTGAGAAACTCCAGATTGGTGAGCTTCTTCAAGTCTGGCAACGATCCCTTAATTCCTGATCCATCCAATTGAAGTTTCTTCAAAGTAACCAACTCCTCAACACCAGGAAGCTCCACAATACCCCGGCAAAATAACGTTAGTAGCTCTTGCAATTGCGTCATCTTAGAGCTCAATCCCCTCAATCCTGAAGCCTTCCCACAACCGCGAAGCAACACCTTTTGCAAGGAGACCATACGGCTTAAATCAGGAAACGCCAGCAACTCTTTGTGCCCCACCAACTTGAGCTCAACCAAGTTCACGCAATCTTCTAGGCCTGGAAGACTGGAAAGCAAAGACTGTGTTGAATTCCTCCAATAGTTCGTAGTAGTTACTAACTCCAGTACTCGAAGTGACTTCAGTAGAGACAAATCAGGAAAACATGGATAACTCAAGGAACTCCGACTCCACCTCAACCAAACTAGGTTCCTCATACCCTCGATCCCCAACGAACTTGCCTCCAACTTTAAACACCCATCTACTTCCAAGAACTTGAGGTATCCCAGATCATGCAACTCCACTCTCTTTACGTCAAGGCAATTCACAAACTTCAACAGAACCACATTGGAGCAGTACTGTAGCTCGGATCTTCCCAGACTTCGCAACTTGCTGTTACATATCGCAATTCTCTTCAAGGCGGGCCAACAAGAGAGTCCTGGATTACATTGAAGATCCTCTGGGACGTCAGTTGTTGACGAGGAGACTATGCCCGTCATCTTCAAACACGTCTTATAATCTGCAAAAAGCCACCGTCGCTCGGAGAAGTCCATTGCCTGGGACTCGTTGATAGCAAACTCATAGTATAAGTCGTGCAAGGTGATTCTTGACAAACCATCACCCAGATGCTCCAACAGGGACCTCCTCTTCAAGATTTGTAACTGCAATTATATCACATTCACATGTCACTCACACAAGAGGTCCACTAGACAACAGTGGGATCTTCTATTAGGTCAATCAATTCAACTCTCTCCATATACATCAATTGTTTTTACTTCATCTAGAATGTTGCAGACACGTCTGAATATTTCTTAAGAAGGCCCTTGGAAGATCCTAATGATCATATCGAAAATTCCTAACTTGACAACCACATATACTAAACCACATCAACATTGTGTCTAAAACCCTTAAGTAATAAGATGATAAGTATCAAACAACCCTAAGGCCAAAACCAACCTCATTTGACCATGGATATAAGACAAAACAACGTTCATAACCACAAGAACTCCACAGCGGCACACTATCTCAGTGAACGTTCCATGAATCACTATTGTAAAAGGACAAAAATAGCAACATAAACAGTGATCTTGCACATGCTTGAAAACCGTCTTCAACGACTCCATAAACGCAATATAGGTAACTCTTTCATTAGCAAGTTCAAGACCACAATACTTACATCGTCCTTGGTATCTCTAAGGCTTTTGTTGTGCAACAAGCTCAGCCAATAGAATACATTCCCTGAAGTAATACCTTCATGCAAGTATAGATTTTCCTCGGCTATTCGTGAATATGGATGAGGACAAAACAAAGCCACGTCCATAAACAGAAGTTGTTGCGCTTTCGTCAAAGAATCATAACTTGTCCGCAATATAGAAAAGATAGGATGAACCCTCTCTTGAGAGCGATTGAAGTTCAGCTTCGACATTCCCTCCCTCCAATCCAATGGGTCCTTACTAGAATCGCCCAATTGACCAGCCAAAACCTTAATGGCCAACGGAAGGTACTGAAGAGCACATGTACCAACACCACCACCTTTGTCAAACCGACAACGTTCAACACATTGCTCCACAACATCACGTTGAGCACTTTCTAATTGCGAACAGTGAGGAAGAGCATGGTGAAGAAACAACTTCGTGGCCTCTTCCTTGTCTAGCTCTGGCATCTCTATGCAATGATTTTTATCAATATCCAAGCGTACTAAAATGTCTTTAGTACGAGCTGTCACCAATACCATGCTGTCACCATGAAAGCCTGCTTGCAAAAACGTTAGAGCTGCATCACGTGAGACCGAAGTGTCCCACACATTGTCTATTGCCAAGAAAACCTTATGTTTGTGAATACGCTCCTTCAAAAGGCGAACAACCTGCAGTCTCAACACAATTTCTACGTATATAAATTTCATAAATTCCAAAATCCCATCTGAAACCCCCATGACCATCAAAATACCTGCCTCAACAAGAAACTGCAAACTTGAACAAACTTTCTAGATCATGCACATTTCAGTTATGATGTTGCCCATTCGGTTATTAGAGACAGTACCTTGTCTCCTTGCAATTCTTTCTCAAGCTCAGGATTGAGTTGTGTGAGCTCGCGCAACACCTGTTTCTGCAACTCTTCTCGGCTTAGCCCACCCAACTCCGCAAGACACACCCTCCCATCATATTTGGCAGACTGAGTGTTACAAAGTGCTTTGCAGACAGTGGTTTTCCCGAGACCGCCCACTCCATACACACCCACCACACGAACTCCATAGTTCATAGAGGCCTTAACTTGATGGAACTTGTTCACTATCACCTGTAGATAAAAAAAAAATAGTTAGGATGCGGCCTCTCAACATAAACGATAGGGAAATAAGACAACTTGCACAAAGAACAATCCCCATCAGTCATCAGGTCCCCAGTGGGATTCACAAGCTTCATTGGCTTGGCTCGGTCACAAAGCAAAGAGACGTAGTCAAGACGAAAATGAATTGAAAGTAAAACAAACCTCACAAAGCCGTTCACTCCCCTCAAGAGAAGTGGTATCGTATTGAAGGTTGGGAGGAACCAAATTAATGATCGCAGTCAGTGCAGCCTTCCTGTAACTCACTTCCCCATCTGATTTGTACACGATACCATTTGTGGGTCCAAAAACATTCAAAGCATTCACCCAATCCTCGATCACAATGCGTGAGTCATCTTGGGCCCAACCTTGCCACACTTTCAACCACCGCTTACGACGCACACTTTCATGGCACTGGGCTCGGGTTAACTTGAAGAACAACGGAAGGATCCGAGGATAGCCATCGTGCAACTTCTGCGCCTTCGCAAATGCATCCAACTCCAACATAGGCCACTTTGTCCGAGTGAAAAACTCCTCCGACAGAACCACAACCGCCACCCGACATTCCTTCGCAGCTTGGAAAATGAGCTCGGGGAATCTCAAACCCTTGGGCAAGCTGTCGTCACGCTTGTCGAAAAATGGGAAGTGGTGAAAGCTCTCCAAGTCCACGCAAAGCTGCTCCACAAAATCCTTCTGCGCACCGCTGTGGCTCAAGAAAATCTTATGCTTCGGTTGCAGTTTTGGGTCTCCGTCCAGTTGTGACTCTGGTTCCAGTTCTGGTTGTGGTTCTGATTCTGATTCTGCTTCGTCAAAATTCCTGGGCACCAATCAAGGATATTAAGATATGTATAAAGTATGACATTCCATATGGCTTGGCAATCCAACGAATTGCACATGGAATGGTACTGCCTATGCTAATAATACACTGTTGATACGTCTCTCCTAGAACTATGGCAAATTAGAAAATCTCGGCGTAGAAGAATTTCACGAATAATAGATACCGTCGTGCATGATCTGAACCCAGCACAACGCAAACTGCCATGCGAGTACTTTAGCCCTGTTGAGTAGTACATGGAAACTCGCGAGGTAATTTAAGACAGCAATTCAGGGTCAGTAGTAGTGTACAGAGCCTGCCATCAAGACCTGGCATATCATAGGGTGAAAGCAAAGACGATTCCTATCCGACGCATGGAAATCCCCATTTACTCATCAAAACTAGAAACTAATGAGATCAGCCCCAACTTATGAATGACTGAATACAAAACGGGAGGCCCTACGATACCTTTGGGTTTCCTCTTCACTACGGATAAGGCAACATCAAATGGAAACTTTACAGAATTCAATAAATCAAACGTTTCAGTTCATAACCATTCATAATTACTCTGCAATTTATTCTGTTACTTAAATTACTGTGCGTGTACATCCAGTTTAGAACTTATTTCAGTGAATCTGTGCGTACCTGGGCCCTGGATCATGTTCCGACGCTTTGCCTTGTTGTCGTGAATGTGCGCTGTACTTCAGGAATGTAATCACACCAATGACAGCCAACACAGCAATCGACGTGGTGATGCAGAAAACTTCAAAAAATCCATAGAAAGTCTTGAAAACCACTTGATTTATGCCATCGACTTCGTTAGGAGTTGCCCCGAACTTCATTGCTGCACAAGATCATAAACAGTCCACTTGAGTGTTGCTTTCACTGACCATGAATGAAACAAATAAGATGTTCATAACAATGCTGACCTTATCGAGACCACATAACTGGTGTGAGCGATAATTACCCCTACTGAAACTCAAAGGGGTATACACAATGAGAGGCAACATGCCCCAGGACAGTTGAGGATTGTATGAAAAGACGCCACTTGGAACACACGCGCTCTTCCCTTCGAACATCTAATTGTTAAAACATCATAATCTCATGGCGGTTAACAGAAACCACCAAGAGTTGAAGACGAGTCCAATCCCAAGTCATGCTCTAAATCGAAGCAAGGTGATCATGTTTTCCTTGCTGCATCACGTTCACCTTCTCCAAGCACATCAGCTCATAGTTACCTTCACTGACCCAAATACAGCGCCAAACCATAGCATCAGCTCACTACCCACAACAACCTCAATATCAAACACTTACCAATGCAATTTTCGGAAACACAAACTACGATAGCTCTCCATAAATTCATAGGTCCTAGCAATGCCATTTCGGTCACCTTCTCACAACCAAACACAAGATGAATACAAAACCTTGGGTTGCAAGATCACAAGCTCAACTAAAATCAACATTTCCATAACCAGGACGAGCTTCTGCAGCACCTGAAACGAAGAAGATAAGAGCGCATTGCACCCGGAGGTTATCGCCATGGTGGAGGTCGCCTTTACTGATTCTTCATAAGCACCATCACGAGCGCAATACCTTCCATGTCGTCGTCACCACGCAGCCCAGGAACTTGCCACATCCACAAATCCTCGGATTGTTTTGTGCTTGACAAAGCACAAGCTCCGTCCAACTCCTCAAATCTCAGCACCCACAACCTTCAAAGCACAAAACAAACCACAACAAAATATTAAAACAAAACCAACACACAACGCATCCAACGACCACTACCCAACCCAACTCAACAAACCCAACAACCTCATCTCCATCTCTTGAAGCCTAGTGCTCTGACCCTCACTGATTGTGCCTTCGCAAAGGTACTTATCACGATACATGTACTACACCAGTACAAAATTCCTCCAAACTGATCGAACAACATCAAAGCAACACAACATGGCAACTGAACATGCCCTCAAACAAACCATCAGATCAAAAGACTTTCCAGAAAAAAAGCAATGAACTGAAACAACAATCTCATACAAACTCACCAGTTCCATTCTTCACAGGCAACAAGCAACGATCCCAAACCCTCACCTCGGCACCCACAACCTTCGAAACAGTCTCCGACAATCCGTAGCTTCTCCAACCTTCCAATCTGCCCTGCTGGCAGCCGACTAACTCACCTTCCACATCGCCTCCCACCCGAGCCGTCCGATCACCGCCCTCTCTCCCTCTCTACCGTCACATGTCACATGTCAACATGGTCAACAGCTGACCGAGTGCCACCCGTCAACCGCCCACTCTCTTCAACCCGGCCCGTTCCCGCTCCCAACCGCCGAAGGTTATCTCTCACTCTAATGTCTAACTAAGTTACTAATTGCCATGTTTAGTGAAGTGTATGCAACATGCCCCCGGTCACTACAGTCAATCCGGGTTCGCGGTGTCAGGGCCCGGTTTTAGCCCTGACACCGCGAAGACCGGCCCTTCTCCCCAAGCGCCTTTTCGCCTCCTTCCCACGATAACTGCCACTCTCCCCCAAATCTTTTTCGCACTGCCCGTCTCTCTTATCGGCACATCTCGCCGATAGCCCCTTCGCCCCCGCCTTCTTCGGATCACCGAAGTCCCCTTATCGGCCCGACATGTGTACTCCAGAATGACCCGCCCTTCTCGGCGGCTTCAAACTGCCATCCACGCCGTTTCGTACGGCGCCGTCTTTGGCACGATTATTGTGCCGTGTAGAATTCTTTCGGAAGGGGAGTGATTGTCTGCGCTTGAATTGAGTTCCTCGATCACAATCTTCCCATACAGGACATGTCGAATGGAGATTCTAGTGAAACGGCGCCACCAACCGTTGCCGATAACGGGGCAGCAGGGAGGAATTGGAGGCGTCAAGGGAGAATGAAAGAAGCTGGCGTGCAAGAGAAGGGGCTGGAGGACCTTGAAGCCGCGTTTAGGGTTTGGCCCGCATGCAGACTACCTGAAGACACACGGTCACAAGGTTCTTCGAATGCGCGATTCGAAGAGTAACGCAATCCAAGCTTATCGCTGATATTCCCTCAGATTGTAGGTCCAGGCTAATCGGTTTAGGCGGCGTAGGCAATAATCATCATCGCCATCACCATCACCATCAACGTGAAACCCTAATCCAGGCATGGCAAAGTTTTGTGTGGCGGCACCATTTCCAACACTTTCGAACTGTGTTTTTTGCCCTCTAGCGACATATCCAGGATCTTCAAGCTCTGCGTCAGCGATCGCTGCTTCAAAACTCCAGGATTTTCAAGGCTCTGCGTCAACGATCGCCGACTGAACTTTTCGGTAAGTTCCCTGTCTTTCTTGCTTTTTATTTAATTCCATTTCGGTAAGTTTTCTATCATTCTTACTTTCCATTTCTTTTCGGTGATGCATACGGGCGGTCCTTCTTCCATTCCGTTTCAAATGTGGGGCGTTGGAAAGTAAGTTGTGTGAAGGTGTAGGAAATTTTGCAAAGCGTCCAGGTTTAGGGTTTAAGAGTTTTAGAGTTCCCGATAATCGTTTCTTACGATAAGGTTTCATGTTTGGCAATGTCCTCCCTCGCAGGACTGTAAAAATGTCGAAGCGGCCGGTGTGTTTCTGCAAGCTACTGTTTGATGAGATCCCGGTGGAGAACAGGAAAGGGATTCCGCCCACCTACAACAAGGAAACGGGGAGGATCGAGCAGCTATTCGTCATTGAGAACGACCACATTTGGCGCGATAGCTGGGAGGTGATGGAGGCGAGGGACCTTATCCTGGAGCTGCATGGACCGGACTCGCCCATCGTACTGCCTGGACAAACCGGCCCCAAGCAGATACTGTGCATTCATTGCAATACGACGCACCAGAAGCATAGGTTCAACCTCCACCGGAACCATGCATTGTGCGAAGGGAAGGAGAAGGAGGGCGTGAAGATGCCCTCGTATCCCAATTTGGGCGTCAGGGATGTGGCGAACTTTGTGGCACGACTTCGGGATTGCCAGTCGGCGGAAGATGCAATTCAGGTATTCGGCACCATAGAGCCGATAGCCACGAAGAGGAGGCCTCGAAAGGGTGCCGATAATGAGGAGGAACCGAACAGTCGACGTCGAATTAAGCGCGGGAAGAAGCTGTCACAGGAGGGCCCTCCGCAGAAGCGTACCGCGGCGGCTTCTCGGAAAAGACCTCCGCCCCCGAAAGCTATGTCCAGTGATGATACTTCTTCCTCGGCAGAGTCGGGAGGAGATCACAGCACAGATCATGAGGCCGATAACGCACGGACTCTGATTGTGCACGGCGAGAAGGGCGGTCTTCCGTCCGGGGATGATGCCTCTAGGAATTCCGGTGCCGAGAAAAGGATGTCGAAAGTCCGGAAGTCCGCACTCGCGCCTGCGCCCAAGAGGGATTCCTCCATCGTCCTCCGGAAGGCGGAGCTTGCGAAGCAGAATGTACCGAAGAAGGTGGCACAAGCTGAAGAGGCCACAAAGAAGGCGAGATTTGAAGAGTCCAGGAAGAAGACAAAGGCATTCCGGCCCCCAGCAACGGCGAAAAGGCTTACGGGAAGGCATCGATCCCCACCGGTGCAACAATGGTTCAGAGAGACGAGGAATGCTGAGAGACCCTCCGACTCTGACGAAGGAACGCCGATAACCTCGCACGAATCCCCCCAATCCTCGACCCAGAAGGAACAGCGACCGCCGCTGACATTGGCCAGTATACTTCGGTTAGGCTCTGATGATGGTGCGAATCCCGATAAGCGCCTCATTCTCCCGGCGAAAGGTAGCAAGGAGCAAGCTTTGGAGTCGGAGAGGGCCGAGATGATGCGGCAGGTGCAGGAGGACGCTGCGCGCCTTTTCCCGTTGAAATTGGTGCCCACCCCCGAAAGGAAGGTACCGATAACGCCGTTGTATCTATTCCTCAAGCATGGTCTGCTCGACAGTATCACGATGGGCAGTTTACATTCCGAAGATGAGCTGTTGAAGTACGTCTTGTCCTTGGTGGAGTCTGGAGGCAGCCAGCGGAGGTTCCACCAGGCTCTCGGTGCCTGCATTTCCGAAGAGGTCGGCTTCGACGATAACCCTGTTTCGCTTCAACAGTTGTCAACCCTTTGCAATCTGGCAAAGAATCCCGATTACAGTACAACGAAAGAGGTCTGGACAGAGGCATCGAGAGGAACGTGGGCATACATGACGCATATTTTGGAGTGCGTCGAGTTAGAAACGGCTTTGCATGCCAAAAACGACAAACAAAAGCGGTGCAAGGAGAAGTTAGTCAGGATGGAGATGAGTAGATTTGATGCCGAAAAGGCGGTGGAGACAGAGGCTATTCGATGGGACTTCAACAATCTCTTCGGGTATTGCGCGATGAACGAGATTCTTCGACCATTGCTGCCCCCACTGCCATGGACGCACAACATTGACGAGGCTCGAGATGTCGTGCACCGTCTAATATCTATCAGAATCGACATTGCCCCGTCTCCGGCTCCAGCTATGCTGTTGAAGTGTTACTTCGTTTGCAACGGGTTCTCGCGGGTGTAAGTTTTTCCTTCTCGCCACAAACTTGTCCCTTATCGTGTCTTCTCGTCCCTTATCGTCTCTCATCGTCCCTTATCGTCTCTCATCGTCCCTTATGGTCTCTTATCGTCTCTTATCGTCCCTTATCGGTTTACTTGACTCCGTTGTTTTTCAGGGGCCGGAATATGTGCAACCCTAGAGTAATCCCCCAGCATTGAATTGTACGTGGACGCTCCAGTGGAAAATTGGGATGGGCCGTCTCAAATGTACGAAGTCCTGAGTCCCTTCCTCTTTGGAAGGAACGCATCCGATATGCACCTCCCGTTCTCGGCGGCGTTCTCGCGGCTCCGCGATAATAAGGACGGCGGGTGAGATTCTATGTTGCACTTCATCGAAATGGTCCATGCTCGCACTGTCGTGGACACGGCAAGGAGTCATCCAGAGGATTTCGTTTGACAGTGGTGTGCTGCTGATAAGGGTATCTACGAACACTGGGATACCCTGGACGAGAACTGCTTGGCAAGGGAGGATCTAGACTTCATGTATACCGGCTACGTTCCACGTAAGGTTTATCCGATAACCCCGTCATTCATCTAACTGTTTTCTTCCTCATTCTTGGTATCTCCGTTATTTCCCTGTGACTAAACGATAAGGCTTTTGCAGGCACTGTAGATCCTACCGGGGCACGCAAAAGGAATCTTGCAGAGGCAGGCTGCAAGAACGCTGTGTCGCGTCTGGTAAAAAGAGAGTGGGATCGGCGAGAAGGGCATCCAATGACTTCACATGACGAAATTCGGCGGGAGACGTCTACCTGAACAAGGGACCTGGAGGGTGCAGCGACCCTCCTTCACATGGACGAAGGAACCTCGAATGAATTCCGCGTCCAGAATCGGTTCCCGGGGAGTGACGACGACGAAGGATTCCCCGATAAGTGTATGGACGAAGTTACGGAGGAAGCACAAGAGGGGCCTAGCGACGAAATACGTCGGGGAGGTGTTCCCGATAGCGTCCAGGAAGAGCTCGCTTCTACAACGGTGAAGTCAGTGGGCCGTCCCGCCGATAACCCATCTCCCATGGAGTTTTTGTGGACACAAGCAATGAATGACCATACCCTCGGCATTCCGGAGTCTTCACAGTCGTTGATGGGGCTATCTCAATTCGACACCCCTCTTCAGCATGTTGTGTTTGCGGGTACGGGGGAGACGGAACCCGGCATTAAATCCCACCGTCTATCGTTCCCTCTGTCGAGTCAAGGTATTGAAAACCTGGACTCTACTGACATACCGCCGGTGGTTCCCGAGGCGCCTTGCGTGACACCCTTGGAAAGTCATCCGATCCCAGAGAAGGCTCCCTCTCCGGACTCCGATTACGCTTCTCCGCCAGGGCCCGATAACCCTGCTCCTCCGCCAGAGCCCGAGAACCCTACTAGCCCGCCAGAGCCCCAGAACCATGCCAGTCCGCCAGAACCCGTTGAGCCTGCTTCAGCGCCAGATCCTGATAGCCCTGTTCTGATATCTGAGCCCGATAAGCCTGCTCCTTCGCCAGAGCTCGATATGCCTGCTCCTCCGCCAGGACCCGTTCAGGCTCCTCCTCCGCCAGAGGCCGATAACCCTTCTCCAAAGGAGATGGACCCCGAGGAGATCAGACTGGCATTGCGCTTTATCAAGGAAGCACAGGAATCGCAGTTGACCAGTATTTGAGTTTATCCTGGACTCGAAGAGCGTGTTCAGAACGGTTTTAGGGGAGAACAGAAGGCGGCGTATACGTGCATATTGGAGAAGAATCGCGGAGTTTGTACTTCAGACATCGTTTCCTGGGACAAAGAGCCCTCGCTCTGCTACGAAGCCGAGGAGCATGACGCATCCACGATAGAGAAGAACCTCGGAATTATTGTGGAGGTCCTAAAACGAAGGTGAGTGTCGTCGTTTATGTTATCGTGTTCTCCAACACCTGTTGTTTATCGGCACCTATTGTCTAACATCCCCTTTCTTCTGAATTGCAGGCCTCGTTTTATTCACCCGAAGGACCTCACTGGAGGTATGAGGTTTTTCGGTCCAGACCTTCGGCAAGCCGTGGATGTCTCGCTTGCACTACAGGACTGGCATTGCGTGCTAAAGGACAAGCAGGAAATGGAAGGCACATTTCTAGATTTCCTCCTTAGGCATGTCGTCTACAGGGCGAAGGAGCATGTTCGAATCCAGTATCATCACACGCACAACTGGTTATCGGCGACCTTGCAGTGCTATCTGGCGGATGAAGGGAAGGGTTGGGATGACATCGTGAGCTTTCTCAGCCGCTCGTTCCGTAGCACCACCAAGACGCCGAATACCCTTATCGTCTCTTACCACGATAAGGGTCACTGGAGCGTATTCGTCGTGGAGCAAAGGCGAACGTATCACCTGGACCCAGCGAAAGGCATGCACAAGGGTCGGGAAGTGGACAACTTTGTCTTCCTTGTGCACATGGGATGGGCAACCGCGAAGGGCGTGAGGATCGGATCTCGGAGTTGGCGAGAATGGCAGAGTCGATCGCCGATAAGGTTGCCTCTGCCTAGTCAGAAAGAAAGCTGGGAGTGTGGTTTCATGGCAGGCTTGGGCTTCTGGCAGTACCTTATCACACGTGGTAGGCGCAAAGAGGCGGAGGAGAAGACCGTGACGGAGACCAAATATCTGGACTGGGACGGGAAGAAGGCGTACCGATGGTTCATGCAAGCGCTGTATACGGAGATTGTCGCACCGCTTCCGTTCCACGATGCCCTAAATCTATGTGGACAAGATACGGTGGAGTTCGGAAGCGGAAGTCCGGACGTAGTTTTCGTGGAAGCCGGTACAGAGACGACAAAGAAGAAGGAAGTCCCAGTTCTCGGTATTTCGGAGACAGTGGGGGATCGTGAACTTCAGCGCTTCAACGTGCTCACAAACCCACCAGTTCATCTCAGAAGACGGAAGAAGTCAACTGCGCCAAAAAGCCCGAAAAAATCGAGAAAACCGAAGGGCACCACCAAGATGAAGAAGTAGGCGATAAGGGGGGGGGGTGTTGTACACAGCCGATAGACTCCAGGAATTTGTACAGATTAATAGGATGCCGATGTTGTACATTTCATTCATTGTAAATGACAATTTTTTCGATAGCGTACATAAACGGATTTTGGGACCCCCTTGCAGAGACTTGTAAGCGGAACTTAAAATCCAGTCTTTGCCGATTATATTGAATGCTGAGTTTTAACTTTCAAACTAAAGAAATATCACTTCAGGGGAAACTTCAGCCGATGCATGGAACTTAATCTAAGAGCATCTTATCGGCAGTATTCCACCGATAAGATTACTAATGGTTATCGGTGCAGGTTTGCAGCTGAAATCCTCTGCCCTTTATACTCATCCACATCGGAGCCTGTAACCTAAGTCGTTTCTTGAGTTAGTCTTTCGCTAGCTGGAACGGACCTCACCCGAAAACCTCTGGAATCCAGGAAGTCATGCAACCTTCGGAGCCTCATTCCAACACCGTCTTCATTTGTGGGGAGCGGTGCAGCTATATCCTGGAGTGGATGAAGCATTCCGGCTTCGATTTCAGCCTCCAACCTTGAGAGGGTGGCGTCGGTGTTGCGCAAAGCTGCATCCAAGTGTCTTGCTAGCAACGGTTGGCGATAAGCCTTCTCGAGTAGCTTTAGGACAAGCTAATGCATACGATCAAAATCGCATACCCATGTCTCGCCTAATTCTCGAAGGTTGG
This sequence comes from Bryoerythrophyllum caledonicum, assembly GCA_963971425.1. Taxonomy (NCBI): domain Eukaryota; kingdom Viridiplantae; phylum Streptophyta; class Bryopsida; order Pottiales; family Pottiaceae; genus Bryoerythrophyllum; species Bryoerythrophyllum caledonicum. Next base: position 10,170,329 of record OZ020525.1, on the reverse strand, counting down.
AAGCCACTGGGGTTACATCTCCGGCTTCGGTATCGGAGGGAACATCATTATCGGGGAAGCCCTCGGTATTCGGGTGTCGACCATTGTCTTGGCGGAGAAGATTCGTCATTCCTCCTTGGTTTGTGCCGCGAAGGGAGCCCAGATATCTAGCAATTTTTCCCTCCGCCAGGTCAGGTCTTGTCATTTTCAGGACCTTAACCTGGTGCTTATAGATGTTACCTTTCTGGGAATGGACACATTGGCAGACGGCCCATTCGGTGCATGGATTGTATACCGCATACGTAATGTGTCCCCTATTCGAGGACTTAACGTATGCAGGACCTCCCGACCACTCGGGCAAGGTGACCACATTATCGGGAATTGTATTTGTTTGGTTGATTGCATTGACCATGATCTGCCGCTGCCTCTTGTTCTTTATAAAACCGTTTAGCTTACACCAGTGACTGTAATCATACTTCTTGATGACATTTCCAGTGAGCTCATAAATAAGCCAGTCCATCCTTCGGCCGATAAGCTTCCTTTTGGATTGCCGGAGTACTGCTTTCATGTTAGAATGGTATGATTCGATCGCTGCAGTGGTGTCCTAGCCAGCATGGGGGATTTTCCGGTCTCCCACAACCCACATTTTGATTTTCGGGAGCCATTCCTTGTTGAAGTACTTCAAGTATGCATCAGCGTCTGACAAGAGAGCCTTAGCTTCGCCGTAAACGTGCCGCACCCACTCTACCAAATTCCACACCTTATTGTCGGGAGCTCTCGCCGAAGGGTCTTGGAAGTCAGTAGGTGTCTCTGATACGTACATAAGTGTGCCCACAATTCGCAAGGCTCCGGCCCTCGTCTCCATGTCTTTCAACTTAGCACATGCATTCTTCTGCCATGCTCGACGAACATGCCAAAGACATAGAAATAGATGCGAGTGCGGCCAAACCTCCCTGTGATAACCCGACAAGTCGATAAGTTCAACTGGCTGAAGCTCGTCACCCGATAACGTAAGAATGCTAAATTGCTTACCGAAGAGAGTTGATCTCATTATCGGCGTCGTCAAGTACAAAGGCAGTGGGTCTCCAGTCCGGCCTTATCTGCACCAACTTCTGCTTCAGAGCGCGCATCCAAGGCACGAGATCTGATTGTTTGGATTTCGCAGTGATCACGAAAGCCACTGGAACACCGTTTCTCCACTCGTCGAATACCATCATCGTGAAGAGCGGATACTGGACACGCAAACAAAGAATTAAGCGGTATGGGAGTGAGTGCTCCTAATTTTTATACGGACCCTACATGGAGCACGGTAAAGGTATGTGTACCTTTTTGTTGTTCGTTGCGAATGTCCCGTCTATAGCAATAATGTTATCGTGACTGTATTTCAGCATCATGTGCGTCTGAAATGGGGTTTGAATCCCAATTACGAAGGGTACGTTATCGGCATTCAGCACTCCGTCGACCTTGCTGCCCGGGTCTTGGTAGTAAAAAACCGTACCTCGGTTTTCTCGGACCCACATTCTCACACTCTCAGCGTCGTTGTCGTGTTTCTTGTATAGTTCTTGCGCACGGACTCCGCATATGTTGCGGATGTCCTCCATGCTAAGGAAACAATTCCGAGAAGGCGTAGGAGTGCCCTCATCCCGTGCCTTCAGTACCAGCTTCTGGTGCTTCTGTATTATAGCTGCCATCGGAACTTGCTCTTCAAATTGCCTCAGAACCCAAAGCCTTACTTCCTCCGATATGTACTTCCGAAAGCGGAGCTTTCCCCTCTGCACATTGTCCTTATCGTGGACGATGAGGCCCTGTGTGTCGACATGTTCCGAGCAAAAGTACCCTATCTCGGCGATATATGGTAGAAAATAGTACCTCTTTACGTAGAATCGACATTGGCAGTCCACTTTCATAGAGCCCCCCTCCTTCGCATCAGTGGCACGAGGGCCTTTCTGGCCAGCGCCGGACGTAAGTTGTTTCCCTTTGTGATTGTATTTCGATGGCGTTGGTGTCATTTCGGGCGTGATAGCTTGGATCTTGTCCCTGTTGTCTTCGGGACCGTATTGACAACGCCATCTGCTTATCGGCGTTGACCATCAGAGATACGTGCGGTACTGAAGAGATGTAACGGCACAGCCGATAAGCAGATCTACCGTGCATATCGTGATATCAGAGGTCGCGATTCACTTACCGCTGGTACTCGATGTGGCAATTCCACCGATAGTACGTCTTCTCGCCGACGTTTGTGCGGTCGTTCTTGTCGCGGACGAAGGTAGTCTCTACATCCTTTCGGCCAGACTGCTCACCCTCCACGAAATCCGAGACCCTATCCCAGGGAATGTAGGCGATAAGCTTGGACTGCTTCCTCTTCGATGATTGCGGATCTTCTCGGCCTCCATGTTCCACCTAAGACATTTCCACGTCAAAATTCCTGGAGGAGGGTTTTGTAATGAATCGCGCATCCGAAGAACCTTGTGACCATGTTTCTTCAGGTAGTCTGCATGCGGGCCTTCCCGGAACGCGGCATCAAGGTCCTCCACCCCCTTCTCACGCACGCCAGGCGGTTTCTTTCTCCCTTGACGCCTCCATTTCCTCCCTGCTGCCCCGTTATCGGCAACGGTTGGTGCCGCCGTCTCGCCAGAATTCCCATTCGGCCTGTCTTGGATGGGGAGATTGAGATCGAGGAACTCCATTCACGCGGAGACAAGCACTCCCCTTCCGGCAAGGTGCTACGCGGCACAATAGATCGTGCGAAAGACGGCGCAGAAACGATGTGGATGACACTTCGCGCCGGCATCCGCCGAGAAGGGCGGGTCATTCTGGAGTACACGTGGCGGGGCGAGAAGGGTGTTTCGGTGATCCGATGAAGGCGGGGGGAGAAGGGGCTGTCGGCGAGAATGCCGATAAGGAATGCGGGCAGCGCGAAAAAGAGTTGGGCCAGAGTGGCAGTTATCGTGGGAAGGAGGCGAAAAGGCGCTTGGGGAGAAGGGCCGGTCTTCGCGGTGTCAGGGCTAAAACCGGGCCCTGACACCGCGAACCCGGATTGACTGTAGTGACCGGGCAACATGCCGATGAAACGGAATTAGGCATTTTCACGAGTGATTGAGAGGTTGTCGGTGGTGATGGCGATGGCGGTGGAGGAGCTGCGGCGCAGGGGAGGCGCACTCTGGACCGCGCTCACCAGGCTGCCGCCGCGCGCGCCTGCTCAAGGCCGTGCATGCCGAGCGTAGCTTCGTGGATCGCTTGGCGGGATCCGCCATCGCCGACGCGCATCTCACCAGGTTGGTCGATTATCCTACAATTGCAGTATGAGGACTCATGACAGTCAGGGTAATTGGTAATCCAAGACTGGAGGATGATAGACAAATTGAATGAGGTTTAGGGTTTGGAGTTGAAATCTTTGTTCGAAGAGGTTGGAATCTCTATCTTGGAGTTCTGGCATATGGAAGATTAATTCATAGTGATTTGAATCTCCATGAGTTTTCTACTATCAGGGGAAAGGCACCGAAATTTCGTAAAATCATACGCTTTCTGGCCTTCCACGGCACCTTCTTCTTAGCCGCTTAGGGACATACTTGAGTTCCGTTGATTCTTTCGCCGCCTTAGTTTATTGGAGCACATCAGTAATTTCACTGTGTGGAACACTTCCTTTGGTATAATGCAAGCATCTGAGGTCACTCAGCTACTAATTTTGAGTTAACAGATGCTTCGATGGGCATAGCATGTTGTGCTAACCCTAAAGTTGCAAGAAATGGTATTGGTGTCTGATATTCGTGTTTTTTTGAACGCAGTTCGAATTTTGGTCATTTGGAGGGGATTTTGTACGTGCTTCAGAACCAGAGCTGGCGCGTTACCGGTGCTACTGCTGCGTTGAAGTCGTTCCAGGCTGAGAAGGAGGAAGGAGAAGCGAGGGTGTTGGGACAACGAGCTCTGTGGGGGCTGGCTACAGCGCATCTGAACCTGGTGTATCATTTCGTAAAATCATACGCTTTCTGGCTACAGCGCATCTGGACCTGATGGATTAAACAGCAGGATGGAGCAGCAATTGCAGGAAGAGTTTCAGGCCAGTTTGACAAGAAAAGTCATCCGTCTGCAGCGTTCAGGAGGTTGAAGATGGAGAATGGTTGAATATTCACCTTCCGACCACACGTTGGGTGAGCTAAGGATCAGGGTAACTCACCCCAATTGTGCAGAGAATTTTGTCTCCAAACATGTAGGCTGTTTTGAGGAAGAATATGACGGAGATGTCATTGGCTCCTCTTCATATTGGGCAGCCACTTTGAGGCTGCAAGTGTACCACGAAGAGTTCGAGAAGCTGCAGCAAGAGCGCAGGGTTCTGAACGTGGATACAACTGCTTTGGTTGCCGCTGTTTCAGAGCTGACCAATGGTGGTGCTGAGAAGTTGCTGAGAATATCTTCTGCGGAAAGGAAGAAGCGGTTTCCAGGAATGGCCAAGTTCGTGTACGAGCAGGTGTGAGTCCATCTCTCTTTCTCTCTCTTTATGGACCGTTTATATCTTGGAGCGTTCTGAGCTTGTTTTCCTGGTGTGTGACAGGCTCTGGTAGAGTTAGATGAGCCCTTTCTGCCGCATTTCAAGGGCATGTTGAACAACAAGGTGCCTGCGATCTGTGAGTACGTGTATGATGAGTTCACCTCCATCACCATCACAAATGGAGGGCCACGAGAGAAGCAGCGTGCACATCTGCTCCTGAGCGATCTGAAGTAAGCATATTTTCTTCCCTGAGCACCGTAGAAGTAGTCGAGTCTTGGATGGTTGTTATGTTTGCCATACTTGGAGGACGCATGAATCAGTACAGGAGAGTAAAGTCACATAAAGTTTTGACGTCATATTCCCTCTTTTGACTACTCTTTCCTCACAGTAAGCAAGCAATAGATCCAAAGAAGAGCTTGGTGTTCTTGTCCTTCAGTTATGTATGGAAGAGCTTGGTAGTTGTAGCCGTCTTTGAGAGTGAAGAAAAAGTTTGTATCAGATCAACCCCGATAGCACCGTATTTCTCCTTCGAGCAGATCATTGTTTTTCAGTCGATGTATTATGCATGATGCAAATGGTAATTATTGTCAAGGAATGTTTGCACCCGTAATATGCTCGTTTCATTGACGTTCAACCTCAATGCATGTATTGTCTTCCCAGCTTGACTAGAAACTCTCGATTTCCTGGAAGAAGCGTGAGTACATGTGCGTCCAACTCCAGCAATGAAGATATAAGGATATATTCCTCAAGCTTTGTTCACTCCCCAGGTAGTTGATGAGTACATAAACGATGGAGCTGTGCGGTTTCTCGGCGTTTTGGCTAAGATCACGGGTAGTATCTATTCTTATAAAGTTCAATATCTGATACGAGGCTCATCGAGCTTCATTATAAAAATCTAATTTTTCTCGGGTGCGGGTCCAGGAGGCAGCTCGATGTCCGTATCCGCGAGCGTCGCCTTGGTATTGCACTACTTCCTAAGCTGGCCCAGCCCTCTGCCCTCCCTTGAGAGGGACCCAATTCAACTGTAAATTGGACCACTCCGAAACTGTTATACTCGAAACCAACAAGCTCACAACAGTCTCGGTCCTTAGTATCGTCAAATATATTTAAGTATATTTATTTAATGATATGCCGGACGATTTGTGGTTGTGGTTGTTCGCTGGCAAGAGAAAAAGAAGCGATATTGTTGGGACGAGTTCTTCCGTATTCTATGGCGAGTTTGTGCTTGTGTATAATTCCGTAGCTTGTAAGAATTTTAACGAAGAGTGGGCTGTCCTGCACAATTTTAATTGGAGGAAATGGGAGAAAGTGGACATGTCTGGCTCTGTCCTCTGAATTGCGCTGAGAACCAGAACGAGTTAGCTCGTTCCGGTGAGTAGACAAGTTTTCACAGAGTGATTGAATCTCTCAAACTTCCAGTTTATTCCGCAGATCTTAAACTCTGCATTCTAGGTCGATTCAGAAACGTCGCAGCTACTTGTTCTGGACCAGCTCGAAGGTTCCAGTATTTTTTGTAAATTCCTGAAGTAGCACAGATTTCCAAAATGTGGAGTTACGACGAGCTTGTACAAGCTACAAAGTCTATGGAAGAACCAACAGAATCTCCCCTTACTTTTCCAGTACTACTGAACTTGACATGGAAAGAATGTAAACTTCAAAATGCTCGTTGCCTGAAAGATGCTATGATGATCGACAAGCGAGACTGGAAGAGGATGTTGGAATGAAAAAAACAGTTCTCACCAATAACGATGACAACTGCAACAGATTGTTTATAGTAAGGATCAGATATCATAAAATCACATAAAAGTAATCATGGTTAGTGATTCGTGCCTTGAACCATCTGCTCACACCACGGTTCGTTAGAGATTCGGACGAGGTTGATAAAGAAAGTGACAGTGAAAATCATAATCCCAGTTTGCACCTTCAATCACATCTAGTTCTTCAAATGTCCAACTGCGCGCTCCCAAGAACCAAGGCATGAATGAAACAAGCTTGATGAACCGACTACATGGACCCTTGCTTTTATTGACCAGAACGAACTGCATGGTATCTGATGAAGAACATAAGATGCACACACCTACTAACCAAGCAAAAAACTCCCAACTTAGAGAACTCGAATAGCGTACCAGCGTAAACACATGCCCGTTCCCCCAACAACAATTGGTACAAATCCTTTACTCTGGAACAATAAGCTGATCGTTGCTGTTACAAACACTGAAAGTGACGAATGAAACAAAGTAGTATACCCGTTTATTTGTTATGAGTAGAGACTCAGCATGCAACTATTCTAATATGCAGATGTTTCATAGAGCATACAAGCATCTCGAGAACAGGAGATGATCCAAGGCACACTGAAATGATGAGTGGGGATTGAAAATTCACAAGGAAGGGAAAGAATCAGAGCCTTCAGTGATGCTTATCTACCCGTCTGTCCGAAGACAATAAAAACCATTCATAAAATTTGACCACGCAGATTGTAAGATACATGCATTTGAATAATAGCGTTCTCAAATGAGGAAGCCAAGACAACGATGCAAATAAAACCCCCTTGTAATCCAAAAGTATGTGCTTTTATCTCCAAATGAGCAATGTGATGCTATGATTTGGTAGCTATTGAACAATACTAGCTATCAAAAAGAACAAAACGCTTCCACTACTTCATTTATCTATTTTCAATGATAAATTCTCCTCCAGAAACCTTAATTTATTCTCAAAAATGCCCCTAAATTTTGCATTTCAAAATAAAACATTAACAAAACTAGAAACTTATTCTATGCCTCGCAAGCTTCAACCATGAAATTGCAAAAAGTATAATCAAGTACACAAACAGCATATAGCAAGTTCAGCAAGCTCTTTCCAAATAGTGATAAAAGATTGTGGCATGATAATTTCATTTCAATGTAAAAAACTTCTCACCAAACCGACAAATCAAGCGTCTTTTGTATCTGAAATGCAAGATGACGATCTCAGAAAAGGAATGCAGCTCCCTCTCGAAACACTGAAAGCCCTTGGGAAGAACGTTGCAAAAATCTCGGGCATGCCTTGAGAGATTGATATCTCGATAGCTTCACGGATTGATCTCATTATAAATGATTTCCAATCTACACAAGCAATGACATTTTAGCTCCAGTAAACCTCCAAGGATGCCATGGTGGCTATAAAACATCCCCAAGGATAAGATATAACTCAACAAGATCCGCCAAACATATGGAGAGTGGCGATACATAGTTAGTGACAAGAATCTGTAAACATGCTATAGAAAGAAATCATGACATATGCATTTTGTGGCGAGCTCATGCAGTGAACAATACAAAAATTCTACTGCTAGACTGCAACAAATTTAAAGTAAAAAGAATGTCAAGTGAACGGACTTCTTTCTTAGTAGACATACTACATTGGGATACAAGTATGAAATACACAGACGCATTGTATCCTAGTTGAAATGTCATGAAAAGTAATCCTAACCTACTACGCAGAATTGATGCAAATTACTACTATAGGATATCATTCATCTCAAGAATCATAACAACCTTGCACAAGAAATAACCATAATAGGGACATCAAATAGATTAGTTGGAAAACAAGTAAACTAGAAAAATGCAACCCTAACAAATAAAATAATGACTTCAAACATAATGTAAACAAGAGCAAGTGGTACTCGCAATGGTCCGACAATCAAGGATGGAATCCAACGCATGAATTGCAGCTAGTACTTGGGCTTCCGACACTGGTCGATCCAACAACTTCTGCAAAGATTCTCTAAGTTCATGCACCTGTCCATCCTCAGGTTGGGAATCGTAGTAAGTCGCGCTAGGTCCTTTGGGTGTCAGAAAAATCGCAAGCTCTGAGATTCTTTAAGATGCTAAGATTGGGCAACACAGAAATCTTTATCGAGCTTACGTCCGGATACTGTAATGTCATCAACCTGCTGAGATCCGCCAACATGGAAATTGTTGTCCCGCTTACATTCAATGACTGTACACTCATCCCTTTCATAAGGGCCAGTTTACATTACGGTGGAGAAGTCCACCGGTCATGAATTCTAGGGGAATTCTGAAATTTGATTGGCCAAGAGTGACACTCTTCTCCGATGGGGGTTTACACTACGGCCAAGAGTCCTCCGGTGGAGAACTTTGTGCATGGATGAAAAAATGACATGGCTGCCAATGTGGCGGCACTTTTTGGAGGGGAGGTTCTCCGGAGGTCAAGTTTCTTAGGCGAGCTCAAAGCCTCGGACAAGAAACATGGCCTCCGGAGAACTCCAACTTGAATAAAATATTCATGCAATGCTTCTATTCTCATCCTACACTACCTATGCATGTGCTGTCCTAAATATTCCAAGGTCATTTTTGAAGGTTTAGGGCTTCTTTTTAGGCATTTTAACATGCTCCAGTGCATAGTATTGCATGGTCCCCTAATGTTACGTTTAATTTGGAAAAAAAAAAATTTGGACCATTTTTTACATGGTCAGCCCACTTTGACTCTCTAAAGGATGGAATTTTTCCACTATGGACACATAATTTCTTTAAAAATCATTAAGAAAATAATGTTAGCTACTTGTTTACATTAATTTGGATGTCTTATAGAGGTGGAACATTTTCAAAAAATTCATGGTATGAAAACATTGCCAAATATATTTTATATTTTAATCAATACAATTTTTTTTAATTTCAATACAATGGTCGTTTATTATCCGGTAAGGTTTCTACTATAGCCTGCTATGACCATTTTGTGAAGTAGTCCGATGAAGATATCCAATACACTTCTCCTCTAGATGGTTACACTACGGCCAGTCAAGACGTCTTCATGAAGTTGTCCGGTACACTTCTCCTCTAGGTGGTTACACTACGGCCGGTCAAGACCTCTTGACACATTTTTTTATTGTCTTTTCCTCTTCTCCGGCACATCGTCCCTTGCCTCAAATAACCATGTCTTGGGCTGAAATTCTTGACCGACCGGTGCACTTCTTCACCTTAGTGTAAACATGCCCTAAGTTATACCTCTCATAAGTTATAACTCCGCTAACTTATAACCTTGGCTAACTTTAACTTCAACTAACTTATAACCATTGTTAGTGTAAAAACCTCCACTAAATTATACCTCCAGTAAGTTACATTGCTAGCTAGGGTTTGTGTAATTTGTGGATTTGTGGATTTGTGGGTTTGTGGGTTTGTGAATTTGTGGGTGTTAGGGTTTGTGGGTGGCAAGTAAAATCTAATGGAATTGACCAAACCTCCACTAAAATCTCAACTAACTTTATCCTCTTCTAAGTTCTTACTACCTCCATCCACCGGCGCTAGATTTGGCCATAACTTATAAGAGGGATGAGTGTAATGCCGTCAAACGGTCAACGTTGGCCTTGATCACACTCCTCAATCTACTGCACTTAAAAAAGCTAATGACTTTTATCTGAGATAGGGTACTTAAATCAGGTACCGCAGTCAACGCATCTAACCATTCGCACTCGAGAATCTGCAAACGTGTCAAGCGGCTAAGTTTAAACTCATGCAAACTTTCTAAATTGCATTGAGAAAGATTTAGAACTCGTAGTGGACTGAGATCCGGTAGCTCCATCAACCCGTCAGATCCCCTGCATCCGAGCTCCTCCCGATAAACCGAATCCCTCATACTCGCTGACTTTCTGAACTTAAAACCATTACAGATGAGAGAGTCCTGATTGCTGAGCTTCTTCAAGTTTGGAAACAGTCCTGAAACTCCACAATTACGCACTTCAAGTTTCTTCAGGTTGACCAAATCCTCGAAACCAGGAAGCTCCACTATACCCCGGCAATCACGCAATACTAGCTCTTGCAGTTGCGTCATCTCAAAGCTTAATCCCCTCAATCCTTAAGCCATGTAACAATGGCCAAACCACACCTTTTGCAAGCAAACCATACGGCTTTGATCAGGAAAGGCCCGCAACTCCCCGTGCCCCACCAACAAGAGCTCAACCAAGTTCACGCAATCTTCCAGGCCTGGAAGACGTGAAAGATTGATGAATGCGTATTATGTACTTTATCCAACATTCAAAGTGACTTTGGTAGGGAAATTTCAGGAACGCACCCATAATAGAAGGAGTTACGAGACTTCAATCAAACCAGATTCTTCGTCCCTCGATCCCCAACGAACTTGTCTTCAACTTCCCACACCCATCTACTTCCAAGAACTTGAGGCATCCCAGATCATGCAAGTCCACTGTCTCCAATTTAGGACACTTCACCAACTTCTACAGATCAACGTTGGAAAGTACTACAACTCGGATCTTCCCAGGCTTTGCATCTCGCTGTTACATACTGCAATTCTCTCCAACGCAGGCCAACAAGAGAGTCGAGGATTTCTGTGAAGATCCTCTGGGATGTCAAATGTATAGGGTTACGCCCTTGCACGAGGGCGTAACACGACGTTAAGCCCTGGTTTTCTTTCCGATTACAATGGAATCTTTACAAATCTTTCCACGTCCAACAGCGTTAAATTTTTAACAACCTTCCAGCTCAATTTTCCGCTTTATTAAACGCGTGGATTTTATATAGGAACGAACGAACCAGGGCTTGACGTTGATGAGAAAACTTTACCGATGATCTTCGAAAGATTCTCATAATCTGAAAAAAGCCACCGTCGCATGGAAAAGTCCATTGCTTGGGACTCGTTGACAGCGAACTCGTAATATATGTCGTGCAAGGTGATTCTTGAGAATCCATCTGAACCCAAATCCTCCACTAGGGATCTCCTATTCAAGATTTCTAACAGCTGTAAAGTCACATTGACGTATCAGTCAAAGAAGAGCTCCATCGGACAATCTCAGGCTCATGTTTAGGTCAGTCTGTCTAGCTCTCAAGACATACACATTTGTTTTTGATTCAACCAGAATGTTACAGTTACTTCTAGATTTTACTTGGGAAAGGTCCTTTGAATATCTCAATTATCAGATCCAAAGATCCAAATTTCCTGTGGACTTGACGACCTTACATACTAAACCACATCAACATTGTATCCAAAGCCCTCAAGTTTTAAGGTGATAAGAATCAAACAAACCTAGGGTCAAAAGCACCCTTATATGACCGTAAAAAAAAGCTGACAAATTGCCCTCTAAAACCCAAAGTACTGAAATGGGGCAGACTGTTCCAAGAAGTGTTACATAACTCATGAAGGAAAAAAACAAATATACTAACTTTACAAGTCACATCGCACATAAAAAAAAATCATTCTTCAACGACTTAGACTTGATTGCATGACTTGTAACTCTTTCATTGGCAAGTTCAACACCGTAATACTTACATTATGCTTGGTATCTGTAAGGCTTGTGTTGTGCAACAAGCGCCTTAGCCAGCCGAATATGTTCCCCGAAGTATAAAACTCACTCAACTTTGGATGAGGACAGAACAAAGCCACGTTCACAAACAAAAGTTTTTGGGATTTTCATCAGTTATGGATCCAAAGACATTTAAAGCATTCACCCAATCCTTGATCACAATTGTGGAGTCATCTCGGGCCCAATCTGAACATACGACTGCCGCTTCTCCTCCACTTCTTACTTGCCGCTTCTAAGTTCTCCTTGCAGTTCTTGTTGATTCCTGGAGTCCCGACTACTTGCCAACAGATAAGTATCACATGTGACGTAGCCATGCACACTGAATACATTATACAACCTTCCGACTCCAAATATCTCAAGCACATGTTGGATGTGAAAAAATTCCCGAGCATGGCAACAATCCGCCACCCACTCTAACCAGGTGCCAATACCAACCAATTGCCAGTCACCAAATACCAACCAATTACCACATGAGCACAAGCTGAGAACAAAGATAACACATTATATACAATTCAATATGTACTAGTGCCAATGATGCGATGAAGCTTGTAGAAGAAAAGGATAACCTTTCGCCTCCCAGGATCCGACCAGGTCATCACCTCGTCATTTCAAGAACCATGTCGCTTCTAAGGGAATTGACGCTTCCTGCTTGCTCTTTGTACTTGCGCTTCCGGCCGTTGTTTCCCGATTGTTCCTTCACGCTTCTTGTTTCACTTTCTTGCAAAGTTCTTTCTCTGATTTGCAAATTTCTTGCTTTACTGTCTTGCAAAAAAGACTCAATCTTCTTATTTCAGTGTCTTGTCACTGATTTGCATTTGTGTCAGCCAAGGTGAGTTATGATTTCATTTACATATAATTTAGTAGTTGTCTGCAACATGTTTTCTTTTCAGAATGCTAATTAAATTTTATGGGTTTGTAGATGGTGGATCGCTTCAGATGCACAGGTTTGCCATAAGGAAATGTGATTGTTAGTGAGATTAGAGAGGAGGTAGGAGTACTAGAGTCTTTGGTTTGCCAATATTTTGGTGCCAAAGCAAGTAAAACTGGATGGAAATATTGTGCGAGGACGACAGTGGTTGAGCAAGAGGCTATATTGACCTTGTACTAGCGTGTGTACGATTTTAACAATATGCCCAACAAAGAAATCAGCTTGCAATTTACTCGTGGCTTGATTTTGATGTCATTAGGAAAAAGTGTAAATTGGTCTCAATTTGCGGAGGAGAGAAAGAAGTGTTGCATGGCGTTGCATGCAAAGAAGCTTGTCTCAATGGGGTTAAGGTTGGAGGAGTGGCGGAAAATCTTACAAAGAAGCGTTGCCTTGCATCACCTATAGACATGGCTTCATTTCCTACTAAGTTGAAGCTCACAATAAAGAGTGAAAGTAATATTGAAGGTCTGAGAGTGATAGGAAGAAAACCTGTAGTGAGGGGTAGAAGGGGGGTTTCACCTGGGTGGGATTCAAGAGAGTTTGATAGGATGCACTCAATATTACAAGGAAGCTTGGAGTTAGGAAGTGAGCTTCAAGCAACTTTAGCAAAAAGCACTGCTGATTTGGGGGTGATAGAGTACAAGTTGAGAGTTGCAAAGATGCTGCGAGATGATAGAGGTGTGATTTTGCAAGAGAGTCAATTGCGCTTTGATACATTGAACAAAGAGATAGATGTTGTGAGAGCTGATGTACTTGCTACAACCACCACAGTTCACTCCGTTGAAGTGAGCCCATTCACAGAGCTACATTATGTAGCTACATTGAAAGGGCAAGTAGCAAGTGGTGAAGCAAAGATCACCACTCTTTTTATCAAAATGGAGTGTGAAGAGGCAAGTGTTAGAATGTCAGGTGAAGTTATTAGTGACTGTAGTAAGGAAATTACAGTGCTGGAGTTGGGACTCGAGAGAGCTACCTCGTACAAGAAAGACTTGGTGCAAAGAGTGTCATCATTGGAGGGTTTACAGGTGTCCATGGCCAGTCAGCTCACAGCAATGAAAGAAGGTGGTGGCCATGGCTTTCTTTCTGCAGCCCCTTCTTGGAAGCCCAAAATGTCCCATCGTCACAACTCATGTCTTCAATGCTTGTCCCATATACTATTTATTGTACAAGTGTTGGGATTATGTTCCTTTAGGATGTGGTCATTGCTACCACCTGTGGTGCCTTGCAGTGCATGCCAAGTTGTCCTCGCAATATTGTGTTTATTCTTGCAAGCACAATTTCTTGGGGTCTGAGCATTCAATTGCACTAGGTATTCGCACTCTTCCAGATGGCAATGATACTGTGAAGGCAAGTTTACAATAGAGGTCAGAATCTATCACTTCTCTTTTCTTCCTTTTTCTTATATAAAGGTGTATGCTTGCTCTCTAATTTTGTTTTTTGGAATATGAGCTGATGGTGGCTTGTTGGTTGGTTTTTTTCACTGCAGCTCGGTGAAGCCTTTCGAACAGGCACGTTTAAGCTCAATTGGCAGCGATGGCAAAGGCGATGTGAGACCAAGCATGTTTTTCTCCACATAATAGTCTTTGTACTTGGTTTTTTATAGTTTCTTCCGTAAGGAATGTTTGAGCCCTTCTTCTCATCTATTTGGAGTCGGAAGGTCGCATCTACTTGGAGTCAGAAGGTTACGGGTATATATTAAATGGATTTTAATTCACTTAGTTGGCGGTTTCCTGTAGAAAGCGGTCTCGAGACATGAATAGCCGTTTAGCTTTGAACCCAATGCCTTTCACTCGGATGTCATAGTTCTGGAAGTCCTCGGTTTGATGTTAAGGTAGTTGTACCAGAAACCGTTTTGTCCCTAAAACCGTAGCCATCCAAAGCACCAATTCCCACTCCCAACACACCAGTTCCCGCACGGAGAACAATGCAACAGTGATATGTGTCCAAGTGAGATTGGTTCTTAGCTAAGGTGGATCAAGGTTACATTAACACAGTTATAGTGCACTAGTCAGAGGGAAAGTGGTGGGGTTTGATTTTGCACTATTAGATTTTTTTGCCTCTATCTCTCTCTTAACAAAGTTGTGGTTTTTGCATGAACCTCTATACTTTTTAATTCTCTTTCCTCTCAAATTTTTGTTGAAATTTTGCTACGTATGATATGTTGGCTTTGGCTTAAAGTGAAGGTTTCTGGTGCGGCTACCTTAATCCTTAAACGTCAATCGGCACGTATTTTACAATCTTTGTGCTAATTCAACTTCCATCACAAAGTACAGAATGCAGCTGAAGTTCACACCACTGTACACTCTTTGAAATGATTTACAGTAGACAGTTGCTCACATCAGGCTTATGTGTTTAGATATACAGAAAATGCTCAACTAAAGTTTAGGAAGACTTGCACCTTGGGACTGAGAATCAACCAACTCATTTCTTTCATTTGGAGGTCCTTTTAATGTAGGAATTTTATCATGTTCATGTACGACACTATACATGCAGACTGGTGTGGCCACCAGTGGCACCTTCTGACGTAAAAGGGTTAAGGTGATGACATATTTCAAAAGAGGTGGTCAACCTTATTCACAATGTTGTATTTTGTTATATGCATCTTGACGTGTTTTTAAATCAGTTCTTTCTACTTCGATGGTGAGGTGCTTACTGGATTTATATAATTGCTTGACATAGGGATGCCAAGGAGGAAGCTGAATTGATTCATTCAAAGTTCTTTGTTTATGCACCGGAACTTCCATGCTCTGGTTGGTTTGTTATTTTGTGCGCGAGGATTTATATGTTCCAAGGAGAAGATAACTGACAGTTGTGCTACTTTGATACGAACAAGTGGGACAAAGCGCCCACACTTAGAATTGAGCAAAGGCGATTCTTCTGCACCTGCAAAGGATATTGTGTTCATCAATGACCCATCCTCTCGTTTTGGTAAGTTTCCAAAAGCTCATGGTCTTTTCTTGCTCTTTTCCTGTTTGTGGTGTGATTGTAGGCAAAAGTCCTGAGCTTTGATAGTCAAGAATTTTTGTGAATGGAGGTCTTGAATGGAATGAAGGTCCTGATCAATGGAATGTGAAGAGTCCATGATGTTTAGAGTCCTACAATTGGGATTCCTGAACTGTGGAGTCATCCGGAAGGGTTCGAAATCATGATGTGCAGAAGTTTGGGTAGTCCTTGGAAATCGGGATGGTCATGAACGAAGTCTTGAGGTCTTGAAGTAAACGTAGAAGTCATTGAGTCTCGAGTCTGCAAAGTCCTGATTTTGGTATGATTGTCCAGATGTCCTGAAGTAAGTGTGGGGAGTCCTGAGCATGGATGATTGTCATGATGTCCTGAAGTAAGCGTGGGATTTATGATGTCCTGAAGTCAGTGTGGGATTCCTGATGTCCTAAAATAAGTACAGAATGTTTGAGTCCTGCTTCACATCTACTTGGAGTTGGAAGGTTTCAGATATTTTCAGTATTACAGTGGCAAGCATAAATAGTCGTACAAGAGAAGCTTCTTTAGAAAATTAGCTACCACATCCACATGAATTGTCATAAAATAGCAAGAATATAACCACCAGAGCATATAAATGCAACAAATATAAAACACAAAGTTTTCAATGAAAGTATGAACTAGAAAAACACACAATAATTCGTATGTGCAACAAGCTTGTCCAACTCTTTATGCACGAATTTTTTTTATTGTATATTAGCTATAGAAAACAAGATATTAAGTTAGAATATAACTTTATTACTCAATGATTTAGCTCTTAAGTACTCACAAGCGCTACCACCGTGTATATTTACCTTTTGCTTGGTAGACATCAAGAGCTCTTTGAGGCATAGAGCGTATCAACTTCCTAACAACATCAACCTCTATGTTGTACCAAATCTCTTGAATCTTCTCCCACAAGTCACTTTTGCTAGTAGGTTTCCTCTCAGACCTTCTCATACGACAATCTACTTCATTCCAAAGATGTTCTATTGGATTGAGGTCAGGTGATTGTGGAGGATGCCCAATAGTGATAAACTTTTGAGCACACAACCAATCTACAACATAATGTGCAGTGTGTTTTGGGTCATTGTCGTGTTGAAAAAAAACATGATCTTCTTCTAAATCTTGCATTTGTATAGTGCCCATAAGTTCCCTCTCTAAAATATTGCTATATACAAATTTATCCATCTTCCCTTCAATCAAATGAAGTTTGTCAACTCCTTCCCAACTCATACAACCCCAAACCATGATGCTTCCTCCCCCATATTTAACTGTAGGTTGCACCTGCTGATCTAAAAGACGCTCTCCACACTTTCTCCAACAATATTGATGTCCATCCGAGCCAAAAAGATTGAATTTGGATTCATTAGAAAAAATGACATGACTCCAAAATTCCCAAGTTACATGTTTGCACTTCTTTGCCCACTGCAAACGACGAGCTCGATGCTTCTTTGTCAAAAGTGGCTTCTTGGTCTTCACACATGCTCTCAACCCTTGCCTCCGAAGACTTCTATTCACCGTATCATCACTCAATCGCATACCCTCAGATTGTAATGCACGTCCTACAGCTGCAGCTATACTAGTATGTGGATCATTTAACCTCCTCACAACGCCACGGTCACCACGTTCATCAAGAATTCTAGGTCTACAAGGTGAAGCTTTGTCTTTCAATGTCTTTCTCTCACGAAACCTTCGCACTATGTCAGAACAAGTGCTTTGAGGAATGCCCAAAACCGTTGAAATCTCTCTATATGAGTTCCCTCGCTCATACATTTCAAGAACTGTTCTATGATCATTCTCAAATCTTCTAGGAGCCATGGCTACTCTCCAAGGGCCTCTCCAAATCTTACAAAAAGAATTCACAACAAAAAGCATTATAAATGGACATGTAATGAGAAGATTGTGGTGTGCACATCTTGTGAGCATAATAAATCGTACACACCTCTTCATGATTGTACTCCTACAAAACCTCCCAAACCAACACCCAAGAAAGCACGTCACAAAACACATCAACCGAACACCCACGCAGCTCACAAACTCATCAAGCTCATCAGCCACAACGTTGTCAACCCAAGGTTGTCCAGCCCCCCCACCCAACCTAACCTAACCTCGCTCCTCGTTTTTCATCCAAGTTGCGCTTCTCGTACAATTTATCCGCCAACGCCCGCAGCGCCCCGGCGGAGAGTAGCAGCGTCCCGTCCGCCATCTTCGCCATCACCGTTCCTTACTCCTCCACCACAACAACAAACTCCTCCCCAAGCACTTCTCTAATCCTAGCACCTCCAACAACCTCCATACGCCCCGAACCCTAGCAATCCCGCAATCACGTCATACACTCCTTCTCCCTCTCATCCCCCTCCCCGAACGTCGTCGAGCCTCTCCAGGTGAACAAACTCCACAGATCGCCCGCACCCGAATCGCGTCGCGCACCGGCAGCTTCTTCAAAACCTCTGCCAACAGCGTTTTCATCCCAAAGACTTGTTTTTCATCGGCGCGCTCATTTTTCATCCACGGGTTCATCCAAAAGGATCGCCCTTCATCTTGTGTTCTTTTATAGAAATAGATATACATTAATTTTTTAGTATTTATTCATTAATCATTTGTTAAATATACAAATATACATTACATATTCATAAGAAGATTATTCAATTTTCATTAAAAATATGTTAAATATTCATTAAATATTCTCTAGATAAACAATCAACCCGTGCAAGCAGGCTCCAAAGAATATTGTTGTGGTCGAATGAATGGCTGGGAATGTGGTCTGAAAGCTGAAAATGGGGCCTTGACTGTCTTAAACCTAGAACCACTCAAGTATGCTTCTCCAGGAAAGTATGCTTCACAACTTCACAACCTCCAGTATACCCTTCTCATTTGAACTAAAAATTTCAAGGAATGCAAGGGATGGGAATGGGAAGATATGGGGATGAAGTTGAGGATGAGACAGGGAGAATGCATGGCGGCTGGTAGGTTGTTGGTTGGAGGCTAATACAATTTGTCAACTTGTTAACAAATTTTTGTACTAGGGTTGGCAGTTGATTGAGGGCTGGTACTAATTGTTAACCTTTATACAAATAGTGTACAAAGGTAGGTGGATGATTGGGGTTTGTTTTCAATGACAATGATGGCTAACACTAATTACGAACTTGTTAACAGATAGTGTACTAGCGTAAGTACACTATTTGTACCACTATACTAAATGTCATCTTTAGTGTGATGACATTGACGCCAAACACTAAGGGCCGCTTCACACTTGGCCAAGCCAAGCAACCGTCCGCTAAAAATTTCAACCCAAATAATAGCAAGAGGCCAAAAAATTTTGCTAAAAAAATACATTAAAATATACATATTGAAGTCTTTGGCTAGTCCTGGTGTGAAGCTCCAAAGGCCAAGTCGAAAGGCCAAACTCCATACCATTTGCAAAGATCCCAATCATTTCTGACTACATGAATTGATCAATTTTATGGAATTTTCCTCTCTCATTCCTTTACCATGGATTCTAGAAGGGAACGTATTCTTGTTCGACTTTTGGTTTTCATGGTAATGAAGTATGTTATAGTGGGCATTTTGGCATTGCAAAAACTTGCAATATTTCAACAAAATGTCCAAATGATGATGATGGCCTTATTTAGCCTCAAGGGCGGAGGGTGGATTTTGGAAGGTCTTGTTGGCAATTTAAAAGGTATGGAGGATTTTTGGAGCATAGTCTTAAGATGTCTTATTTGGAGAGAGAATTTCAAAAGTGAATGAGGGTGAGTACATCTATGTTTAAGTATTTATGTAATCTTTTGGGGCCTGGTTTGAGAAGAAAGTATACATTTTTTAGAAAAAATATTACCTTTGAATGTAGGCTTGTTGTAACGCTGTCTTAATTAGCAACTGGAAATACTTTAGCCATGATTGGTGGTTTATTTGGGATAGGTTTGAGTACTACTTTGGTGATTGTGAGGGAATGTTGTGAGGCAATTAGGATTCATTTACAACCATTGGGTTTTCAAAAGTCAACACTTACGAGGATGAGGGAGATTGCTTTGGGGTTTGAAGCATTGCACAACATTCCCGTGATATAAGTGCAATAGATGGAAGTCATATTCCTATCATAGCACCATCTCACAATCCTATAGCATATTATTGTAAAAAATGTATTTGTTCTTGTTTATTCCAAAGGGTTGTAGATGCGGAATGCAAGTTTCGGGACTATGACTTTGAATGGGCCGGACAAATTCATGATTGGGCTTTATTTCAGAAATCAGGAATAATAGGAAGGAAGACTACTAGGGATTGGTTTTACCCTTTAAATTTATACGTGATGCCACATATCCTATGTGGCGCTGGTTTTATTCACCATTTAATGGAGAGAGGGATGGTTTATCTAGGAGAAAAGTTCATTGGAACTTCATCCAATCAAGCACTCAAATGGCGGTTGAAAGGGCTTTTGGCATTCTCAAGGATAGATGGTGTATATTACTTAAACGGATTGAAATGCCGCTTCAAAAGGTATCGGATGTAGTTATTGCTACATTATGTTTCTATAATCTATGTATTATGGAAAAAAGATGAATTCAACATGGATTGGGCAAAGGATGCAGAAATGAAATTCCAAAAAGAACCTAGTAGAGCTCTAGGGAATTAGCAAGAAATTGACATGTTCAAAGCGCTTGAGTCTTTATTGAGAGAAATGAGAGAATTACAAAAAGACCATCATGAAGCTCAGGAGACACCATTCATAGAACCGGGAGAAGAAGGATATTTGGAAGAAGCTAATGAAGGACATTAAGAAACATAGAAGGAGTGAGCTAAGAAAATGAAGAACATGTTGGCCAAAGCAACTTAAGTCCATTAGTATTAGCGGACAACTCTTACAAGACTCATTTAGTTAAAAAATCAAAGGTCCAATTCAAAAATTGTATCTATAGTGGTTCCAGTTTTGAATCGAAGTAAATCTAGAACTTGTTAATTTTAGCAATCAAATTGTTGATCTACTCTCTCTAATAGCTAATTTGTTATGTCAAATTTTTTTCATTAATCATACACTTGTTTCAACCATCTTCTCAAAAATCTCTAAAGATCTCTTCTAATAATCGTGTTTACCTTTTGATGTTGATGATGGTGTTGATGACGGTGTCAATGATGGTTTACTATCCACCTCGGTAGGAGAATCGGCGAGAAATTCTGTGTTGTCAGTAATTGTAGCCAAAAATGATTGAGTACTTGCTTGGCTTGATGATATCACTTGTCCATTGCATTATAAAATCTGTTTTTTTGGCAATTGTTGTTTGAAATGCCATTTGCCAATTTGTCCTCATTGTAAGAAGCAAAAAATTGAGTGAATTTCTTGTGGCAAGTTGTGGTTGTGCGGATGAATTTTGGAAGCATTTGAACTATCCTTGCATCTAACCTCACCTATGAGTTGATTCCTACACTCAAGAGAACCAAAAATTGACCCAAAATACTAAAAATTAGAAGCGATAGAACAATCACAGCACATGTTGGAAGCTAAAACAAAGACTGTGATTGCCATAAAAGAAGGAGAATCACATGCATGTATCGCGAGGAAGGAAGGAAGGCTCTCCATGGGGGTGGGGAGCATTCGAGTAATTTGGAGGAGACTAGGGCTCAAACCCCAATGCCCTTGGCCTTCATACCAATGCAATGGGGGAAAGGAGGGCAGTGTGCCGGTGGCAAAGGCAAAAGGCCTTTAGGTCTCAAATTGGGCCTCCTATTGGCCTCACAATCCTCAAACCTTTTGCAAATTTCAAGGTCTAGGGTTAAATCAATTTTACCTTGCTTCTTGCCGTTTCTCTCAAACTCTCTCCCTTCAACGCAATTGTGGGAAGTCGTCCCACGAGTTTTCGGATAATTACCATAAAATCCGGCTAAAATGAAAAAAAATAGTGGTGATAATATTATTAAAGTAGAGTTAGATAGTACAGAATCGATAACTAGAAAATAGAATGGGCGCCGGATTCGCTAAGTCCTTAAAAGGTCTAACGAAGTGCATAATCCGGTCGGCCGGGCACGTGCGGAATCGGGTATAACCTATGGAACCCGGCCATGCCTTGAACTGGGAGAAGAGATCAGAATGTACCTACCACGGAACCGGTCATAATGGCGATGGTGACGTCGGAGCCGTTAAAAGGCTTTGATGGTGACGTCACTACCCTTGGAGAAATCCCGTACTTTGGGGCCGTTATAAAAAGACCAACCGACGGGGAATAACCAAAACAATTGTTCTTCTTCCTCCTCCATTTCTTCTTTTCCTCCCGGCTGTTTTAGATCTTCCCTCCCTTAGTCCTTCTACAGGTTTCTCAGCCGGTTGCTCCTCCAGCATCCGGCAGTATTAGAGAGCTTTTGTGAGATCAGTGCGTGCAGGTACGACCGGAGGCTGACGGAGGAGCGCTATGGCCGGCGAGCGATCCGGGAAATCGGAGAAGGTGAAGAGCGCTGCCACCGGGGGACCACCCATCGTCAGGGTGATACCGGAGTACCCGGTGGCCGACCGAGATATGCATACTTTGTTCCACTTCCTGGACATTATGAAGTGTTCCGGCCTAATGGCAGCGGCGTGGGGGACGAAGGATGAGAAGGTCGTCACGGAGCTCATAGGCGCACCCGACAACCAGTATGACGGTAGTATATGCGCACACCCGGAGAAGTGGACTCGGGCGGAGTGGAAGCGGACCTACGGCTTCGCCGATGGAGACGTCAAGGCGACGGAGCGGAGGGACGAGATCACAAACGGCGAGTTCCGGGGACCGGCTGATCCGAAAGAGGGATACTCCGTAGCCGACCTAACCGACCCACGAGCTCAGATCGTAATAGGGTTTCTAAACCCTATTTTTCACCCGGAGAAACCCAAGCGGTTAGTGTTGAAGTGGGAAGCGACGTTTTTAGGAGCTATGCGCGAGAAGATGACTTTCGACTGGGGGACCCTCATGTAGGATTTGGTGGAGCGACTGATCAAGAATCTCCACCGTAACCGGAAGGTTGGATCGCCGCTTCCGGCGTACCTCACCCACCTCTACCACCATCATGAGCTGCTTAAATCGGAAGAGCACGACGAATACGAAGCCCTACTGACCATTCAGAGGTACGGAGGGGTGGAGGCTGATGAGTAGGGTGATGAAGACGAAGAAACGGAGACGGCTCCGGCGCCAACACCCCAGACCCGGAAACGGAGTCGCTTAGCCCAACCGGACTCACCACCGGTGCGCTCTCCATCCACCCATCTAGACCCGGCTCCCGAAGGTGGAGATGAAGATGGAGCGGGGCCGTCGAAGAAGCCGGGGCGATGCCCGACCCCGGATATTCCTACACTCACCGGGAGACACAAGGAGGACATCATGGAGCTGCTCCAACATGTCGCGTGGAGAGCCACCCGAATCAACCAACACCTGAATGACAGCACCGCCCTGATCTACACCATCATGGGGGAGCTCCGGGTGGAGAACTCGGAGGAGATCCTACCTCGCTTGAAGACGCTGGGGGAGAGCGATTTCCGGTTAGAGCAGATGGAAGCCCAACACCGGATCCTTTTGCAAGCCCGGGCGAAGATGCAACAGGACCTGTCGAAAGCAGATGCAGCTCTCGAAGAAGCCCAAGTATTCCGGGAAGTAGCAGAAGCGAAGACAGCCGCATCAGCTCTAGCCCTTGGGTAGGTACGAGAAGCGTTAAGTTTTCCGATTGACACTGTCAACCGGAGCATTCTCTTCACAGAGTACCTAGAGAAAGGAGGTGAAGCAAACAGGGATCAGGTCATCCGTTTCTTTCTAGACCACGCCCGGAAGATGGAGAAGACGTGGGGACAGATGCAACTCTTGGCGAACAACGCAGCCAGTAGCTGCATTCCGGAGAAGCCGGTGGCAGCCAACCCCACCATCGACCTTACATCTTCCCCGGAGGCGACCGGACCATCACAGCAGGCACCGGAACCCTTGGGGAAGGGTAAGGAACCGATGGAGGAGCCGATGGCAACTACGGAAACGAATCCTCCTGGACCCCAGGGTAGGGCCCCTCCCAACAGTCTAGTGACTTCCAGGAAGACCCCTCTTTCTTCAGCACTGTTCCAGGAGCGGTCTCCCGGCTTCCGGATTCCCCTCTCTCCACCGACCTCCGGTCGCCGTAAGACTACTTCTCCCCTGTCCCGAGGCTATCCGGATGTTGCCGCCAGCCCCAAGACAGCGGAAGGGACTACCACCGGTACAGCAGACAAGGGCACGCAGGCGGCGGCTTCCACCGAACGACCGGAGCCGGAAGCACCAACTTCCGGAAGTGGAGCCGTACCGGATCCAACTCCGAACAAGGTAGGTGGCAGAAGGCAAACTATGGGAGCATCTCCGATGCGCCGGAGTGGACGGAATAAGAGGACTCCGTAGTTAGTTTTATTAGAAGGTTAGTTAGTTCCGGTCATCACACTTGTCGTAGCGATTAACGATGGGGCTTCAAATTGCACCCGGCTACCGAGCTGTCTGTCAAACCGGACACTTAGAATTGTGGCTTGCGGAAAAATCGAATCTGAGATCCATAATTTTCGGATCTCAGGTTTAAAATCCCGGACCTTTTGGGGATAAGATTTTCTAGATTAGATTTTCCGGATTTCTCGCAGATAGGGTAGTGCGGTGATCAGGTTGATTTCCTAGTACTTATTATACTGAGTTTTCTTAACTCAGGATCTTGTTTTTTTTTATGACTGAATATATTCCGGAGCTATCACTAGATTTGCTACCTAGTTTGGGTGACGAAAGTTGTTCTTCATAAGGTACAAGGTCCGTTGCTGTAGTACGTTTTGCACAAGTTTCTTTGAAGAAAAGGCTGTGTTGTTGATCTAAGGAGTGAACCGGTGTGGATCTTCAGCAGGGGAGTGTCCGGATTAACTGGAGGAGGTTGCAGAGGTGTTCCTGGTCACCTTCAGAAGCCCGGAAGAACCAGGAGGGGAAGAGAACTATTGCAGAGGTGTTCCTGGTAGTCTCTAAGGGCACGGAATAGTCCGTGTGAACCCGGATTCTGGTCCCAGAGCCGGAGTCTACCCCCACGATAGGTAGAACCTGTTATGTGAGTCTAGAAGGAATCCTCCCAAGTGAAACTACATCCCTATCTTTAGAGTGCAGCAAATGTACTGCCGGAAGGTCGTTGTAGTCCGGACTTAACTTTCTGTGACTGCCTCCGGAAGGCCTTCCGGATGTTGTGAGAGTGAAGTCTAGACTCAACATCATAACACCAGTGAGTAGATTAGGGAGAGAGTGAATGTCCGGACACTATAAACTCCGGGACAGTGGGTGTCTAGCCACTTAAAGTCACAAGACAGTGGGGAATCCGGCCACTCACACAAAACAGGATCAGTGGCCTTCCGGTCACTCGTTTAAACCTTCCGGAAGTTGCTCTGAGGGGAAACACAGGTAAATCAAACTACTCACCTGGTCTACCGGAAACCCTTTCCGGAAAACACTGTGTACATTGTACCGGAAACCTGCTCCGGTATATTCCGGATAGAGGTATCGGAAACCAGTTACGGTTTTACGGATCCATTTCCTATGTGGAATAGAATTACTAACATAGGTGCTCGATAGCTTTTAGATTTTGGATAAGTTTGAAAGGATAAATAGGTCTCTGTGGGAACAAAACCGGAGCGGTTTACTTTGGACGTGCTTAGTGATGAATGAGTGCATTCCGGAGGAATACTGACTCTGCAAACTATGACAGCAATCAATTGAAGGACCTGCAAATCCAACCATGTTCGATTTCCTTCTTCTCTTTCAACTTTGACCACCACCTCCTTTGGAACCTTCTTCTTTGGAGCAACTTTTGTTTTGAAGACCCAATAATTTCTCAATCCTCTCCATCAACAATCCTCTCTTCAATTCATTCCATTTCTACTATTTCTATCGCTTGCTCTCTAACTTGAGTTGAAAAGGGTTGAAATGCACCATACAAATTTGGCCCATAAAATTTTCCGAACCCCCAAGTTTTCACCTGCTACAGTAATGGAGGTCTTAGAAAAAATGGCCATTTTCACTTGCGTCAAAAAAATCAGCCATTTTATCTCACGACCCAAAGGCCAAACTTTGGCCATTCTAGCAATCTCATTGGTGAAAACCGACAGCCTCTCGACTCGGGCGTTAGGAGTCAAGCTGCCCTAATTGTCACCTTATTCACAAATATTGTACTAGGATAAGTACACTATTTGTACCAATATACTAAATGCAATCTTTAGTGTAGTGGTGGAGATATGGACAAGCTAAAGTATTCATTTATATGGTAATTGTTGGGTATCTAAAGTCAATGTGAGCATTCTCATCCATACCACTATAAATGCTTACCTCCATTTTAAAAAAACTGATTTGCAACATGACCATGTGTACTTCAACAAGATTTTTTATCACATTGTAGTTAGAGCTTGTTAATGCCTTATAAGCCATCTTGTGGTCTAAAAGGACTATCAAAGTGATGAGGTAGTAGTTTTAGAGTGCCGAGGTCCTATAGTTTCATAGTGCACATAGGGTGACAAGAGCGAAATACAATTAGTTCCCTTTACAACAACAATTTCATTATAATAGGTAGCTTGGGTTAAAATAAACATTTGCTCTTTACGACAACAACACTTGCTCTAGCATCCATTACTCACCCTTTCCATTGTGATAGCCTTTGATATATTAGCTTCTATATATAATAGGTAAAAAGAACAAGGATGTTATAAAAGAAGCTGATTGTAGTAGTATGCTTGTGTAGGTAAATAGTCTACCTCTTCTATTACAATGGATGAGCCAAGAATGAAAATTGGTGCCAAAGCCTAAAAAATGTTTTTTTTGGATAATCATAGGAAGAAATGCTATCTCTGCACTCGTAAAGGACTATGACATTTTGCACCCTAAATTGTTGAAAACTACCAATTTCAATGTGTTTAACACAAAATGCAAATAAAAGTATTTTTACATATCTAATCGTAATATCTTGTAGTAGTATTGTACAAGTTTCTATGGTTAAATTTGTTGTTTTGCTTGATCGCATGAATTGAAAAATATTAGCCTTGGAAGTGAGACATAAACTCTTCTTCAAGTCATACTAAACATCCTCAACAAACTTTGACCACCTTCTACGGCAAATTTTTGCACTACAACAGTGATTATCTAATTTCAATTTTAAAAGGATCAAGTCAAATACATATGCACCAAATTTTAGAAGTTGAAAAGCGGTAGAAGATGTCCTTAAAAATGCTCAAATGCTGCTATGTGCTGAGAATTAACAATACACTCCACCTAATATGTGCATATCCTATCCTTTTCATATTTTTGAAATCAAAATCTCATGCTATAGATGCAAAGATTTCCATTCCCCTTCCAAGAGTATTTTTTTAAAATTTTTAAATGGACAAACACTGGAAACTCTATTAAATTTAGAATTAATTAAAATTTTGCTACACTAAATTTTGTTATATGTCACGCTAAACAACTGCACTATTTGCATATGTTACTAAAAAATGTTTGTAAATTTTGAATCGTAAATCAAGTTTCTACAAAAATTATGTCAACAAAAGCTATTAGAAAGCTACCCATTTTATAAAAAATCTTAGAAGATTATGCCAAAATATGAGATTGAGGGACTCAATTGAAGCTCAAAGTATCTCCGGAGGAGACTCTCGTCATGTAGGGGTTTAATTAGGCCATGAAAATCATTTTTTTAATCAATTAATGAACAATACATATTTTAAATGTCTTTTTGTTCATTTTTCATTTCCTTTGGAATAAAATTGAAGGTGTAAAACCCAAATGTGAATAAGATGAATTCTTGTTATTCCGCTATAGTTGCTTTGAGTGAACCCTAAGAATTCATGGGCTACAAGTCCTATTGGAACCCTAACCCTTAATAATCCTTCATGCTCTGCTCTATGGGCTGAACAAGCCTTGCATTGCTTGCATAATTGTTTGAAAAAGATATCTTTGATTTAAAATGTTTTAGAATTTCTACCTCAAGGTGCGAGTAAAAATGGATGGGGTTTTAATGATTACCAAAAGGTTGGGAATGTTTGTTACATTAGAAGTTTACACTATGATCAACATTTTTGTGTAAAAAAATACCACCTAAGTCTTTTACCTGCTTGACAAAAAAGTACTCCCAAGTTGTTTAAGATGACCCCAAATTACTGGAGGATAACAAAAAAGTACTCAAACCAAAAAGGGAGGCTGGCAGTTTTAGTCCCAACTGTGGAACCTTCTCTCTAGGTCCACGCACATGAGTTCCATTTGGAAGCATCAACTTCCACATTTGGGAGCGCCAAGCCCGGGTTGGCTGGTTTGAGCCCAGTTGGGACGGACCATACAACCCGATGTGGAAGCAGGGCGTGGAGGCTGTTTATGGTAACTTTATGAGTAAATTTTTTTTTTAAATTCAAAGGGAAAGGCGGAGTAATTTTTTTTAGAAAACAAGGCCACAACCCCGTGCCACATCTCTTCCATGTATGTTGCACGGTGAACAAGTTTGGCCTTATCAGATGGGACCGGCCACCGCCCATCTGGCAACAAACAGCCCCCCTATACAGAACCATGTGCATTGACCTTCTATTTGACCAAAGAAAATGTACTAGCCACAAGTAGCCTTGAATAAAACAACTCATGTGTTTTTGAAAAAACTCCAAAGACTTGTGCATTTACTATACACTAAAGATCCTAGATGAGGTACAAATATCTAACAAAACATCATATGCAACCCAAGATGACCAGTACCAACCAACAACATTTAAGGTAAGCACCTTGATAAGTAATGTGCATATATGGAAAGAATAAATAATAATACAAATATTTTCCACTAATAGCCAATAGAATTACAATCTCGACCCAAATGATTTCAAATTCTTCTAATGAAATATGAACTAGTTGTGAGTTTTCAAAGTGTCTTGTCATGTTTAGTGGGTGGCCACCAATGTCTACCCCATAAGCACCAACCAAAAGTAAGCGGTCTTGATTAATAGCAAACCTCCATTTGGAGTTGAATGGGTGGTAATGAAATGGAAGTGGGTTGGATACACCCCAATTTTATCGGCGTTGGTCATGCAATATGGTTGGTTATGGGGCTTACCTTAATTGACCATTTAACGGCAAGTGAGCCCAAACTGATTAAAAAAAACGTCGCCCCAGATGCTTCCCAGGATACACTCATGCATTTCACTCTCATCGTCTGCAACTTAGTTGTGGATTGTGCTTCCTTGATATAGTTTTGGTTGCCTACATTGACGAATGGCGCTATTTCGATAACTGTATACTTGCCAAACCGTTGTCGTTAATCGGTTAAGCCCGAAAAAAGGTGCTGATTTAATGGCTAAAAACTGCATGCAAACCACCTCCTCAGATCTTTGAAAAGTAATAACCTTACTTATCTGGCTTTGAACAACAATCTAGCTTACATGACCTTGGTATGAGCGATGGCGTTGCGTCTTCCGCCCGCACTTTAGTTGCTAAAGGCGCATTCACCAGGTCACTCTTCACAAACCTCTCCAGCAATGCATGTAGTTGCTTCTGATCCAATGGCTGCCACAAAAGTACAAGTGTCAAATTATACACTCTCAAAGGTGGATACATAAACTTACAACCATCAATTACGGCACTAATACCTATGATTGATTGTAGTCTGACAACAAAAGATGAATTTTTTTTTAAAAAACTACTCAACTTTGGGTATTCTTACCATATTCTTATCCAGACAAAAAGCAATGGGTTATGAAAAAGATATCCACTACCGGCAAACGTTGTACCTTTGTTATGTAATCGTCCATCCCAGACGAGAAGCACGTCGACCGGGTTTTCCCAATCACGTCTGCTGTTACAGCAACGATAGGAAGCCGGTTGTGAGGGCAAAAACTCTCGCTACTATTCCTACAGACGTTGCAGCTCTCAAGCTCCCACCTACGTATCTGACGAGTGGCTTCCCAACCGTCCATCTGCCAATTCAAAAACAAAGATGAGACATAGAACATGATGTTTGTACAGAACATTGATAAAGTCATGTAATAAAATTGATTTTGTTGCCGAACATGATGTTTCTATATGTTATGGAACATGATGCTTGTGTATATAATATGATAACATATCAAAAAATAGAGCAGGAAAAGAGGCAGAGGTCAACTCAGATCATTATACCTCGGGCATCTGAATATCCATCAGAAGCAGATTAAACTCCTCCCCTTGCCGTTGGTTTTTCACCGCCGTCACAGCCTCCACACCACCGTTCAAAGTGGTCACGGTTGCTCCATATCGTGTCAACATTGCAAACGCGACTCTTCTATTCACCATGTTGTCGTCCACCTGGAAAAGCCAAATTGGAAATTCTAGAGTCAAGCACCGTATAGATATTAGAAACGTACAGTTCAAGGTCGGAAGTTAGAGACGACCAGAACCAGGAGCTTCAGGACCGCAAATTGCAAAGTTTACTGTTCAAGAATCATCAAAGCTCCTGTCGATGTTGACAGTACCTTGTGTAATACGAGGACCAACAGTACCAAGTAAAACTAACTTCGCGGATATCTCTATTAAGACGCTCTCCATGTCTGAAGTCACGATCAGAAAAGGTGTTGTGGACTTACCACCAGAAGTCTTTGGCCGCTGAGCATGTTGGCATTCGCATTCGGTCTCTTCATGGGAGCTCGCTTTTCCGGGACGCCGATGGGTTCCAACAAGATGGCCGCGAGAGTGGTGTAGCGAAGCGGCTTGCTGATGATGTGCGAGATCCCCGCGTCCTTGAGCTCCTTCTCCTTCTGCGGCGTCAGTCCCATGGACAGGCCCAGAACAGGCAGCGTCTCTAGACGCGGTATTTGGCGAATTGAAGACGCTAGCTGTAGAATTGCATTGTGCGGCAGGCCTTGCAAATCCACCACAACAAATTGCACCTTCGTGCTTTCATCCCTACAAAATTAAGCAAAACTTGTGGTTAAATACTAAAGATATCCACACAAAAAAATAGGAGTTAGGCTGTGAGGTACAGGTATACGATCCGAGGGCCATCAAAGCTATCGTAGATGTTGAAAGTACCTTGAATACTGTGTAATCTTATCATTCGAAGACCAACAAACACCTGATCAAACTCACAGCCAAATTCTGAGCTACGTTGTGGATCTCTCTTGTGTATGAACTCCCACTAGAAGAACACTATGGAATTCGATGGTGGAAAAAAATGGTTAACCTCCGCAGATTTCACTAGATACCAATGAATGTCATTTAAGGAAAAAAAGCAGCAAGTGTCAGCTGCGAGGCATAAATCTCAATTTACCTTCGGAGAAATTCTAAAGTCGATGCTACGTCCTCCGTAAATGAATCAATCTTGATGGCCAGGCACCTTAGATAACTCGCTGTAACTTCCTGCAACATGAGTATTTCAACTTAACTTGAGAATCCGTAACAGACTTTGGTGTATGGATACCTTGAACATATAACGCATGTATCCCATTCTCATTATCATACCTGACGGACGATGTTGCTGTCCACGACAGCCACATGCATACCATGCAATTTGGCAGCCTTCTCATCCACCGCAAGTTTGGAGCCCGCGCGACAGGTACTTGGCTTACTGTCCGTAGGCGTATCGGGGACGGATAGTGGGAGTGTAAATTCAAATACACTGCCTTCCCCCAGCTTGCTCCTCACCGTAAGAACCCCGTTCATGAGGTTCACTAGTTTCTGGATACATGCCAGAGTTGAATCAGCTAAAATATAATAATCTGTATACACTAATCTAAGCAAACACTGGAAAGATGGCAAAGGTAGAA
Source organism: Bryoerythrophyllum caledonicum (assembly GCA_963971425.1). NCBI lineage: Eukaryota > Viridiplantae > Streptophyta > Bryopsida > Pottiales > Pottiaceae > Bryoerythrophyllum > Bryoerythrophyllum caledonicum. Next base: position 10,138,903 of record OZ020525.1, on the reverse strand, counting down.
CAACACAAAACCATCCCTGACTTGAAATTCGCTCTACTGTAAGTACCTGACATATAGACAAGCCAATGCCGGTGCCTCCGTATTCCCGTGACGTTCTGCTATCCGCTTGCGAAAAAGGTTGGAACAAGCGCCTCTGCATGTGAAGTGGGATGCCAATACCTGGAAAACAAAATCATTTGGAGGATCGATAAGAAAAGGGAGAAAACAAGAAAAGACACACTAGTAGAATTCCGTCTTTACAACCATCCACAAATAGTTCTCACTGTCCAAAAGAACCTGAAGATAAAATTACACGATAAAACTATCGTCATTTTGGTAGCTGAATGGCGGATCCCTGTTAGTTTGGCCACTGAAAATAGTTTGACTTGTGATTGGTTTTCATACCTGTGTCTTCTACAGAGACGATGACTGTGAAATCCTTCGGTGGCTTGCAATTCCGGCCCGAAGGGGTGGTTAGTTTCCACTCGCGCCATGCCGCAACGGCTTCGCGTGTGTTGGCCGGGTCTCCGGGATGCATACTCAATCGGGGGGCGGTGTTGCCTCGCGCCAAGTCGGACTCGTCCCTCCGCAGGGAGACCTTGGGGCAGCTGTACAAGCTGCTGACCTTGACGGGGCTCGCATTGGGTAGGATCTGGGAGAGTTGGACGGATCCGGGCGCTTTGGAGATGGGATTCAGCACGTAGACAGGGTCGTCCGACGTCGAAAACGAGCCCTCGTCGCTCTCCGAGTTCGGGTCCATCACGCGCACGGAAACAAGGATGCTACCTTCCTTGGTAAACTTCAACGCATTACTCACAAGTGTCACCAAGATCTGCATCAAAGACATGAAGATTCAAAATCAGTAACATGTTGATAACCAGCCATGGCTACTTTTAGAAGTGAGAAACTATAGAGATGATGATGCTGACTTTAGCAGCTACCGTATTGCACAAACTTCGGCATCTAGGGACATAAACTGTCGTCGTTTGCCATACCTGACGGAATCGTCCGGGATCGCCCACCACACAAGTTGGCACTGCTTCATGAACAAGCATGGAAACCTCAAGCTTTTTCTGCTGCAGCTTTTCGTCGAAGAGACTGAAGACAGAGTCAACTTCCAAGCGGATGTTGAACGAGACTAACTCCAGCTCCATCTTCCCAGCCTCAATCTTGGACAGGTCCAGGACATCGTTGATGAGCGCTCTAGAAACACCACAAGTCGGGAAAAACTAAGTATTTATCGCCATGTTGGTTATATCGATCAATCTCACTTAGTAACAGGTAACATGACTTGGCTACTGTAACTACCAGTATGGTGTTGTTTTTGTTTAGAAGAAAAGATATCCGTTGAAGGTTAAGGTAAGTTATTTACATGAGCGAGTTTCCACTGGCTTGTGCCACTTTCACGTAGTCCAGTTGTTGTGGATTCAATTCCGTTCCCATTAGCAGATTGGTCATCCCTGCAAAAGATCACACATATTATGCTCCGAAGAGGTTAGTACACAAGGGTAATCTAAGTTCTTGCTTGGTAAGGACTCATGGTTTGTTGTTCAGAATCATGAAAGCTTAATCAAGCTCCTAGTTCTTGTTTAAGATATCTCTACTTTATACAGCTATCCAAAGTGAAAAACTTACCAATAACACCATTCATTGGGGTCCTGCATCAACCACCACAAACCTTAGATTGATGATGAGCAGCAACTTGAAAATAGGTGACTGCAAATCCGGGTGTTTCTTTGAGTACCAGTGCAATTCGACTACGTACCTGATTTCATGAGACACTGTTGCCAGAAAGCTAGACTTGGCTTTGTCGGCGGCCTCCGCGGCGAGCTTGGCGGCCTTAAGATCCACATTCATCTTCTCGATGATGCTGACATCCTTCTCAATGGACTCCATGCGCTTCATGACGAGGAAGACAATGATGGAGAAGAAGACAACCAGGAGGGACATAAGGAGCGGCCACGCGATGATGTTCCGGAGAGCGAGCAGCTTCAGGTTGTGCTTGGGCAGGCACTGGAGCTGGAACTTCTGCGTGCCATATTGCCAGTCGACCGAGGTCACGGCGGCGTTCACGTCCTTGCTGCGCCCCGCGGGATCGAAAAGCGGCAGCGCGCACTTCGTGGTGCAATTGTAGTAGGTTATGAGCTCCGCCGTCGGCTCCGGGAGGAAAAATGCGACGACGTCAAGGTCTACGTCGTCGATGAACCTGTTAACAGTTCATGCTCCCATTCTCTCAAACTCCTAGATTCCATCATTCATCAAAGATTAACAGCTAATATTCACACAACCAATGCCAACTAACCTTGACAGGACGCGCGAAAAGATGTCCGAGACGTTGATGGCAGTCCCGACGTATCCCTGGCACGCGCGGCGGCGCTCGTCCATCGTCGTGAACGAGTTCCCCTCGCGCCCCGGCCCGAAGTACGCTAGGTACGCGCCCATCTGCCACTGCGACGGGCCTCCCGTCGCGGGCGACAGCGTAAACAACGCCGTGTCACGCGTCGCGTGGATTGCAGACGCCAACACAGGGTACCCCGACGGATCCAGCAGTGAGTACTCGAGTTTTGCAGTATCAAACACTATGGGAGAATACTCCGTGTCGTTGTCACGCGGAACCACGACCCTGTCGGGCCGGACGTAGTGGATGCTCCCGTTCCACTTGCGCTCGAACGCGGCGCGGTCCGGGTGTAGGACGCGCTCCATGTACACCAGCCGTTTCACATTCGGGCGCAGAAACAGCGTCCGCATCGAGAATTTCCGCCATGTCGTCTCATTCAGGTCCGACAGGCTTGCGACGAGCCCAATTATCACAAACGACGCGTTCAGACTGTTCTCCACCTCCGACTTCAGTATCTAAACATATAAAACACACACAAAAAAGGGGTTAGCTCACCCAGAATGACAAACACTAGAGTATCCCTGAAGTGCTTTATTAGGTGTTAGCAACCAACTCTCGCGAGAGGGATTGCAAGCCGTAAGATGAAATGCGAACTGAAGGAATGGACACTTCGAACGAAAAATCTACTACATCTGAAACTTAGGCAACATATCACAAACAACAATATCTATCTCATAAAAGGGATGTTGCAAACCGTACGAGGAGGGAATGAGCAGTTGAGAACAGGAAACTAGTCAGATGAAGGGATGGACAACTGAAGAATAGCTTGTAACAAGGTTTAACTACCCTAGATTTCTCAGATTTTCTGGCTGCCAAAGCTCGGTTACTGGATGACAGCATTTTAACCTAATTCTCAAGCATGTGTACCTCTTTTCGGTTAACGCATTTGAGGTTCAATCCTTCTTTGATAGAGAGCAGAGCGCTGTTCCAGAGAATGCCGCCGACGCCGCAAGCCAGTATCCAGCCCAACACGACAGACAGCACTCGCAGCGGCTTGTAGCGCATGCAACTGCTGGTGGTTCTATGCCACGTCGGGAGCAGCGTCACTAGCGAGTTGTGCCGCGCCCTGAATCTACTACTTCTGCCGCTCTCCATCTCTCATCACCCTGACAGCTGCTGCTGCTGCTAGTTCACCACTCACCCGCAACCTCCACCTCGAACTGGCGGAAACCCCTACTCCATCAGATCTCTCCGCCACTTCACCTTCTCCAAACCTCAACGGCCCATATATCCCACCTGCACCGGCACCAGTGGCTCCCGCTCACTCAACCTTCCAGTTCGACCCAACCACTGTCGCCACACTGATCACAGAAATTCCTGCCACACACAACTTCTTCCAGAACTCCACCAAACCCTGATTGACCTCCAGTGCGCCATACTAACTTGTCAACCCAACTATCATGTACGGAACCTGGTCCACCACTGCAAGTCTAGCATCTCCACCACCAGCGGATCCCTCGCTTCTCGTTCCGTGACGCCTCGCCCCCGAACAACCGATCCCACACCATCCCCAGGCTGCAGTCTCTCGCCAACGAACATCGCCCAACTGATTCCATCGTTTAAAATGGCACCAGATCATTCGACGTCGGAAGCGGACGGCGTGCATGGAGTCCGGCGTTTTGTCGACTTCCCATGTCAATACCGCGGCACCATTCTCCGGTTACAACCATGTCATTGCAACGGTGTTGCGGTAGTATCAGATAAGCGGGTGTCAATCCAGCCTCGATTCGTGGGTTTGTCGATCGTGATGTATGAAGTGAGGCAGCGTTCGCTTGATTTTTACCCGCTTCGCGCGGTCTGGCGCCCACGTTTCCGAGCACATCCATACGCATGCTGACATACCGTATTCAACACCTCTGAAGAATTATTTTTCTTTGACACAGTGATTTGGACACAGTGGGTACCGCCTAGGTATTACATGGGTATCACCTATGCATTATAGGGGTAGCACCTTGACATTAGATGGGTAATCACCTCGACAAAAACTTTCTATTTTTCAAAATTTTGGACAACTCTCTACTTTGAACTAATTGTGTATGGAAGCGACCGCGGCGTAGGGTAAAAGAATGGGAACGGTAAGCAGAGAGCTCCCAGTGACTTCTTAAACCCTTAACCCTACTTGAGTATAGGAGGGACGTAGATGGTGGTCCGGCATTATCTACTTCTTGTGTACATTTTTGTGTCGTCCAGCCTCTGGTCTACATGTAGTAGACAAGATTGGACCTCTTTACTTCATGTAGACGGATGTCACGGGAGGGTGGGCTAGGGGAGGCCTCTTTTTCTCAATTTTTTTATTTTGAGGATCTATAAACTATTTTGGAAAAAACGATTGTCAAAGTTGGGGTCCGCATTTCCCATTTATACATATAGATCCCACCTTGGTCTAAATAGGGCCCCCCTTTAATATAAAAATATGGGCCCAATTTTGTCCACAGCCCCCTTCCCATACCATCCATCTACATGGTTTAACCCCTAAATTTCTTTGACAATTTTGCACCAAAAACACTTCAAAATTACTAGTTATAGTGCAATGAGTAAGGGAGAAACTTAAGACTTTTAATTTTGATTTTAACCGTAGGATTTCAATAAAGACTTACTCAGTAACATACTCACAAAATTTCATAAACTTTGACCGCACGGATTGTAAGATTATAGTGTTTGAGGTTGAAAAAAGGTTCATTTTCTTCCCTGGGTTTAATGGATCAGCAGACTTTGACTTCACTTGGTGTCAAATTTTCGCACTACATAAGGTCTAAATTCATTTCCATCATGTTGAAGATGATACTAGTTCCTTGTACACCAACTTTTAGAGGTAGAGGTGGGTTGTCGCATAGTTAAATAAATTGTGCAAGTGGTGGAGTTCAAAATAATGCCAATTCATGTTATGTTTTCTTGTGAACTAAACATGTTTTAGAATGAAAATCCGAATGGTCAATGCAAAGGTTCATACCACATAATGTTGTGGAAAAAATAAAAAGTGAAAAATAAGAAGATCTCTAAGTATAATATGGAAAAGAAGTGTTATGTACCTTGCTCGACAATGTGTGATAATGTGTGAAAATGTTTGACTTGGATTTATATGCATTTTTTCACTAAAGACAAGAGATTTTTTTTGACAATATGAAAGGAAATATTTTTATTTGCTAGCACTGTAAATCTCACATTCAATAAAGTGTCCTAACAAAAGTTTTTGGAGTTGCCCAACGTGCCCGCTTTCCCCATTTGAACTTCAAAACCTACAACTTTTCCATTAAATGTTGGATATAGGAAAAAATTGGACTCACACAAAGCTTTTGGTAATATCCATCTTCATAAAAAAATTCAAAGAAAAATGTTACAAATTGACACCACAAGAACCTGACTGAACCTTCTAGAGTCCCCCAAGGGATCTGTTGGAAATTTAGGGGTCAAATAGATCCAAGCAGACTCGGTTGCTTGTGGGCCCCGTGGTTGACATCTAAATGCCCATGCATCTGCATATTGAACAACAACAGGAATCCTTCATGCTTAATTTCTTTACCAACTATCATTGTCTACATCCATCAAATTTTTAAAGGTTATTTATTTTCTTGCAAATCAAGCCTGTTTGGAAACTTGAAGAAGAACCCCAGTTTCCAAAGGACGAGACCAACGTGAATATGGTGTTTGTTCATTCTCTTCACTAAGCACATGGCCAGGGGACATAGGTTAGTGTGATAGAACTACTCCCCCCTCTTGAGGGTAAACACTTTTATTTACTAAGTGCTTCCCTACAATAATTGCCTAAGAGACAATCGACATGTCATCTCCCCCAAAGGCTTTGTGGGTCCCCATATAAGGAGGCCTTGGGACCTCCCCCCACCATAATTGGATGGACTGTAGTGGTGGGCACCACGCCGGCAATAGGGCTTGAACTCACAACCATCTCACCAGTGTGCCATGACCCAAACCTCTACACCAAGGCAATGGTGCCTTCCTTGCAAATCATGTATGGAATGGATCCAAATACTTTTAGTTTTTTTCTTTAGTAATTAGGCATGGAGAGTAGAAGTGAATCAACTTGTGGTTCAATATTAGGCACAACACCCTTGGTGTGGTGGTTTGGGTACATTGGTGAGGTGGTTTTGAGTTTAAATTCCAATGTTGGGGTGGTGCCTATCACCATAGTCCACCTAACTATGGTATATAGGTACCTACAAGGCATGTGAGGGGGATGACTTATTGGTTGCCTTTAAAACACTTTAAAAATGTAGAATAGCACTTAGTGAAGAAAAATGTACTCATGGAAAATGGCGCATCCGTCCATCAGAGCAAAATATGTGAAGAATGGAGACAAACCCAACTTCTCGAGAAGTACAATTAGCCTACAAACTCTCCTGATCTCAATCCAATCGACAACATCTGGAGGATGTTAAAGATGTTGTGCAACATGGCAAGGAATGTCCTAGATGTGTTGACGGTAATTCTTGAAAGAATGTGGAAGTTAGTAAGTGGTCCAACCCTCCTTCAACTATGTCATACTATGCCCTCTAGGTTACTAGCATTGATTAGCCCGAATGGAGGACATTCACTTTGGTAGATATGGAATAAGTTTTTTTGTATACATCTTTTGGCTTTGAAATTTATCCCACATGTTAACTATAATACATTTTTTTGTATTCCATAGAGTAAAATATGTGCCCGCATGTACGGTTCCCCCCTGACATTTGAGGATTAAATCCACAAATAGATGGCCAAATAGGAATGACCCTTGTTGGCCCTTAAGGTGAAATATGGGGATGGATGGAGATAAACTGAGATGGAGAAGGCCCTCATCCTCCTCTCCATTCCCCCCATGACAAGGTTTTAGAATTTTAGATTAATGGATCAAAGTTTTAGAGTTTAGGGTTACGTATCTAGAGTTCACTACACTAAACACTGAATATAGTGTAGAGGGATTATTGATGTAGATCACCCACACTAATTTCCATCAAAGCATGTGCATGCCAAGTTCTGATTGGGTATGTGTTCTCAGGCAAGTGTGTGTTAGTCAACAGTTACATGTAAATTTTCAACTAGTGTAGGAAATTTCAAATAGTCTAGTCTACACTATATTCAGGGAACGATGTAGTGATTTTAGGTCTTAGGTTCGAATGGGTCTTTGGGAACACGAAGGGAAACATGGCTATGGGATCGTACCCGGAAACGAGGTGTGGGATGACCCCATTCATCTCCGTCCATCCCTTAAGGTTACCCTGGCCTAGGACTTAATATCCAAGCCCCCTCATAATACAGTCAACACAAGCAATGAACCCCTTCCCAAAGTGAAGATAAACCAGAACAAGTCACGCCAGCAACGTTGTGTCAGAAACCATTCATCAGCATACCTGGAGTGCTAACCCTTCATCTTGTGACTGACCTACCTCAATTTATAAAGGTGATTAAGTTACTATGAGGGTGTTTCTGTAAAAGTGTTGTTCAAATTTTACTGGATCTGCATGGGGCCTCAGGGACGGCGCGGACGAACGTCCCCCACGCTCGGACTTACCCAAGGTGGGCCCGTCTTAATTGCATGGGTTCATTTTTCTGGCCCTCCCATTTTGGGGGGGGTCCGAGGCTTTTTTTGGCTTTTTTTCCTAAATTGGGGCCTACGGCCCCAATTTAGTCTGTAGGTCCCCCTTTGGCTAAATTTAGGCCCCCATTCAAAAACGAAATAGGGGCCAGGTTTTGACCCCACCACCTCATCCCCCACCCGGTAAGTCCAAGTGTGGGAGATGTCCTGTCAAATCGCTCAGGGACAAGTAGAGAGCAGTCTCTTCACCTGGACACTCTGTGGAGCTCTTTAAACCATAGAGACGGATGGTATGAAAAGGGGGGTGTGGACAAACCTAGTCCCTATTTTTTATCTTGGAGGGGGACCCTATTTAACCAAGGTAGATCAACCGAGGGTAACTTGGGGCCGCATGACCCAAATTAAGCCAATTTTTTTCCCAAAAAAGGTTTCTAGACCCCTGAAATAAAAAGGCAGAAAAAGAGGCCTACCTCTTGTCCACCCTCCATGACATCTGTCTACATGAAATAAAGAGATCCATTCTCTAAGCTCACGCACATGTGTGCGGATGAGCCTACGTTGGGGCCCCAACGATTGGTGATGGGACACACTAAAAGATAAATTTGGATAAAATCATAAAAATATAAACTGGCTATCGATGTAAAAGCATTGGGAACTCTTTGGGAACGGGAAGGAACGCATTGGGACCAATAGAGAACATTGGGGAACTTTGGGGAACAACATGGGAACTTGTTGGGAATGGGAAGGAACACATTGGGACCAATAGAGAACATTGGGGAACTTTGGGGAACAACATGGGAACTCGTTCGGAACAAAATGGGACATTGTGGTAATAATATGGTTAAAAAGGTAAATTAGAAGAGGTTAATCAAATGGTTTGGATTGGAACCATATCAAATTTTACCATGAAACTGGTTTGGGCATGAGGAGCCCAACCCGGACTTTTAGGGACCATATATGGGAGATGAAGCCCCATATGGTCGTCATGTGCGTCTACACTTATTCCCCCCATAAGTTATACCTTTGCTAAGTTATAATGCCACTTACTTAAAATCTTAGCTAACTATAACCTCAACTAAGTTCTAACTAGTGCTGCCATTTGACTAGTGCTGACGTGTCTGAGAATTAAAGCACAAAATTGGAAGATGATGTCGTTGTTTTATGTTTTTGAAACCAATCTATTACTATATCACTATATCACTCAACAGTGCTACTATTCCTTCGCACGTCACTATGCAATTACAACAAGATCACTATTCAATTACTATAGTGCCATAATCCTCACATGTGGTGCCATCTTCCTTTCAAGACTGTTTTGAATGGTTTTTAAACACATTTTGAGCTTTTCAAATATCCAACTTACCTATGAACAGGGTACTGAGAGGGACAACTCAAGTTGGCATGGTCATATGATATTCTCACATGCCGTCTGATGTGGCGCTTGATGCTAGGCCAATTTTAGGTTATGACGATAGGTGGATGGAGATGAAATTGTGCTGAAGTTACCAAGTCATCCACTAGAGCCACCTCTCACTTTTGACCTCTACTAAGTTCTTACCACCTCCATCCACCGGCGCTAGATTTGGCTAAAACTTATGGGAGGGATGAGTGTACTTTCTATCTCAACCGTTGGGGCCTCCTCACTCGAAGGCCCGGGGCAAATTGACCTCCTCGTTGGAAATTACACGAGGGGCCATGAGGTGGTGGGGCCAAACCTGACCCCTATTTTATTTTTGGATGGGGCCATAATTTCAACAAGTGAGGGCCCCGAAGCATGAACGATAGCCACACGCTTCAAAAATTTATCCCAGAATCTAAAAAAAGACTCTAGAGCCCCCGAAATAAGAGGGCTAGAAAAATGACCCCATGCAATTAAGACGGGGCCCACCTCGGGTAACTCCCAACGAGGGGGTCCACTCTTAAAGTACCTTTTAAAAGCTGGGGGCGGAGATAGGGCCGAGACCGCCGGTGGAGGGCCCCTCCATCACTAAACTTGTGGGTTGACAATCCTCATTTAAGACAACGAGAACCCAACTGTTCATTCTCAAAAAGGAAGCATCCAATCTTTCAGTGAGTGGAAAGTTCGTCCGGTGATTTGGAAGCGGAGATAGGGCCCGCAACGACGGTGATAGGCGCGTCTCGAAGTCCCCGTTCACACTTATCGTCTGAGACTTCACGAAGCATACGGCTTCCGTTGATTGGGGAAGTACATTTTCAGGCTTGACAGCGACTGAAATGTGCATCATTGATGGACTTGGAGATGGTACCGATATCTAGATTTTCTGTTTTGTCTGGTGTGAAGTCGCAACTGTATGACCACAGGCGGCATCTACAGTCGGATTCTCTTTGTGAGCACGACGGCTCTTGTCTCGTCCCCCGCAAAGCTTCCTCGTTTCCAGGTCGAGGCGATGGGGACGACGAGGCGGCCAGCGAGGTGAGGGATGAGTGAGTCCGGCGACAGTGGAGATGATTCGGGCGGTGGTGATGGAGACGGTGCGGGAGTCGGACGAGGAGGATCATGATCTCCGGGGGGCAGGAGGAGGGGGGCGGGGGGCGACGCGCGTGACGCGCCCCCGGGTGAGGGTTATGGGGCGGTGGTGCCGGTTCGGGCCGCTGCTGCGGTCGTGGTGGGCGCGGGTGTTGTTTCTCTTGTGTGCCGCGACGATGGTGCTGGTGGTGGGCGTCGTCGTGTACCGGAATGCGCTGGTTAATAAGCGGAACGAGCTCTCGCTTAAATGCGAGAATCGCAAGGAGGTGAGTTGTTTGTGAGCCTGATTTGAGGGTCAGAGAAGTGGGCTCATTGATTCGGTGGCTTACTAGCATCAGGCGGTGTATCTCCAAAGAATCTGAGGCTCAAATTGTTATAGTTCCAATGAATCTGAGGCTTACTAGCATCATTGAGTCAGTGACTTACTAGCCTCATGTGCACTAACTCAGGCAAGCTTTCAGAACTAGTGAATTTCATGGAGGAGGGCAGGGTTTAAATTGATTTTTGATAGTAGGTTTTAGTGAAGTTTTGTCGATGGATAGGACTTTTTGGTAGGATCTGGGAGCAGGTTTTAGCATCTTGATGTGGTTGGTCTCTGTTTGGATGATGTTGTTGTGTACCATGTCGGTGTGATCAATTTTCTGGTGCATTTCCCAAAGCCGTTTGTTGCAGGCATACGCTTTTCATTCCTGAGAACCTAAACCTTGTGTAGAGTAGCTCAAAACTGAATTTTTTTAGGTTTTCTCTCTAGGTTTTTAGGTTCGAACAATTGCCCTAGCTGAAGTGTTCGAGTCCCTGATTTTTTCAGGTGTTCAAGTCGGAAGTGGATAATAACCTGGGTGCTTCCTTCGTGATCCTGGGCCTGATAACAAGCATTCCCAACGTGGTCCAATCCACATGGATGTCGTTCACAGAGCAGACGGTCTTCCTCCGCCCTCACGTGAAGAGCCTGGTGTACAGCTTACGCGTGCTACCCGACCAGAGAGCCGCCGTGGAGAAGCAGTACAACGGCACCTTCAATTATTATGCCTCGAACAGGACTTTCCCTGTCCCACCGGCTGAGGAATACGCCCCGGTTGTCCTGTTTTCAAGGGATGTGGTTGGACCTGTACTCCGGGATCTGTACAATTACACCATTTTGCGGTCGTCGATCATTCAGGCGAGAGACACCGGGAACTTCTCCTTGTCAGCGCCCTACAAACAGGGGGCTGTCTGGCGGATGGGCTCGTTTTTGCCGCATTATGGCGATGTCGATTCCGTCAGCTTGAAGACGGTGGAGGCCAGGCGAGCCAATTGCGTGGGGTACGTTGTCACCGTGTTGACTGTGGAGGAGGTTTTTGCTGCTGTTGTTTCCAGGTTCGTACCTCTGAGGCCTTTTCTTAGAATGCAGTTCAATTGAGTTGCTTTCCAGGATTTTGTGCACTGATGCACGTTACGAAGTTATTCTCATTTGTGCACATAATTTTGAATTGCAAAGAACACGTTCCGATGTCCAACTTCTCAGATGTAGATTTCAAGGTCTCAAGTTTCATTTTGAGCTTTTGGAGGCTCTCAGTCACTCTGTGATTTTCGGACGATGAGTCATAATCGTCAACTGCAAACGTCACGTTGATATTTTCAGCTTTTCAGATGTAGATTGTGGTGGAATTTCTTTCACAATCTTGATGAGCTGTTCTTTGTTGACAGTGCCATAATCGTCAAATGGTACACAATTCAGAGGTCTACCTTGTCAGATGTTGATAGAGTGACTACCCTGGTTGTCTTATTATTCTCATGGATTGAGCTGGTTTGAACAGGTTTAAGGATTCTGACCTCGAAATCAGCGCCATAGCTCACGTGCAGTCAAACTTGGGCCTAAATCTTTACTACAACTGCTCCGTGGATGCCAACCCCTGCGCGGTCCAGTTCTTCGGCAACACCACCAAGCCCCGGATGTCCGAGGAAGTGAGCGTCCCCTTCCTTTACGGAACGCAGGACATCGAGCTCCGGTGCTGGTACAACTACAACGTGCGGCTGAAGGTGCTGCGCGACATGATCGCGTGGCCGTTGCTCATGTTGGCAGTAGTGGTGTTCTGCACCGTCGCGGTATACTTGGTTCTAAAAAGAGTGTCAACTGCTGAAAAAGACGTGGACGAGAGGGAGAAGATCAATGTGAAGCTCAGAGAGGCTAAAATAAAAGCCGAAGCCGCGGATAAAGCCAAGTCTAGCTTCCTTGCCACTGTTTCTCATGAGATCAGGCAAGTGAAAACAGACTGTTCCTTATGGTTCTTATGATTGAATTTTCAGGTTCATGTTTGGAGGTTTTTAGATTCATGTTTCTGTTTGTGCAGGACTCCTATGAATGGCGTAATAGGAATGACGAACCTCTTAATGGGAACAGATTTGACGTCGCAGCAGCTGGAGTATGTCAAGATAGCGCAGGCCAGCGGCAACGCTCTTGTGTGAGTGCTATTATATTGACTTCTACGTCAATTGTGTCAAACTAAACACTGTTACTAGATTGGTTGAAACTTGTGATGATGATTGCAGGGCTTTGATCAGTGACGTCCTGGACTTGTCGAAGATCGAGGCAGGACGATTGGAGATAGAAACGGTCCCCTTCGACATGCGAGAGGAGGTGGACAACATATTATCTCTCTTCGAGGAGAAGCTGCACCAGAAGAAGCTCGAAATCTCGGCCCTAGTACATGATTCTGTCCCCGAATGGCTGTATGGCGACCCCGGAAGGCTGCGTCAAGTTCTAATCAACCTCGTCGGCAACGCCATCAAGGTACAAAATAGGCGAAGTTGCTGTTTCTTCACCTCGTGTGCTTCGTCCTGTCTGTACGCTGACCATGGTTTGTTTTTCTCTCCACCTCATGCGCAGTTCACGAAGCAAGGTAGCATCTTCTTGTGCGTGCGCCCAGTGGACCCCTACTTGTACGAGACGCTCCCGCCGCCCGCGAGCCAGGGCTTCCTGGAGCTCATGGACCCAACGCAGCAGCGGCTCGACCCGGACGTCCTCCTCCCCCAAGACGTCCTCCCGCCTCCGGACAACCAGCAGCAGCAGGACGACGCGGTGAGCATCAAGGGCGTCGTGGCGGTGCGCAGCCAGCTGTTTCGGGGGCGGTTCCCGCAGATGGCGCCCCCCCGACTGAGCATGAAGCCGGGCCCGCTGAGCACGCCGCAGTGCGTGGCGCAGTGGCGTGAGTGGAAGCCCGTGGCAGGGCTGGGGCTGGACGAGGTCACGCTGGTGGTGTCCTTGGAGGACACCGGCATCGGCATTCCCAGGTATATGCAGCAGCGCCTGTTTGAGCCGTTCGTGCAGGCCGACAGCAGTACCAGCCGAGAATATGGTGGCACGGGGATCGGATTGTCCATTTGTCAGGTGAGCCTCGCAATCTTGAACATAAAATACTCCGCCTCTTGATTTAGTCGTGTTAGCCGTCTTTGAGAGTGAAGCAAGATATTCGTGTGAATATTAGCCTGTTGAATACGCTGATGAATATCAGCCGCCTTTGAGCTCTCCTTCGAGCTTATATTTGATCCTTGTGCAGAAACTGGTGAGGCTGACAAGAGGCGACATAGTTGTGGAGAGTGAAGAAGGAGAAGGCAGCGTGTTCAAGTTTTCACTGGTGCTACCAACCACAGGGCAAAGGGGCGACTTGCAGAAGCTGTCATATGCCATGACTCGCACACCCTCAGGCTTCGGAGACGAGCGCATTCGAGGAATCCGTGTGCTTCTGGTGGACGCAAATCCTGTCCGACAGGTATGCCAATCTATATCATAATCCATATTAGTTATATATCTTACAGTGCAGATTTGCGCTAAATAATTCTGGTAAAGTTGAGGCTGTTTTGGCCTAAGAAGGCTTTGGATTATCTTCGGATGTATGAGAGTTTGATGAGCCTCTTTTGGACATGGAGCAGGAAGTCGCAGCCACATATTTGCGGAGAGTGGGAGCTTTGATCGAGTACGCCGAAGGTGTAGACATGGCTCTGAGATTAATTACAAGGTATAAGCACCTTCGGATATCAATGCTGAGAATAATCCAGCATTCAAACAAGAAAGAGGTCGAAAACTCATAGGATCTTTCCCTTGCTCCGAGCTATACCCATCCGCAATCCTGATTACGTATTGCTGCTCGAAACGCATCTGACTCTTGTTCGATTCCAGGACCTCCGGACCGCCACTGCAAGCCGTGATAGTGGACCTGCAAGGCCTGGACCACGCGTCGTCACTGGACCTGGTGCGCAAACTGAAGAAGCAATCCAAGGACATCCCCACCTTGGCCCTGTCCATCCCGCCGGACGCCGCGCTCCAAACGGAGCTCCAAGAAGCCGGGTACTCGCACATCGTCCACAAGCCGCTCCGGTGCACCACCCTGATCTCAGGCCTGCTCCAGGTGCTGGGCATCCAGGTCACGAATCCCTCCAGGAAGCCGAACACGAACGCGGAGATGCTGGCCGGGAAGCGCCTCCTGGTTGTGGACGACAACATGGTGAACCGGCGAGTGGCGAGCTCCATGCTGCAGCGCTATGGCGCCAGTGTGGTGACGGTGAACGGTGGCAACCAGGCCATCAACGCCGTCAAGAACGCGGAGAAGCCGTTTGATATGATCTTGATGGACATCCAAATGCCTGAGGTAGAGACCATCACCTCATTCCTTTGATCTGATCTTGCTTTCCTGGTTTGTTTCTTTCCTTTGATGACCATTTTCATAGGACTCTGCCCAGGCACTGGTTCTAGAAATTCTATAGTGATTCTAGTCAGGTATTTGATCGTGTTTTGCTTGGCTTCTTTCGGCAGATGGATGGCTATGAGGCTACTCACCTGATTAGAAGGTGGGAAGTGGACAAGTGCGAGCAATGCCGAGCGCTTGAGAAGATGGAGCTTGATAACATGGAAGTGAAGGAGTGCGCTCATCACCGGATGCCCATAGTTGCCGTGACCGCGGACGTCATGAAGGGCACCCATGAAATGTGTTTCAGTGCTGGCATGGACGATTACATTCCCAAGGTAAATCTGTTCTGTGATTGTAGTAGTTTTCCTAGAATGCAACAAAGAAGAGTTACTTCTTAAAGTCTCATTCTAAAAGTTTTTAGATCAATAGAGGTCTTTTAGATATTAGAGCTTAGTGGTATCCGAACTTAAGTCATAGTGATCTTAGCCGTCTTCTGAGACAAGAAAACGTTGTGAACGTTAGCTGCATTTCATATCCGTTTAATGCAGTTGTTGACGTCCTATTGTGGTTTGTTTTCCAGCCTCTCGATCAGAAACAGTTGCAGCTGCTGCTTCAGAGGTTTCTGGATCACAGGCTTGTGAACGCACCAGGCTCGTCAGCGAAATAAAGCTCCGTAGTCCGCTGCAAGAGGTTTGTTTCGTCAGCTCTGGCATTCATTTGGCAGAAGATGAGACAAGTTTCCAAATGACCTCCAATAGTTTTTACATAGTGAAATCATCTCTCTATTTTTGTCTGTGTGCAGTGTTGCGTGTTGCAACCCAGTATCAAGACATGGTGATCCAAGCCCCCTTTTTTTTTCAGCTTGGCCTTCTTATCAGGCGCTTCGAAGAAGCTGGAGCAGTGTACATATAAAATCAGAACTTGAATTGATTTTTTTCAGGCTGTTCTTTCGACTAGAAATGAAAGCACGAAAGAGTGGTTCTCATTCAATCAGTTAGGAGAAAGGAGAGGATGTTTAGAGAGAGAGAACAAAGAACTAGTGATCTGTAACATTAATTGCTCTTGACCTGTGTTATTGAGCACATTTATGGCTGCATCTTCTTAAGACTGGAGTGGTTTGCCTCACAAGGCGTGCTGAAGTACGATGCTATTGTTTTCAATTGTATAGTAAATCACTGGCCCCTTATCTTTATGTTTTATGAGAGTTTTATATGTAAAATTGTCTCAATCCTGAGCAGCTTGGCGATGTCCGTCAGCCGAGAACCGGCGAAGGCTGCTCTTGAGGGGCGGGTATCTGGTCTAGTGGTATGATTCTTGCTTAGGGTGCAAGAGGTCGGGAGTTCGATTCTCCCGATACCCCATCATTTTTGTTGTCTTTTATTTCCTCAAGATCCCTAAAGGGCCAAGTATCAAAAATGGGCTTTTTGAAAGTTCCTATCGTGTCAATTTCCAACATTCCTCTTTGAAAATTTTATGGTAGAAACATATTACGAAGACCTCAGTGGGAGAACACGTTTTTTGTAATTTTTGTGATAGAAGGGCATTAAAAGACCTCAGTGGGAGAACACATTTTTTGTAAATTTTTGTGGTAGAAGGGCATTACAGAGACCTCAGTAGGAGAACAATTTATTTGTGAATCCGACATTTAATGAAAAAGTTTTAGGGTTTTGAATTTCAAATGGGGAGAGGAGGCATGTTGGACACCTCCAGAAACTTTTGCTAGGACACTCTATTGAATGTGAGATTTTCTATACTAGCAAGTGATATTATTTCCCTTCATATTGTCAAGTAAAAGTTCTTGTTTTTAGTGAAACATAGCATATTAACCCAAGTCAAACATTTTCACATAGTGTCACACATTTTGTCGGGCAAGGTACCATAAACACTTCTTCTTTTCTTTTTCTTTTCATATTTTTTACTTTTTATTTTTTCCACAACAATATGTAGTGTAAACCTTCTTGTTGACCATTCGGATTGTCAATCTAAGACATGCTATGTTGACAAAAAATTAAAACGTGAACTGACAAATTTTGAACCTCTACTTTTTGCACAGTTGTTTTGAATATGCTACATCCCTCCTCTACATCTAAAATTGACAAATATGGAACTAACATCATGTTTAACACAATGGTAATAGATTTAGACGTTGTGTAGTGCAAAAAGTTGACACCTAGTGAAGTCAAAGTCTGCTGATCAACTGAACGTAGGGACAAAAATGACCCATTTGCAAGACTTCAAATACTACAATCTTTCAATTGTGGAGTCAAAGTTTAGAAAACTTAATAAGTCTTAATTGAGATCCTATGGTCAAAACTAGAAATCAAAGTTTTGTTTCCTTCTTTATTGAATCCAACAATTTTGAAGTGTTTTTTTGTGTGAAACTATTATGGTATGTTGGGGTTACACAAGAATAGCAGTGACACGGCCAATTCTTTGCTTGGCCACTGAAAGCATCTCCATTGGTTCTCAACACTGGTGGAGCTCTTTGGAGAACCATTTGGAGGCCGGTCTGCAGCTAGCCCCACCGATTTTCCAACTTCCTCGACTCTTGATTCTTGTTTGATGGGAACTTGCTGAATTTTTCGGGAATGGACCTTGGCATCAACAAAACTTCCATTCACTTTCCATAGTGGTCAAATTCATTGCTGTAAAACCTAGCATTAAGTGGATGGCGGGAAGTGCAACAAGTTGAACATTCAAACCGTTTGAAACTCTCCATTGATTACCTTATTCATGTGTTCCAATTTAGAAGATACATTGTGTTACATGGAGCATTCACAATTTCAAAATAAAAGCTCCATTAGAGCTTACAAGAACAATCACTTCAAGAAAAAATATTGGGTGATATTAGAATAAGAAAAGGGGATCACCTCCTCTACGCAAACTTAATCTATACAAATAATTCTAAAATGTACAAGATGATCCCCTCTTATCAACCCCTAAATATTCTTATACTCCTAATGCAATGTCACTTTTGTACCTGAATTAAATACTCCACTCTAAATTAATAGAAGACACTTGGCGTGTTCATTTAATCTCTAAAGGACCAAGTGTCCGTTTGGGGGACAAGAGAAGTACTAATTGCATGTGACACTGAAGGTACTTAAACAACGTCCTCCATCAAAACAGAACGCACACTTGCAAATACAAACCCAACCATAGAATCACACACTATTGTGCAACAACCCGTCTCGCAATCGACAAATTAATATGAGTCAAAATTCAGCATAATCAAAAACTATGTTGCCCCTGAGTGGAAATCAGGTACCGTGACAATTTTACCATGACACTTTTACACCAAAATCACTTCAAAACTGTTGGATTCTAGTGCATTGAACAAAGAAGGAAACAAAAACTTTGATTTCTAGTACTGACCGTAGGATCTCAATTAAGGCTTATTAAGTGATATATTTACAAAATTTCATAAACTTTGACCACACGGATTGAAAGATTATAGTGCTTGAAGTCAAGCAAATGGTTTATATTCTTCCCTGTGTTCAGTGGATCAGCAGACTTTGGCTTCACTTGGTGTCAAATTTTTGCACTACAATAGGTCTAAATCCATTACCATCTTGCTAAGCATGATGTTAGTTCCTTATACACCAATTTTTAGAGGTAGAGGAGGGGTGTAGCATATTCAAAACAATTGTGCAAGGAGTGGAGGTTCAAAATTTGTTAATTCACACTTTAATTTAATGTGAACTTAATATGTTTTAGATTGATAATCCGAATGGTCAACATGAAGGTTTACTCCACATATTGTTGTGGAAAAAATAAGAAGTGAAAAATATAAAGATATCTAGGATTTATGTGGAAAACAAGTACTTTTTTTGGTACCTTGCCCGACAATGAGTGACAGTGTGTGAAAATGTTTGACTTGGGTTCGTATGCTATTTTTCACTAAAGACAAGATCTTTTTTTTGACAATATGGAGGGAAATAATATTACTTGCGAGTACTGAAAATCTCACATTCAGTAGAGTGTCCTAGCAAAAGTTATTGGAGGTGCCCGAGGTGCCCGCTCTCCCCATGTGAAATTCAAAACCCCATAACTTTTTCATCAAACGTCCAATTTAGGAAAATAAATAAATTCCACTACGGTCTTGGTAATGCCTTTTTATAGTATAAAATTTAAAGAAGAATGTTGAAAATTGACATTGTAGGGAACCTGACCGAACTTTCAAAATGCCCATTTTGACACTTGGTCCTTTAGGGGTTAATGTGACTTTTGGTTATGTTTCAAAGGTGCCAGCATCATTTAAAAGTGTTCTTTTTCCCAGTATTGAAATCTGCTTGTATAGGGGAGGTTTAACATATTCCTTGAAAATACAATTAGTAGTGTGTTTAATGCTTACTCCTCTTCAAGGTTCAAGATGAACTTCTTAAATTTATCCCTTTCTTTACATGGGCGTATTCATAGGTGAAGTTCACCTCCGACTTTTATTAATTAAAAAAAGGCATGCCAAATTATGTGCAAATTATCAGGTAAGAATGTCGAAATTGGAGAAAATATTAATATACCCTATCCTTGAACTTGGAAGACATCAATGGAAAATGTCGCTTGGAAAAGCCTTGACCTTTAGAAGTGTGTGCATGAGGACTTCTTGGTTGGAGGCTAAAGGTTTTGAATTCGAAACCTAGGTTGTCAAAACAGGCTAAATATACCAGTATGTGATTTCTTGCGGAAAATAGCTTGATTTTCTTTTCGAAAGCCAAACCAACTTTTTGGACTTTGATTAGTTATTCGGCGCAAAGGTGCCAAACTTGCTGTTCACCTACAATAACCTTATTGGAGGCCTAGGGTTTGTTTTGATGGTTTCATATCTAGAGCCCTTATACCAATGCTTTGCAAATTGACATGAGTATATCGTTTCATGTATATTGTTAGGATAGCTAAAGTTGGGTAAATCTTCAAATGTGAGCCAGAAAATGTATGTATAGGCACATATTGAACTCTGTAATTTATACCAAAAAAACTCATTAAAGTGTAGCAAGATTTACACCTTTGGATTGAAGATTCTTCAACTACCGCAACATCATTAATTTGGAGGTCATTTCAATATCTGAACCTTATCATGTTCAAATACGACACCATACATGTAGAATACTAGGCCACCAACCGCACCGCCTGATGTCAAGGGTAGAAGGAAGGTGGAAGTGATAGTGAAAGACAACAAAAAAATAAAATGTAATGGAGGGAATGAGAGTAAGGGATGGGAATGAAAGACATTTAATTAAATGATCAAGGTATGGAGGTAGAGGAAAGGGAGAAGTGGTAGTGGATGACAACCAAATAAAAATCTAGTATAAAAGTTTAAAATAAATAAAAAATCGAATTTTAGGAACTTGCCCAAAATCCAAAACGTAAGCCCTACATACACTTGGACTCATAGGGGTTAAGTAACATTGAGCATCAAGCCACAGGGAGTAAGTATTGATAAAATGAACTATTATTCAACCTTCTAGAATGCCAACAAATTCTATGCCTTTACTTGGTTACAACAATCCTTCTCCACATGAATTATTAATTTAATTTGGTTTGATCAAGGGCCTCTTTATGCTCCAAATCAAGGTGAGAGGCCAAAACTCCAAAAGCCTAGTGAGGTTCCTCGCTTCAAATCCAAATGATGGCCTTTGGTAGCCATCGCCTTTGGAAGTAGTATAAAGTGAGAAGTGGTCATCAAGTGGATTTCAACATAAATTAAATATGGCAGCGTGTATCTTCATCCTTGTTGTTTGAAAAAGACTTAAAAAATGTATATATCTTATTCTTTATAGCTATTTCAAAACGACTTCTCCCATTTTCCGTCACACCCAACTCAAAGTGGTGGGTTAGACCGAAATTCCACCGGACAAAATCGAGGCACTTTTTCTTCCATGTAGGAAAAAAGGGCTCGCCACATCATTTTTTCAACCCTCCTCCTTTCAAGCTTATTTTTTCAGCATAAAACCAAATTTGAGGGACTTCTCAATTTTGACCAATCACAACGTTCGAGAATGCTTCAACTTGCAGTTTCTCGCCTTTGGATTTGCAACGTCAAGAGGCTCTAAGAGCAAATTGCAAAGATCAAATTGCAAAGAGATCCACATTAATAGGACATGTCCTACACGGTTTATACTATCATAACATGTCAACCATGCTTAATTATGTAATGGATGTGAAGTATGGACACACATGTGCAACACATTCTCCACTCAAACAGAATACATGTGATGCTGTGATGATGTGAGAAGAATGAGTTGACTTGAAGTTGACGGTGTGATGACATCAAGATTTATTATAGAGTTTCCTGAAGAAGAGGAAACCAAATATACCCCACAGACTCAATTTTTGAGGCATGCTTTATTATAGCCATTAGCAACTCAAACTTTATTTTCAATGTTTCTGTAAGATTGTATTTAGTTCTTCTTGTGGTTTTGTAGAAGAAGAAGAATGCCGGTTCTCGAAGGGGCGGGCGTGAATAAAGTGTCTGTCCGTTCCACCACTAAGACCATGCCCACCAGATAAGGAACGTTTTGTAGAGGTTGTAAGGGAAGTCGATTTTCTTGAAAGAAAGTACTCAACATTGTAGCCTTGATAAAGAAGAGTAGGTAATCATAAAGATTGTGGATTCTCACTAGACTATTGTTGATAGAGTGAGAAAGTGACTTTCTTTGGAACCCTTATAGTCAGTTGGGAACCGTATATCATGCACATATTTTACTCTGGATATAATACAAAAATGTGTTAAATTTTAGCAAGACTTACACCTTTGGATTGAGATTTCTTCAACTAACATCTTTCAATTGGAGGCCATTTCAATCAATGTGAACCTTATCATGTTCAAATATGAAATTATACATTGTCGCCACCAACGGCACCTTCTGACGTTTACGAGTTAACCTAGTATTGTCCACTGGAGGTTGTCCTAAGATCCTCACAGCGTAGGAGAGGAGGGATGTGGTTCCGCTTAGATATTATATTTTGTGAGGGGCTTAGAAACTACAACATAGGCAATAAGTCTAGTATATTAGAGAGAGGCATGATTGAGATCATGTGTGACAATACATTGGACATGGATTTAGTGGTGGAACAAACAAACACTTTATTCACTCCGGCCTCCTCATGGAGTGGAGCTCTTCTTTCTTTTCTGACAATACATTGAGGATTGTATCAAAACAAGAAGGAATTCATGCTTTTGCAAAGATTCCAAAGTTTGCCCTCAGTTAGAAGAACATGCTAGAGAGATTAAATGTGTTCAAACTACAAAGCTTGGATTGTTAAGGACTAGGAGTGGGTGGTGTCTAGTGATAAAATTGAAAAATAAATCCTTCAACGTCAAATCCTAAAACGTCCCAAGATGTTACTAGTGGCCACAATATTCTACATGTATGGTGTTCTGTTTGAACATGATAAGGTTCATTTATTGAAATGACCTCCAAATCAAAGATGTTAGTTAGAGAATCGTCAATTCAAATGTGTAAGTCTCTCACAATTTATATATCTTTTTGTATTCTACAAAATAAAATACATGCCTATATATACAATTCCTGATTGGCAGTTAAGGGTTAATAGATTGTACACTAGCATGTCAAACCAAATTGCAGAGAAGATGTTGAATACATTTTGAACCCCAAAAGTTCCTTGAATATTTCACTCAAAAAACACTGCAAAACAATCCATTCAAGAAAAAGGGGTGGAAAAGGAGGAAAAAACTTTTGTTTCAATTTTAAACCACAGTATCTTGACCTAGGCTAATGAAAAATATTGCTCACATAATTTTATTTTTTTGACTTCATAGATTGAAAGATTACAGTGTTTGATTCATTTCCTTCCTTGCATTGGAAGGACCAACTAACTTCACTTGGTGTCAAACTTTTGTGTTTACCAAACTTTAAATTTGATTCCATCATATTCTATATGAAGGTTCATATCACATTTTGAAATAATAAAATAAAAGGTTTAAAAGATCAAAATCTAGTTTTTATGTAGGAAGGAAGAAGTTTTTTCTGGTACCTTGCCTGACAATGTGTGAAAATGTTTGACTTGTAAAATACAATTTTTATGCTAAAGAATTATTTTAACAATAACAAAGAAAACAATACAATGTATTGGTATGAGAAATCTCAATGTCCATAGAATACAACTGTAATACAATTCCCCTATTCGGTGAATCGATAACAAAAATGTCATATTACAAAACTAACTATAATAAGCGCTCTGCATTTCGTGGCATTGCTCTACACAAAACGTCACGGACAACCTGAGTAAGTCCCTCATGAAGTCAGGAATTGCTAACTAACATGAATACAGATTCAATAAACTATGCAATGCGCGCAATGGCGGTACGAATGGGAGTCAAAATACTAACCTGCCTTGGAGTAATAGCAGCTCTTCAAGTTCTGGAAACAAGCAATGAAGCCTGAAGCATAGGTTGCAAGAATTGGGTGCCCACCAAGCATCCAACTGCTGTGCCGATTGTGTACCCGAGTGTGCCTACCAATACAGCAGGCCTCACCTTCACCGATGCAATAAACCAAGTCAGAAGTCTTGAAATAGATAGATAAAAGCTCAAACATTCCTTTTCTGCAGCAAAAACTTCATTGTTTCCATATTGACTTACGAGACTTTGCCAACGCCTTGCACTAGCCATAGCTGCAGCTGTGGCAGGTCCTCCAACATTTGCATTTGATGCAATCAACAACTGCATAAAATACAAATACTTCTTATAAAAACCTCACCAACCCTCAACACATTGATTACCCTTGCCATATGGAGTCTATCTCCAAGAGGAAGCACTAAGCGATAGTATAAGCTATCTAGACTTGGTGGCCTAGGTAGTAGTGCTACCCCAACATTCACGCTCCTCACAAAAGTTAATGCTACTCTTCTTCGCAGTCTATAATCATCTTATTCTCTTCTTCTCAGTCTATAATTCATTTATTCTTGAGGTTATGGTGTTAATCTCTAAATGCCCAAGAGAACAAACAAGTCCATGCCATACTCAAATGAATCACTAGAAATTTCAAGGAAAATATTTCGATGAATTCATATTTCAATGTAACAAAAAGAAAGCTCAAGCTATGAGGTAGTTATAGGATATTTCTACTTTATTTGAAGGGTTTGAAGGGTCAAAGATATTTTTAACTTGGACAGTTTGGGATTAAGAGCAAGCAGAATTTAGAATACGCAATATATATGTATGATGTAAAACAAGCTCGTGAAGTTACCGTGTTCGTGGGAATCCGGCACCATCTGCCAAGAGCCAAGATTACTGCCAGATGGACCTGAGAACAAAGATGGAAGCACATATTAGAGTTTTTCTGAAAGTCTTGAAGAAGAAAGATATTGTAAACTCCGGGTGAGATACAAAAAGCGGGAAGAAAAAGAAATAGAAAAAGAAGACAACATGAACAGTTAACATGCTGTCTTTTTCTTGGGCCCTACCCAATGCAAGCTAAAGCTTCCCATAGTACTATTAAGACTTGACCAACAGTTCCTCCTCACCTATCCTAAGTCAAGTCACCTTTTCCATGTGGTCTCGATTATTATCATAGGAATCTAGAGTAGGGAGTGACAAAAGGGGTCACCCCTCCACTTTCAGAAAAATTCAACAAACAGGTGCACCTTTCCTTGCAGTAAACAAACACAAAAACATAAAAAATCTCCAAGAAAAAGCCTTATGCTTTTCTGATCAAAGAAAATTCTATAATTTACATACCGATAAAAGGATGAGGATGAAAACAAAAAGAGGCCAGCCCCCTGCCAACGCCTCTTTCACCTGAGTTGATGCACCCACCTACAAAAAAATGGGATAGAGACATTCGGGGGTTCAATCATTTCTGCAAAGTAGCTTATCATAAAACACAACGTATTCTGAAACAATTGGGTCACAAAGAGTACCACTGCAAAGAAAAGAAGCATCAGCACACCGCCAAACGATTCTGCCCCTTCAAAGTAGGAGGTGCTTGTCCCGTTAATCGTTTGCCCCCATTTGCTAGAAATCAACGCGCCAAGAGCGGAGAATATTGAGGCAACAACAGCCATCATAGCCAAACCAGAACCTGGAAGTTCAAGTAGTTAGAACAATAATCATACATAGTATACCAAGGTCCCTTGCGATCAAGAACGTTGTAACTATTTCACGGGCTAACCCGTGGTCAAGTCATTGTTCTCACTCACTGTTCACTTCATAGCTTAGTTCCTTGTACACATGAAAATGGTGCCGGTACTGAAAGTGAACCAATGTCTATTTGTTATAAACGAGTCACGTAAACTGACCAGCAAACTGAGGCGGCAGTGCTGAAGCGATCCAGTTCCCAATCACACATGCAGCAGTTGCAGCAGCTGTTGTAAGAGCCAAAGATTCCACCGTTGGATTTCCTGCTGGTTCCGCTTGAACCTCCGCTGTACAGTACCAACAGACAAAACTTCAGTAAGGATACAAGCATTCTTCATATGCTAGAGAGGAGATGCACGGAGGTGCCAAATAATATTCTCCAAGGCACTGAACAAGCTAACAACCTCCTCAGACGATTAGGCACTGTTTCAGAAAGTGACTAATGCTAGGTACCAGTCGAATTCGCCGTAGAAAATTCTTTTCCATCTGCCGGAATAGACATTATGACGCCAAAATACACAGCCATAGCAAGATTATCAGCTGCCATGCCTGCCGCCAATAGACTGGGCGACATTCCCAGTGCCTGCATACAAACGTTTCCCTTCAATTACTATCAATTCTCTCAACGAAAACAAAACATCGTGCACAATCCAATCATACATTAACCCTCACCGATAGGATTATACCTGAGCAGTGGCGGCGTAGTTGATACTTCCACCTACGTAAGTAGCACACAGTGATGATGCAACCTGCACAATCAACAATAGCTCAGTTCGCCAATTCATCGTCCAAAAAAACAAAAGAAGTGGATGCTCTCTTGCAAATTCCATCCAAAAGTGTCATCAATTTCTATGCTCGAAGGACACGCTTTAGCACATTCAGAAACAAACTCAACTACAAACTGTGTCCACCTACAGCCTCTAAAGACTTTACCTTCCAACCTCCCGGGCCAAGCAAGCTGCCCACAGCTTTGAAAGCAACCAATGTTCCGAGAACCGTTCCAAGGGCACCAAACCAAAACGCTTTCAGCGTTGCTCCTGGCATGGATTTCAGCAACACATTGTTCAGAAACTTGCACTACTATCACAATATCTATTATCATATTATCACATTATTGCATTATCTATGATCACATTGTCTATTATCATACTTACAAAAATGAAGTTAGAGAAAAGATTAAGAGCATTGAGAGCCAAATACCGAAAATGCTTCAAACGAAGATACCTGCGTCTGTAAACACTCGCGCAACGTCGGTCTCAAGTAAGCACATTGCAACTGCCATTGGCATCCCCAGCTCCAGCACCTACCTGTGCACTACCTGGTCAGTGTCTTGCCAAACCTCAAAAACCACTTCTCAACAATGCATGAAACACTAACTATCAAACAAACATGCACTAAACTTTTTTTTAAGGAAATTGAAAAGCCTCCACTAGACGACCTCGTAACATTCTTGAGCTAGTGCTAGCGTGGTCTCTTGCGTTGTAGAATCATCTTGAGTCCTAATTCCTTCTCTGATGTGCAATCCTTAAACAACACACACCTGTTACTTCCCTTTGATTAAATACGCTCATTTTTCGTGTGAAGTTCTAAGCTCATATTGGAATCATCCTCCTCTTCTAAAGTGTTACGCTGTTGTTTTCTAACGAGAATCTAATGCGCAAATCATTAACAAAATGTGATACGCAGTTCATGTGATTAATGAGCAAATCCTACTTCAAGAGCTCGAATTACCAAGTCATAAGCAGCGGCCGCGGGAGGAATGACGCCGCACGCCGAGAGCAGCACGCCACTCCCCATGGCCAGCAGCGGCGCCGAGACGAGACCGCCGAGCTTCGTCCGCGACTCCAAAACCTGCCACAAATCCGAATCCCTAACTCCTAGCTCACCAAAAAATCGCAAAAATCGCAAAAACCGCAAAAATCGCAAAGAAACTCAAATCTCCCGCTTACCTGGCCCACGGCCGCGCACGCCGTCAAGGCGCAGAAGAGCATGCGCCCGGACTCCGGCGCTATCACCGCCATGTTCGTTCCCCCGGCTCCGCGCCATCTCCCGAAGCTCGCACTCTGCACTCGCGGACGAAGAAATACATTGTCGAGTGGTTGCAGCCTGGTTGAAATTCTTCGTGGTTGCAGGACAGGCGATGCGTGGAGTGGAGTGGTCCGCGACGGCGCCATCGCCAAATAGAGCGCCATCGCGCCGGAGCTCGTGTGGAGCTGTGTCGACGACGAGTCTGTTTCATGCACAAATGTGCTGAATCGAATATGGTGCTGCATGTGGTCGTGAGCAAGGTGGTGCAGGGATGTTAGAGTTGTGATACCCGGGTAGTATTGGGGTGATAACCGGATCGGATGGTATAACACCTAGTAACTCGGTGATACTGTGGTGATACCTGGGGGGCTTTGGCGGTGTGAAACGGACACGTGTGGAAAGTCGCGGAAATCATTACAGTTTTTCCTGAAGATGAAAAGCGAGGGTGGAAAGTTGGAAAAAAATAGAGGCTCATGCTCTCTCTTTTTCTGCACCACTGAAATGCACGAGTGGGAATGGCAGTTAATATTCATGATATCTTTACCAGGCCTTACTTTAAAGGTTAAGATCCAATTCATTCCTGATGAGACCATGAAGAATATCATGAAATGATGTGTTCATTGAGGCCACACGGAGCTCATCTCCAATATTATCTTTATTTTTTCTCCATTCTAAACCCTTGTCCAATTCTTGTAGGCATGTACTATTTGGAACCTCGGCACCCCGATAATAAACATCAACATTTCCCAGAATTCCTCATCAATTTGTGGATTGTGAACTGCAAAATCTGAATAAAATCCGATAATATGCTGCACCTACATGTAATGTTGCAAGATTTCCAATATCTTGGTCTTCCTTTCTCATGTCAATTTTTATTTTTATTTTTTTTGAATCTAAACTTAGTTTGTGGCTCTCAGAGAATTAACCCTAGAACGCCTGAGAAGCCAAAAAAAAAATGGCTTGTTGGATGACATTTGAGGATGATAATCGATGTAAATTTTGTTTTCATCCAATTCTTTATGTGGAGGGTTCATTGCATCTGTATGTATTAGATGATGATGAAACTTCTTCTAACTTTAGCTCTAAACTTAAATTCGAGTCAAGAAATTGATATTTTTATAAAAAAATTGGTTCAACTATCGAAATGAAGTTTATGAAGTCTAGTTTCCATTCCAATTTGAAAATTTGAAAAACACATAAAATCATACACAATATTGCGATTTGACTTTGAGTCTAAAACCATGGTTGACCGGTTTTCTAATTTTAGCTGAACACAAAAGTTTCATTTACACCAGAAGTTTTGGCACAAAATTTTACAGCTTCAGTGAATTTTTTCAGAATTTTTTTATCAGATTTTGTATTTAATATAAATTCTCTTTACTTTTTCTTCAAAAATCAAAATAATTTTATATTTTCACAAAAAAAAAAATTGATTTCTGTGGCATAAACAAAACATGATCTCATCTCTAGAAAATGAAATTTTAAAAAAATTCACTTACAGCATATTTAATGAAAAGCGCACTCAGTAGAATGGAAATTGAGATTGATGCCACAGTCATAGACTTGGTTAAGGCCTAATGAGCTCAAGAGGCATGGGAGAATCTACTAGCATTATAGCTTGTGCAAAACATCATCTCATCATCAGGCAAGAAGTAGCTGTAAAAATCTGAGAATGCATCATGCGCTCGAGGTGAGGTTCAACTGCGAGATCAGAAATTTCTAATTCAATCTGTGTCACAAATACCCAAAAAAAGCACTCTGCAACGTCGTCCCCGCACACCTCGTGACCAGCCGCTTCCTGCAACAGGCGAGGCCGCCATGGAACATGTGTGCATCCAGAGGCCACCTCCAGAGGCCCTGAGTAGAACTCTCCATCATCGGAAATATCATCGCTAATGTCCTAACTCTACTGTCCATAGCTCCGCATAGTAACGTCCTGTACAACAAAAAACCGCTCAATTGCGCCTCAGTGCGCGCAGCTCATCCAGTCGCTCAAGAGTCGTGCGCCGTGGAGCTCTACTCCTCAACGTCAAGCAGGCCGGAAATGTGAAAAATGAACGAACGCCAGCCATCTCCTCCTCAGTTCCTGCTGCTCCACGAGAACGAACGCCGGAACGACCGCCGCGACAGCGAGGTGCGCGCGCCGTGCACCAGGGACGTGAGCGAGCACAACACGGACCGCGCTATGGCGGCCTTCACTTGCCCGCGCCGGGGCCTGCTGCTTCGAGCGGGCGCGGTCAACATCGCTCCGTGGTGGACTGCCATCGCTGATGCCCCAAACACTCGTGCGAACAAATCAGCAGGAGAGCTCGACCCAAGTGAAATGGGCAAGTACTGGAGAGAAAGAGATGAGATCACAAGTGAGAGAGATGAGAGTGGAGCTGGGATGGAATTGAACTGGAGTACCGCCAGTGGATTTATAGCACTTGAGATGATCAGATGCTGTGTGAAACTTGGAGGCGAAGACGATGAGCGTGGGCTGCACGCTTCGTCTGCTCACCTGCGTCAACACCTTTGCTTCGGCCCCACTGCTCTCCCATTCACAAATCACATGGGCTACAGTGCAGGGTGGCGGTATTATTGGGCTCGGAACATTCTGTCTGTGTCTTGTGACCCTCCCAGATTTGCAACTTGCGCTTTTACCATGGGTTTTTCTTACCGCCACTGTAGAGTGCAGCTTCTAGAGCGTCACGCTCGACTCATGTTCGGTGCTGTACGTTTGTAAGCTCACGCACATGTGACCAGAATGTGACGCAGCCCCCATCCGCACCCGAACGTCAGAGTGTGGGCCCCACCTGACGCGATCCATGCATTTGGGATCACTCTGTAATTCTAGAAATCGTAAGTGGGAACGCATTTGGGAATGCATTTGGGAACACTTGGGAACATTAGAGAACACTTGGGAATTCTCTGGGAATTCATCTTGAACACAATGTGAACTCTGGGAACTCCATGGGGATGTAATGTGAATTCCATGGGAACGTGTTCGGAACTCTATGGAAATGTATTGGGAGCTCACTATCATTGCAATTAAGCAATTAAGCAATTATGCACTTGGCCAAGTGCACTACTCGGCACTCATAAACGAGAAGATTTTTCCCCCAATTTTTTAATTTTTTTTAAATGCTAAAATCTTACCAACTCTTTGGTATTAAATTTTTGTGTTTGTTGTGTTACATGTTGCGTTACATATTGCGTTAAATATGTGTACGTACGTGAATAATATGCAAAATATATGATAACTATTGTTTTAAACTTATGTTGGATATATGATTACTAAATTGGTTTTTTTTTTTTTTTTTTAACAACATTGTTCATGTACTTAAAATCTATACATACATCTTGAAACATAAGACAATATTAGTCGTGTATCACTTCCAATACTTTGGTGATTCATTTGTTTTCTTACGTGTTTGTACTATCATATAATGAAATACCATACCTTGATGTGAGTGCAACAAACCATTTGTGAAACGAAACATTATGTGTAAAGATATTAACTTCCAAGCCTTGAACATCACCAAGGCTAGTAGAAGCCGGTTGGAGGTGGTTGAGCAACCTTGAAGTTAAGCAAGATGGTGAAGGAATAGGACTTGGATGGGTGACCAAGGGAACTAGGTTGAAATTTCCTAGCTCTTCTTGGCTTCGCCTCGCGAAGCCCGTGGGGAACTTGTGTAGCTCGTGTAGCCTTTTGCCCACGAGCATTAATTTTTTATTAAGTTTTTTAATAATTAATTTATGCGGATATGTGCGTACGGGGTGTGCGTGCGCACACCCTTGGAGGTTTGGTTCAAGGCAGCGTTGAGTTGCAGCTTGAAGTGCAGCTCTCCTCCGCCACTCACACACTCTGCTCGCGGCCGCTCAATCCCTCTCGAGATTGCCCCTCCTCTCTTTACAACTCAAACCCTCTTCCTACCACCGCCCGCTCAAACCCTCTCCCCGCGTTGACAGCCTCTCCCCGCCGTCGCTCAAACCCTCTCTCCTTGCCGCCGCTCAAACCTTCTCCCAACCACCACTCAAACCCTCTCTCTTTGCTCATAGCCTCTCTCCTCCGTCGTTCATAGCCTCTACTCTCCGCCGCTCAAGCCCTCCGCCCCACCTCAAATCCTACACCACAACTCACACCCCCTCCCCTTTCGCCTCTCTTGTACGAGTATGCGTACACATATCCTTGCAGTCCTAAACCTCGCCACTACTCCATCCTTGCGGAAGCCTAATCCGCCGTTGCTCACACCATCTCCCTCACACTACCCTCCCACCTCCACACGGGTGTGCGCGCGCACACCCTTCCTCGCGACCAGCCAGCCTCGAAATCAAGGACTAGCTGAGAGAAGATCTGGCCGTCAATCTCCTGCACCTATTGTAGGCCGTTGATCTGGAGTCCTGAACTCGATGCCGTTGCCCGAAACCCGCGGAACCCTAAACCCGTGGAACCCTAAACCCTAAACCCGCGGAATCCTAAACTTGCGGCCATCCTCAACCTAACACCACCAAACCTAAACCCGGGCCCTCTTTCCTCTCCCGTACCCCTCCTCTCCTTTCCTACTCTCCTCTTGCTATACATACAACGAGTGAAATTTTAGTACTACTTTAAATATCATGTATAGTGTAGGCACACTATGTAAATAATAAATGCTATAAGTTTTTACTATTGATTAATTACATCACCAAGTGCATGTACAAATGCCTTTATTTTTTTGTCTTCTTCTTATGTATTATGTACCATGAGGAATTTCTTCATGATATCAATTGGCAATTTTGTTTGGATGATTGCATCTTTCTTTCATTACAATTCTTATAAGCTATTCACAAAATTTTGTACAATGATATTAAATAGACATTTTTAATTGCACACAATACTGATCCAAGAAGTAGACTAATTTTTTTTCAAAATTGACAAAAAAATTTCAAATGTGGGATTTTTGGTGCGCCATGGCCGTCGTGGTGCCTAAGTGCACTTTTAAATGACCAAGTGCATGATTGCTTAATTGCGTGTTTATGAATGATGATTCAAGGATAAGTTATAAATACAATTTAAAAGATGAATTGGAAGGCAATTAATCAACGGCTTTGTTAGGAGCAAACGGAAATTTACAGCGAGCCCTATCAGGCCGTGAGGTACCAAACCTGGGTCCGTAGGAGCGGGGATTGGCACCAAACGCCCTCCATACGGGCCCATGTGTGTGAGCTTTGCGAACCTCTCTAAGCGAAACCTCTCAGTGACCCAGCAAGTGGTACTCATGACTTTCCTCATACGATTTTTCCCTCATGCAGATTATCTAGGGCAGCTGCTTCAAATTTCATAACTGTCCCGTCGGCTTTGGTTTGTATATCCCATGTTGTTTGGCATCTATCGATGGCAAAGAATATACCTTGTAGTTTTAGTTGATCTTCAACAACCAAGTCTCGTGTGTTAACCCCAAAAGGATAGAGCATGTGACCGTGGATAGGTGGAAATTTATTTTTAAAGTAATTCACATATGAAATCACATGTTTTGCATATGTGATAAAAATTGCAGAGTTTTTGGTGAAAATTTGTAATTACAATGATTTTCCAAAGGAAAAGTGAAGAAAATTCATATCAAATACAAAGTATGCTCTGAAAATTTCACCAGAAGTGTACATTATAGTGCCAAAACTTGGACAGTAAATGAAACTTCCGTGTTCAGCTAAAATTAGAAAATCGGTTGACCATGAATATAGGCCCAAAGTTCAAATTGCAATAACTTATTTTAATTTTATGTTTTTTCCAAAAAAAAACTAATTGGAATGGAAACTAGACTTCATAGGCTTTGTTTCATTAGTTGGACTCAAATTTAAAAAGTATAATCTGAATGAATCGAATTCAGATTTACAGCAAAAGCTAGAAGTTTCTAATACACACTACATTGAGATCCATGTCACAAAGATTTTCTTCTTTACATAAAACACAAATACCTCAATGAGGCAAGTTTCATCATCATCTAATACTCACACATTCAATGAACAATCCGAAAAAAATTTGGATGAAAAGTGATCATCCACATCAATTATCATCCTTGAAACGTCATCCGAGAAGCCACTTATTGGCTTGTCTGTACATTAGGGTTAAGAGAGCGCACGTGCACAAGAGGTCCCTATCATGTGCACAAATGAGTGTGTGTGAACGATACCCGGTACTTGTTATGCGCACGCATACACGTGTGTAGTTGATATCCGTTCGATACTGTGGCCACATCTGTGCAAGATTGATGTCGCCATCTCCGTCGCCCCTCCGTCCCCTCTTCGTCCCCTCCCGTCGAACGTCCTTCGTCCCTTCTTCGTCCCCTTCCGTCGCCTCCGTCGCACCTCCGTCGCCTCTGTCCCCGCCTCGCTCGGACTTGGAACTCTTTTACGTGTGCTACAGAAACTGAGACGTAATCAGACAGACAGACAGACAGACAGTGGATTTGATTGCTCAAGAGCGCGCAATTTTCCGAACAAGCCATCGCCGCAGCCATGGCGGTAGCACGGCGCTTTGCGATTCTAGCTCTGGGCCCTCTCCTCTCCACCTCCACCTCTCTCTCGGAGCCCAACGCCTCCGCCAATCCTCATGGTAATCCATCGCTCAATCTTCCACGTCCATCTTAATCACCTCGACTGGAAACGAACAACCTAGATCATCCGAACAATCCATATGCATTTCTTACTGTTTATAAAGCTCATGATTAGTGATCGAGAGGCAGGTTCAGTTGAGTCCTAGATTTAGGGGTTTAGGGTTTATGGGGGAACGTTGTATGAATTTTAGGGTTTAAGGAGTTGTAGTCTGTGATGTAATTTTCGCAGAGTTGGAAGGATAATCTAAAACAAAGGATTCTAGATTTATGTGATTGTATGATATGTTGCCTTAGAATTCAGAATTAAGGGTCAGGGTGTGGGTGATGATATGTTTGCCTGAATCAATAGTGAGTATCATGGTGTTGTGGCAGGGAAGGTTGTGATGGAGCCTTTCACAGGGATAGGGTTTGAGCAGCAGAAGCAGATTGATGATACAGACTATTATTTGCACGCCACTGCCGTCCGCTGCATGCTCGGCCAGGTTCCTCTTCTCTCCACATATTAAACTTCTGATTTGATGGTTTCTTTTGCTTTTTGAGTCGGTCATAGTATTAACCAAGAGGATGGACACTTGGATAACAGTGCAAGATGGCAATGGCCAGGGCCTACGCAGTTGGGTTATACACGGAAGACAAGCAGCCTGTGAGGATCTATATTCACCTTCCCTTTTGTAAAGTTGATGTAGCTCAGATGATACTCTTTCAATTGCCTCTTCAGCTCTATTGATGAGGAACTCATGGAAGAGCTCTGAACAGGTCAATGAAGTTGCCGTGCTCACTGGAGCGATGCGGCGCAGCCTTGTGCTTGTGATGGACAGGGATGTTGCAGGCCACCACATTGCTAAGGTGCAATCAATTGTTCCACCTGTTATGACCCGAAGATGATGAGAAAAGAATCAGAAATGGTGAATTTCATGAGTAATTGTAGTCCAGTTTGTGAAAAAAGGGGATATCTTAGTGACTTGACAAGCAACTCTATATGAAACCTTACTCGAGTCTTGGTATTATGAACAGGGCTTTGACAAGTCATTGTTGCCAAGAATTCGTAAGGCGCAAGCTGGTTCCAAAAGAGGAGCAGGGAAAGATGCAGTAAGTGTTGGATTATCATTTCCTTCATAGAATTTGGCTGTGATCATCTCATGGAACATGTATTTATGTGCACAGCTGCGGGACTTCACGAGTTGTTTCAATCGGCTGAAGACGTTGAAGAAAGGTTCAGAAGTTGCCCTGGTATGTCTGCTCTCTAGTCACAGGTGTTTTACTCCGAATGAGTCTGCAAACTTGTTGTTTTCTGAATCATGTGCCTCTGAATGTGCATCAGCTTTGGACTCCAGAGGACAAACTTGTTGTCTATATTGATAATCGGTGGGTCTCCATTCCCTCTGTCCATTTCTAGAAAGCTGCCTGCCGTTTACTTTTCGTTTCTTTACTAGAAAAGTGAGTTTTATCAGTGTTTCGCAAGTTGACAGGTTGTTCATGTTTGTGTGCAGGGTGTTGGCGGTGATAGACTCGCCCATTTTGTGTAGGGCTGTGTTTGACATGTACTTGGGCGAGGATTCTGTCTTCCGAAAGTACCGTAATATGTCATTTACTTTCCACGACAGTGAAGCATAAGGTTTCCGAAACCTGGATCGATATGTGCTCAATTCTGGCAACCTTTTTCATGGTATGCTGCTCACCTCCTCATATTCATTCTAACTACACCGTTCACTGAATATAGTTTGGAACAAGAGTAGTTCAAGTTTTTACACTAATTAAAAACTTACATGCAATATTTGACTCGCACACTTGCTTGAAAATAATTACCTAATCAAAACTTGACATGCATGTGCTTGATGTAAACTACATTGATTTTGATGTTTAGTGTCATGGGCAGTAAATGACTTGTAAATGCTATAAGTTTTCACTCTTGATGAATATTTTTATCGACCATGTCCACTATGATCCCCCTCTTTGAGTACACCAATAATGTTCATTAGTGTTCGCAACTCTATTTACGAACTCGAATGCTAAATGTCAACTACCCTACTAATGTTATAACATTAAATGTCAATTTTAACACTAACTGTCAATTTCTGTAATTTTTGCCCATGTTTCATTTTAACGTGTTCACATTTAGTGTTAGTTATGTAACAAATCATTGCAAGTCACCAAATCTTGCCACATGTCAAATGCAAACATTCCATCTTTTTGGAGTGTTCCATCCAACAAATTCTTCATTTGTTCATGCTCAAATTCATTTTTCATGCTCAAAAAGCAAATTGTGAGGAAATGGAGGAGAATCAACAATATTATTCTAGTTGAAAGCTTGCACCATACTTGCCACTTTCAGTAACTAGGGCAACTTGAGCACGGTCTTAGTGAACAACATTGAGCATGTATCACGGTGCCATTGCAAATGAAACTTCTAGATTGTATAAGAGTTATCACATTCTTTACAATCCTTAGAAACCAATAGATATTCGAAGCCAAAAGATAATTTGAAGAAAGAACACAAAGTTATATATATACAAGTCACTTACAATTGTAAAGGAAGTTTAAAAGGTCTTAGATAGGTACAGCTTCGCCTCGAAACTGTGGTTCATGTTTTGATATAATCTCCTGAAGATTGGAGAACAATTGACCGACATTCCATGTGCCATTAATTGCCAAAGACAACCCACATCGAATCATCGTTTTTCTAGCATAGGAAATATTATCACAATCTATCTCTTTATTTACATCCTCGATGCTATCGACAGCCAATTGGAGAAAGTATAGTTTTCCAGGATTTGTCAACTTTCCTGACCATTATCCATCGGCTCAGGTTGAATTTTGCCATGATTCTGTTTGAATCAATTCGATCTTCTTAGCCTCCCATCACCTCGTCCACGCGTCCTTTATTTTGGAGATGATGAAAGTATCCGCAGGCTGACACAAATGCGTGGAACATGGCGGCAGATACTTGAGTGTTGTTTGTTTCGTTGCCAATACATATGACAATCTGGGTGTCATGTTATGGCTGCCACAGTTGTTCACCCACACAAACTTAGTACGACCATGAATATTCGCTTGAAATAATCGAGGTTCTAAAAAATACTCTAGAAACAAATTTTGATCCATCCACCCCTTCGGTCCCGTCCTATACAATACACCTGGGATGTTATCAGAAAGAGCTCGCACTGGATAATTGCGGTTGGCGTTTGTGAATATCAACATTGGAGCCTCAATCATCGCACGACGGCCTCCAGATATACGGACCACCATCGTCATTGATTCTCTACCAGAAACCATATCCGCATACTTCACTGTATCATCCCCCCGAAATCCCAACGTACGGCCATTGTCCATATTCACCACAAAGTGAGTTTCGTCGAGGTTCTCCATGAGATTCTCATCGAAAATCCTACTGTGAAAACCTCTTTGCAACACTCCCAAGTGAAATGTTGTATGCATTTCGATCTGCACTTCTTTGTCAGGACTGCAAGATAGCCTTCCACATTGCTTCAGCAATACAATGTTATGGACGTCCATAAATTGTTGCATCCAACAATGTGTTAGTTTGTCAATGATCAGCCTATTGTCTTTAGGATCTCTTGACTCTATCGTATAAGAAGATGTTTGGTCTGAAAATATTGAAAGTGCTAATTCAATGAGCAGTTTAGATAAAAATTTAACACCAGCTTTTTTGTATTGTTCAAATGCAGTTAGAAGTCTGGGATAAATCCATGATACCCAGTCCGACTGTTTGTTGCCACGTCCGGGTGCAGCCTTGCTACGTAGCCGCTTCCGGCTTCCCATACGACTCCTCGTAGTTGTCACAATCATAGGTGTCTCCTCCTCCCCTCCTTCGTTACAAAATTCACCTCGCATCTTCCACCAACGAGAGGCTCGTACCACATTTGCTGATTTGAGACCTCGAAAATGCTCTGGAAACGCACAAATTGTGTGTTGATAAAGACCTGGAAGGCCATGCACCGATTCATCTTGAACCATCCAAGTTATCACACTCTTCCGCGTTGCAAGAGTGGAAACTTGTTGGAGACGACGAGGAGTTTGGGACTTAGAATTGTCCATGATGGGCCTATATAAAATAAAAGACATAGAGGTTATAAAAAAGTTTTTAGCTCATCATAGCAATAATTATTTTGAAATAATCATCCTACTATTTTTTGTCTGTCACTTTGCAGTCACATCATTCCTTGTAGAAAGTTTTAATTAAAGAAAACAAGCTCACTTAATAACAAATCCAAGAAAGAGAAATGCACGTCCTTGGTGAAACCTTTGATGCACCCTTCTCTATGTGATAGTTGAATTAATATCTAGCACTGTATGATTTCCCTGCAACAACAATATATCAGACATGTTAGAAGTAAACAAACGAGCTTTGTGCTCACGTAGCAAGAAAATCATCAAAAGAATCAACAATATTCTACACAAGTTAGAAGTTGTCAAATCTCTTCAACATCAAGGAAGAAATGAAGAATGAAGGATGTCGTGTCTATGACCTAAGCATGTCATGATATGGTCTCTAAATCCAAGTTCCAACTGATCATGTATCACCTATACAATCCTTCATGTTTTAGGAAACAATTTGCAACATAAAACATCAAGACACAATAATTCGCCTTGCATACCAAAAACTATGCACGGATCTTATTTTAAACCATCAATAGATTCCTCATTGTTTGATCTATGATATAAGAACATCAAGTACAATTTTTATTCTTTATATAAACTGACTGATGATCAGTCACCAACGCCCAACCAACGCTCAACCAACACATTTTCAAATGTAATTGCAATTATAGTTTACTTACTCCTAATGATTAATCAAGACTTCAAGACTGAAAATGAAAGTGCTCACCTTGTTCCACAAATATGGGTTCAACGTAAGCTTGTCACCATTGCCCGGGGATGAGTTGTCAACAGAAGCTCACCTGCACAATCACCGACATGCCTGCTTTCATGACAGAGACCCGGCAGTACTTCCTGCGCAAAGCAAATCTGTATGATGATAGTAATTAGCGCCACAAATGAAGCAAGTTGGTTTTAGAGCTATAACAGTCACCTCAATACACATTATGATTTCTAATCACCGCCAGCAATTCGATTAGCAAGCCAGATGAAGAGAGGGAGAGATTCCTACGATAAACAACTATGAACATACTATCTTGGATAACATGTAATATGCCACAGGTTGGAACTGATATTTACCGGAAGCAGATGGAGACAAGTGGCACATCCAGATCCTCCCCTTCGTTGTCTTTGCATGCCACCACAATGTCGAAGTGACGGCGGTTCGGTGGAACGTTCAGCTTTGCAATGTCCCTGGCAAGATCCGACACCTTCTAATCTATGTGCTCGCGGTGCTTGGGGAAGATGTTGTTGTACAACAGAGACTCGGCACAGGAAATGTTGTACGATGTCAAGCCCTTGTCACCAAACCATGCCAGGAGCTCCTTTCGAAACTGAAGTTAAATCATCCATAAAATACGAACTGTTATGAATTTCAAAATTGAAGTTACGTCAGCTATAAA
This sequence comes from Bryoerythrophyllum caledonicum, assembly GCA_963971425.1. Lineage (NCBI taxonomy): Eukaryota > Viridiplantae > Streptophyta > Bryopsida > Pottiales > Pottiaceae > Bryoerythrophyllum > Bryoerythrophyllum caledonicum. The sequence goes on along the minus strand of OZ020525.1, from coordinate 10,099,623 downwards.
ATATAGCTATTGTCATGAATTTCAAAACTGAAGTTAAGCTCGCTCTCTAAAAGCAACATACTCGTATCGGGCAACGGAAGTGGAGAACGGGGGTATTGAAGGCGGGAGAACATGCAGATATCGGAGATTCATGGAGTACATGATCAAGACTTCATCACCAAAAATGCAAGTGCTCACCTTGTTCCGCGATAATGGGTTCAACGTGAGTTTATAACCACTGCCCGCAGATGAGCTGTCATTAGAAGAAGCTCTGGTTGAAAGCTTGCATCAACATGACGTCGGTTGAGAAGCTCCAAGGTAAGTTAGGGTGGTAGGCAGCGAATCCATGTTGGTCATGCAGACACATGCGTGTGTGCCAGCGCCGCGGTGTCTACGCGCTCGTCGCGCGTGCCCTCCACGCTCTGCTTGTGGCTTGCGCTCACCTGCCACAATCAATT